>JADLZK010009293.1:0-440404 GCA_015847255.1 Hyparrhenia diplandra | reverse complement strand
TGCATCGGGAGAATTAGGTGGAAGGCGCTTGAAAATTATTCTTTTAGGTATTGGGCCTTTATTTTTACGAATTTGTGCGGAAGACCTCCGAACCGAAATTTTGTTAGCTGAAAGGCCTTCCGTTCATTCTGTGAAGGAAGTCTATTAGTTTGGTACTGTAGCTCGAGTGAATAGACAATTATGCCCCTCCCTTCCCATTCACAGGCGAGGCGGGATCCCCGACTAAACCGCTCGCAAGCCGGGATCCCGGACTAAACCGTGCCTTTCTCGTTCGCGGTAGGAAGAAAAAAAAAACCGACGCGGCATGACCTAACATGTCCCAGGCTGCGGCGGCGTAGCCGTGTACCGGCCGCAGTGCTACTCATCCCATGCTGGCTTCCCAGGACCGGTATGGTGGCGGCGCTGCTGCTGGTCGCCAGAGATCCACCGTCGCTGCAAAGTCGCTCGAGATCGAGTGCTACCTGCATACCCGAGCGAGATCTCTCGAAGGCCGCTCGCCGCCGAACAGACCGCTGGCCGCGCGGCGGGCGGTCTTCTCGTAGCCTAGTGGCGGCGACGTGGTCCGACTCACTCGGATGGAGCCCCCGAGCGGGCGGAGCGCTTGATATACGACGGCCGGATCCGCACTCTCGAGCGAGTCCGTGCTTGCCTCCGTCGGTCCATCCATGCGTGCTCATACGATGGCCGCATCCTCACGTATATACTCTTCTCAATAGATTAGTACTCCATATACACTCCTCTTCTCAAATTATGTATATGAACTCCTATTCAAAGTATGTGTATATATACTTCCAACCAAAAGTATGAACGCATACTAATACATAAAAAAAGGTATGTCTACATACTCTGAAAGTATGTGCTCGCAAACTCATTTGGCGGATAATGATTGAGGTCGTCAGGCAGAAAGACGTGGAGAGTATAATATACTCAAATATTATAAACAATCAGAATTATGTTTTTTTTTTTTTTTTTTTTTTTTTTGATGCAGGGGTAAATTCGTCTTTTCATCCCCTACTTAACACCGTTAACTACTCCAAATGGACGGAAGGCCTTCCAACTAACAAAATTTCGGTTTGGGCGCCCCACCCAAATTCAAAAAAAAAGGGTCCAATCACCTAAAACAATAATTTTCTAGGGCCTTCTACCTAATTCTCCCTTTTGCATCGGGCCGTCCGCCGGGCCGAGCTGCCGTACGGCTGTGGGATGCACGCGGGCGGTCGCTTTTGGCTGCTGAGAAACCGATTTTCTATTGCACCTGAGATTGTGACATGTGACGACCCCACCGGCCACCCCACCCCCATCGATGATATGCATGCTACTGCTAATCTTGTCTTGTGGCTACTTCCGACTGCGCTTAAGGCCGGCCTCAATGAAAAGTTTCACCCCCTTTTGAAGCGTGAAACTTTGGCGTGAAATAGGCGTCTCCCTCAATATGCGGTTTCATTGCACGGTTTCATAAAATTAAGGGTCCCACAACCTCTCTCTCTCATTGCATGGTTTAATTGCGTAGTTGCATGGTGAAACTCTATTTGTGTCTCAATGGGGGTTTCACACGGTTTCAACGCATGTGAAACGATGCCCAAAGGTTTCACCATGGTGAAACTCTTTTTCTTCTCTCTCTCCTAGAGTTTCATGCAAAAAGTGAAATTTTGGCTTTGATGTGGCTATTTGCATTTAATGTGCGTGAAACACTAATGAAACTCCCATTGAGATCGGGCCTTAGAGTGTACTCCCTCCGTCCCCTTTATGTATGTCGCCCGGAAACGTGTGCGTGACGGAAATACGGTTTTCTAGAGACAAACATTTAGGGGACGGAGAGGGAGTATGCGTATGTAGTACCTAATAACATTTCTTCTGCTTCCTATGTTTTTTTCTTATATAGAAATAAATTGGTTCATATGAAATTGTGTACACTTTTTTTCGTACGTATCGTACGTTCTTTGTTAGTACAACACAAAAAGAAGTAGCTCGGGGCGACGGGTTCAGTATGGCACAAGGGATAGGGATAACATGGATTAGCTTTGAATGTGCAATGTATAGATTTGTACGTTACTTAGGGCGACGTCCGTAAAGGTTATCAAATACTCCCTCCGTTCAGGTGCGAATCTAGTGCATAGCGTCGGGATCCGACAACCCGATAACTTCATAGGAATCTTGCTTTTCCTTTGGTATATTGTCTCCTCAAACTTGTGCTAGTTCTTCCTATAGCCACCGCATCGGTGGAAATATGTTTTTTTTGAAGAGTGAAAATTATCAAGATAGATCTACTGAAATCGTATGGGGATGGATTTATGAATGATTGTGTGATTAGTTTTGTGGAACAAGACCTCCTTGATGCAATTCAAATGATGACATCATAGTTAAACTTTCGAGAATATGGATGATCGTACTCGCATAATGAAATTATAAGAGATAACTACTATTGTAATAAGTTTCTTTTGTCAAATTATGACATTGTTAGTTTCATCTCTATGAATGATTAATTTTTGGCATTATGCTCGTACTAGTAGATAATTATAACTTTATTTCATGAGTCAGTGCGACCACGGCAAAAGTTTTGTCTAGATTCGCCGCTGTCTCCGTTTCAAATTATAACTCACCTTGACTTTTCTAGATCCATTTCTTTTACTATGTATCTAGGCATAGGGCGTGTTTGGCGAGAACTTCATTCAAAAAAAAACGCTCGAGGTGCAGATCCGTGCGGCTCCACCGTGGATCCGAGATAACGAAAAGTGTTTGAAAAAATCAATGTATCTAGAAAAACCAAAGTGAACTACAATTTGGAACGTAGTGCGTAGCTAATTTAGAAGGAATTCTATTGGCTATGAGTACCTCTTTAATAGCAATAGCAAGTAGCTAGCTAAATCGATGAGGTATAGAAAGTACTCCCTCCGGGTTGGTATTAGAAGTCGTTTTTAGGACAGCGACACGGTCTCCAAAACACAACTTTGACCACTTGTTATTACAAAAATATTTATATAAATGTGATATATGTATACTTTTATCAAAGTATTTTTTAACACAAATCTATTCATATAATTTTCACATTTACAAACTCAACAACTTAAAAGTTATTAATTATTTATATTCCCAATGTTTGACCCAAACCTTATCAAAACGACTTCTAATACCAACCCGGAGGGAGTAACAATTTTATTGGCTATTAAGATGAGAGATCAAATAGCTAGCGACTCTAGCTATTATTTAAATACCTAATCTAGCTTGATCTCCTCAAAATATATCTCTCACATAACTCTCCACTATAGTGTAGTTATTTGTAAATTGTCATTGATATTGATAGCCAATAGAATTCCTTCTAGGCTATTTAACAACCACAGCGGACGCCCTTAGGGGTTAAACGAGGTGTTGCTCAGTTGCAGGGAGAAACAGTTTAAAATGCCAAGGGAATTTCTGAGAATCTGAAATGAATTGTCCTCCAAGTGAGGGTCATGAAGAATCAGTTCAATGTATAGCATGCGATTAATTACCGTGGGATTTTAGTGCAGATATACGCTGAGGCGGCTACTATGTAACTTCTTGTGTCATTATGTTGAGCCTTTTTCACGAATACCATTATAAAAAGTCGTGTTCTCATAGATACCTCTAAAAAACTAACTCTTAACATCGAAACTTTAGAGTCTTTCGTGTAGTTGCCACTCCCACAGTTTTCCTCCGTTTGGGCTCGACGACCGCGGGCCGGGTCGGCAAAATGACCACCGTTGCCCTCCTGGACAATATTTTGCATCGGGACCCTTAGGCTATCCCAAAATTCACTAAGCCTTAATCCAAAAACTCTCTCTGGCACTTTTATCTAAGTAACCACGAGAAAGAAATAAAATTACGTTAAAGCCCTCTTCTTCTTCCTTTTCACCAAAAACAACCACTTGACGGTAACGTTGCTCAGTTGCGGGGCGCGGTTAAACGAGGTTTTGCCAACGCCCTCAGTGTTGATGCGCGCCAGCCAGCGGCGGACTCATGCGGCGTCGCCACTTCAGCGACTACGGCCCGTGCCGCCCGAAACGGCCGAGATGGCGGCCGCGGCGAGCTGGGCCCGGCACTGCGTTGCGTGGCGGCGGAGGGCATCCGCGGCGGCGGCGCAAGCAGCGTAAAAAGCCAACCGCCAAGAGTGGAGCGGGCGTAGGGGTGTGAATTTCTGAGAATCTGAAATGAATTGTCCTGGTGCGACACAAGTCCTACCATCGTCGCTGAGGTCAAGAAAATGAAAGGGAATCAGTTAGAATGAGCTGAGAGGTAGGACATGCGAACCTGTACGTTGTAACTTTATTACTAAGCAAAGTTACTGGGATTTTGCCGGTGAGTGAAGGAGGGAGGAGAAATAATAGGAGGGCAATCGTCATCTACCACTGTCGGGGCGCGTGTCGAGCCCAAACGGAGGCGGCTACTATGTTTTTAACATCTTTTATAATGGTATCCACATAAAAAGCTCCCATTATGTTGCCCGTACTATGGTCCTATGGACTATTGCCCTTTCCCACATGGGTCAGTCATGCTGCTTCCCTGGAAACGCTGTCGCCTTTTGGGCTTTGCTGTACACCAAAACAAGTCGTCTTACTGGCCCATGTATATGTTTTTGTTTTGCCAACGGCCCATATATAAAATGTTAGAGCATGTTTGAGAGAGCTTTTTCCTCATCTTTCTAAAAACAAAATATTAGGAGCTGTTGGAGAATGGTCTTATGGCTGTTTCATGCTTCTCCTGCCAAACGTTTCTTACCTTGGTTTGAGGGCACATTTCTTTACCTTTTGCTATTTTGTAACCCAAGCTCCCTCTCTGGTGGTCCCTCCGTTCCAAATTATAGCTTACTTTAGGCTTTTCTACATGCGTTGTTTTTGCTATGCTCCTAGTTATACACTATGTCTAAATGCATAGAAAAAAATATCTAGAAAAACCAAAACAACCTACAATTTGGAACAGAGGAAGTATGAGTTTTTGGCGGTGCCACCCTTATGGTGGAGGTAGTGACTGTTGTTACTACCGAGACAACTATGACATGCCTATGGTCACCATCCGTGAAATTTGAACCTCAATTTTCCTTGCTATGATGGCAAGTCATCCCATGCCTTGGCTCAACAAGTGTGACTTCTTTTAGGGTCACCACACTTTAGAGAAGGAGAAGACATGGGTAGCTTCTCTTCACCCAACTGACATAGCAGAGGAGTGATAATATAAGGTGCAACACGATATTAAGATCGTCTCATGGCCATCAGTGGCAGACCCAGCTTTTAAGCACATTGGGTGCATCGAAATTTTTGAGCGCAGGGGGAGCACTCAACGGTCTTCACGATTTGACAAAATCAGGTTTAGGAATTACGAAGACAAGAAGGAGGGACTCACGATCACAAATTCACGATGCCGAAATTCGAATTGCCGATGCCCAGCGGTAAACTCAAGCAGCGCGCACGATCACGTTGCGATGACAAATCAGCGATGTCGTAGTCCTACTGCCGAAATCCCGTTTGTCGGCGTCGTCGCGTTGTCGCAGTCGCCTTCCGACATGGCACTCCGCACTCGCGGACTCAGGACTCGCCCCTGCGCCTAGCCTATCACACGTGGAAGGAACTGCTGCACACGCGGAAGCCCTCGATGAATCGGGACGAATCAACTCTTAGGCTAGGCCTATCTCACACGTGGAGGGACATATCCTGGACTTTAGAGTATGGATGTACTACGTATGACAAGCGGGCCACAGGGGGTCAAGGGGTCCACCGACCCCCCTATGGGTCCGCCATTGAGGGCGTCCGCAATGGTTAGCTATTTGGCTGGCTAGATGTGACGCCGCAAGGAAAAATGATGAGAGAGAGAGTAGTCACTAGCTACGTACAAATAGCTAGACTATTTCACGTAGCCTCAAGAACATGTGAGAGGAGCATGTGCGTCCCAATAATATAAACTAGTATTTACTTACTTTGTCTCTCAACCCCACATCAACACTACGTAGCTAAGTCTTCTACTATTACCATTGCGGGACGCCCCAATGGCCATGCTTCGTCGGGTGCATAAACCTATGTTTCGAGCTACCCATCCACTCAAAACACATATGAACCTACATAATTTTAGAACTATTTTTTATTTCTATGTTTTTTATGAAAATAAATTAATTTATGCGATATATTTATATATGATTCGTTTAAAATTGTTGGGGCCCTGAATCAGCACATATAGCAAGTGATGTGATGGCTGGTTTAAAAATAAAAATGTGAACAATTAGGCGTTCGATTTTATAAAGTTTATTTTTTGAGATTAGATTTTATAAAGTTTTTTTTGACCAACAAATTTTATAAAGTTTAGACGATCCATCTTGTTCATCCATTAGCCACCAACCGTCAGCAATCCTCCGCGCGTTTCAGTTTCAGAACCCTCGTTCAGATTTTAGATGCTGAAAAAGAAGAAAATGCAGTCAAGACAGGGAAAGCTGCCGTCGCCACGCCTAGCGCCCCTGCCGGCCCCGCAGCAAGCACGCGCGAACCTAGCGAACCCAGCGCCGCCGCCCACCACTGCCTCCAGCTGACAAAGAGCCCGTCCGTCACCCCCGCGCCTGCCTGCAAACCTCGCCGCCGCCGCCCACCAGATCCTATCCTCACACAACCCAGCCCAGGCCACGGTACTCGCGGTCCGCACAGGTCCACCGCTCCGATCCAGAGGCGGACGCAGCTGCGAACAGTCTCCGCCACCCGCCCCTGGCACTCCAGTCCAGTACTCCACGACCGGCGCCACCCGCCACCCGCGCACCACCGAGTCGGTGGCACCGACCAACCCAGAATACGCCGTCCGAAGTTCCAGCTCCTACCGTCACAGGGCAACACCTCCACGGCACAGCAGTCGGCACCTCCGCCCAGCCTACGCGAGTTGCTCTGCTTCACCGATCCGGAGCGAGCCAAGCCAAGGTGCCATCCGTGCCTCTCCGCGGTGGGCTGGTAGACGCCCCGCCGGCATGTCGCGTCGCGTGAGCGCCGTCCGCGACCGGTGCTTGGAGCTGGAGCGCGTTATCGCGGACCGCGCCCGCTCGGGAAGCCTTGGCCGCCACGACATGCTCAAGATGTTCGATGAATTGCTTATGTGCGCGAGGCCTGCGTCGGTTGTCGCCTTCAACCACATCTTCACCGCCGTGTCTCGTGCCTCAGACCGTCGCTCATCCTCTACATCAGAGTCAGAGCTCGTCGTCTCCCTCTTCAACCGGATGGTACATGAATGCTCCATGAAGGTGGCTCCCAACCTCTGCACCTACAGCATCCTTATCGGCTGCTTCTGCCGCATGGGTCGTCAGGAGCATGGCTTCGCTGCCTTTGGCCTCATTCTGAAGACAGGTTGGAGGGTCAATGTCATAGTCATCAATCAACTGCTCAAAGGGCCTCTGTGATGCAAAGAGGGTGGGTGAGGCCATGGAAGTTTTGCTCCAACGAATGCCTGAGCTTGGCTTCACACCCAATGTAGTAACATACAATACACTTATCAAGGGTTTCTGCAATGAAAAGAAAGCCAAGGAGGCACTTGAGATGCTGCATATCATGGCTAATGATCGAGGTAGAACCTGCCCACCAAATGTGGTGTCCTACAACACCATCATCAAGGGTTTCTTTACTGAGGTTCAAGTGGACAAAGCTCACAACCTGTTTCTTGAAATGATGGATCACGGGATTCAACCGGATGTTGTGACATACACCACAGTAATTGATGGCCTGTGCAAATCTCAAGTGGTTGACAGGGCGGAAGATGTCTTTCAGCAGATGGTTGATAAAGGTGTTAAGCCAAACAATGACACATATAACTGTATGATCCATGGGTACCTTTCTACTGGGAAAGTGGGAAGAGGTTGTACAAATGCTCGAAGAAATGCCTGTACATGGTCTTAAGCCAGATTGTTTTACTTATGGTTTGCTGTTGGACTATCTATGCAAGAATGGAAAATGCAGAAAAGCTAGAATTTTTTTTGATTCTATGATTAGGAAGGGCATAAAACCTAATGTAACTATCTATGGCATTATGCTTCATGGATATGCTACCAAAGGTGCTCTTTGTGAAATGCAGGGCCTCCTAAATTTGATGGTTGCAAATCGTATTTCACCTAATCATCACGTCTTCACCATTATGTTCTTTGCATATGCTAGATGTGGTATGATGGATGAGGCAATGGATATTTTTAACCAAATGAGGCAGCAAGGGTTGAGTCCTAATGTAGTCGACTATGGAGCACTAATAGATGCACTATGCAAGATAGGTAGGGTGGATGACGCTGAGCTCAAGTTTCATCAGATGATCAATGAAGGAGTGACTCCTGACATTGTTGTTTTCAGCTCCCTAGTTTATGGACTGTGCACCGTTGACAAATGGGAGAGGGTACAGGAATTAATTGATGAAATGTTGGATCAAGGGATCCGTCCTAACGTGGTGTTCTTCAACACATTAATCTGTAACTTATGCAATGTAGGACGGGTCATGGAAGCCCAAAAGCTCATTGATCTAATGGAACATGTAGGCGTAAGGCGGATGCATTCTCATATACACCGTTAATATGTGGTTACTGCTTAGCTGGAAGGGTGGATAAAGCGAAGAAGCTATTTGATGGTATGGTCTCAGTTGGTGTCTCACCTAGTGAAGTTACTTATAATAATTTGCTTCATGGCTACTGTAAAGCCCGGAGGATAGACGATGCATATAGCCTTTTCCGAAAAATGTTGAGCAACGGCATTACAGCTGGCGTTGTGACTTACAGTACTATACTACATGGTCTGTTTCAAAATGGGAGATTTTCTGAAGCAAAGGAACTCTATCTCAGTATGATGAAAAGTGGAAAAGAGTGGGACATTCAGACATACAACATAATTCTAAACGGTCTTTGCAAAAATAATTGTGTTGAGGAAGCATTCAAAATGTTTCAGAACCTGTGTTCTAAGGATCTGCAACTGAACATTATTACATTCAACATCATGATTGATGCTTTGTTCAAATGTGGCAGAAAGGAACATGCCATGAATTTGTTTGCTAATATCCCTGCTAATGGTTTGGTTCCAAATGTTGTGACCTACCGCTTAGTTGCAGAAAATCTCATTGAAGAAGGGTTGCTAGAGGAGTTTGATGGTTTGTTTTCAGCAATGGAAAAGATTGGTACTGCTCCAGACTCACATATGTTAAATGCTCTAGTTAGGAGGCTTTTGCAGAGAGGTGACATAAGCAGGGCTGGGGTTTACCTCACCAAACTTGATGAGAAGAATTTCTCACTTGAGGCTTCCACTACTTCTGAGCTTATATCACTTTTTCTCGAGTGGTGAATATCAGCATCATGCAAAGTCTCTGCCTGAAAAGTACCGGCTCCTCAATGAAGCCAACAGTTTACGTTGACAAAAAAAAAGGTGAATTCAGTTTTTACTGTTTTTCTCGAGAGGGGTGAATAATACAGAATATTATATAAATGATAAAGGGGACTGGAAGAAAATCCGTGCACAGAAATGTTGGCAAAATTTCTGTTGGCTATAGTTTATACTAATAGAGTTATTTGTACTATAGTATGTAACCTTATACTTTATGCTCAATTGATTGGGTGAGCCAATTTTTATATTTGGTCAGTTCTGTTATGAACTTCTGGAATCCTGGACATTTCATTTTTAGTCAAAGTAGTAATTGCAGTGTATTCAGTGCATCTATTCTATACAGTTTTGGTTGTAGTTATGTATGGATTATGCACTAGTTCCAGTGAGTTTTTTTCATATTACAACCTATTCTGGATGCTTCAAATTACCTGCTACTGTCAAATAAGAAATAACTATGAAATGTCAGTACAATGTCAAGTGGAATTCTAGGATCATGATGTACATTGCTTATAATGATTTCAATATGGATTTAAGTATTTGTCTTGTTTGTAGGACACTGAATTTTCAAATTTCCTCAAAAAATGGAAGTCGGAATTGTAGCACTACAGAAGTAAACATGTAAGTATGGTAGCTGTTCCTTTAACTTGTAGAAAATGCAGATATCCTTTTTTTGCATATTCTGTTTACATTGTTGTTTCTAAATAACCTGATCTCACTAGTTTAGTTCTGTTTTGCTGCGACTCCTTTTAAATTTTCAATAGGTGTCTTATGAAGATGGAATCGATTCTATGGATGATGATGATGACTCCAGTGATGAGTCCCAAATGCTAAGGTTCTTACAAACAAGACTGTAAGTGAATGGTGCCAGTTATTGTCGAAGGATTCTAAATCACCTGCTGCAAGGCAGGTGATTTACTAAAAAGCCTTTCGGATTACTTATATTTTCTTTTGGTATTTTACATGAACTATTGTTTCCTTCTTGCTTGTGTCTGCAGGGAAGATCTCAGGAAGATAGATAACTAGCAATATGCCAATATATTAATTGTGTCAACCTATGGGTCCAGTTTCTGTGCTGTCACTACAACGATTACAATCTCCATCCCTTATTTTCTAAAGTTTTTCAAGTAATTCGGGGAGTGGCTCACTTATTCCCAGGCACAAGGTACATGCCATTGAGACTGAGGCTTGTGCAGATGCTGAACGAGCATTCCACCTGCAGTCAGATGTTCTATCCGATTCCATCATTTCTATTTGACTGCCTTAGAATTTAGAGAAGTTTCTCGAAAACAACAAACACAAAGAACAAAGATGAACTTCTCATCGCTGTTGAAGGTATGTCTGGGTGATGATAGCAGTTATAACATCTAATGTTTCCTTTTGTCTGTTCCAAAATTAAAAAAAAAGGTCATATTACTACTGTATATCAACTAGATATGCAATCTTTTCTGTGCTTGTGAATTACAACTGCACACACTAATATGATGAGGTTTCTTTATGCTGAGAATGATTTCGATTAACTGCTGTTTCTTCACATTCAGGTGCCAAAGAAACTGCTGAAATCAAGGGATTTCAGCAGGTTTGGGTTCTTTCAGCGATTCACGTTCTATCAGCACATTTTGCCCAGTGGAGCTATACCATGCTTCCTTCCCATAGCCACCATTCCTCTTTTCCTCTTGAAAAGGCTACACAAGCAGACAACAATTGAATCACTTCACCGTCCTATTAAGTGATTGATAGACCAGGTGAATGCTCAATCTAAAATTCCTTGTGTTCACATTGCTTCACCGTCCTATTAGAATTTTCCCAATCGGTGCGATTTTCCTCCTTTTGTAGTCAGTTGCTTCACATTTACTATTCGACGTTTTGACCACCGAGTTTGCTGAAAACCGTATTGTTGAACGCAGGAGAAGGTCAGCAAAAACGGTTCATTTACTCGATTATGCATCCGTAGCTGAAAACTGTCAACAAAAAGGTAATATTGTAACATCCATGCATTACTGAATAAACAACATCACTGCACTTCTAAGTCTCACTGTCCACAGTCTCTGTTTCACGGTTGCAGGGAGAAAAAACACTTTAAAATGCAAAGGGAATCAGTTGACCTCCAAGTGATGGCCACGATGAATCACTTCAATGTAGAGCATGAGATCAATTACCGTGGCATTTTAGTGCAGATATACACTGAGGCGGCTATTGTGTAACCTCTGCTGATGCTGCTACCCAGTGAGATAGTAATTCTAAAGTGAGTTGTCAAGTGATGAGTGAAAATTACTGTTGCTTGAATCTGGTGTCATTATGTACTACAGACTTTTGTCATTTCCCACTACGGTCATGCAGCTTCCCAGGAAACGCTCTACCCTTTTGGGCTTGCTGTACCCCAAAACAGGCCGCCTTGCTGACCCATAAATAAGATGTTATGGCTGTTTCATCCTTTCCCTGCCAAACGTTTCATAGATAAATTATCCTTATTTTACTGGCAAGATTCAGTGAGGCTGTGCATTTCCCGTGTTGATCGGTCTGACCGTCTGAGAGCACATTTCTTTACCTTTTTGTTATTTTTAATGGTAAGCTTCCTCTCAATGATGGTAAATAATAACTCATTTCACAGGACTTTTTACTCTGGATTTATCTTATATATGAGTTTTTGGTGGTGTCAACCTCGTGGTGGAGGTGGCGACTGCTGTTACTACCGTGACAACTATGACGACATATATGGCCACCATCCATGCCATTCGCATATATGGCCACCATCCATGCCATTTTTTTTCTCACTACGACGGCAAGTCCAATCCCATGCCTTGGCTCAACAAGTGCGACTTCTTTTAGGGTCACCACACTGTAGAGAAGGAGAAGACACAGGTGGCTTGCCTTCGCCTAAATGACATAGCGGAGCAGTGATAATATCAGGTGGAGCACAATTTTAATATTGTATCATGGCCATGCTTCGTGAAACCTATGTTTCCGGCTACCCATCCGCTCAAAACACATTTGAACCTACACAATTTTAGAATGCTATTTTCCCGTTTTCTATGTTTTTTATGAAAATAAATTAATTTATACAAAATTTATAAAAATGATTCTTGTAAAATTGTTGCCTTCTAAGGGGCCCTAAATCGGCACATATCAGTCTTAATTAATGGCCGTTCAATATAGCAAGTGATGTGATGGCTGGCTTAGCCACTTAGCTATGCATATTACTATGCATATATTTGTGTCATTACTTGGTCTAGGTCCATCCGACGAGCAAACTAAAATAAAAACATCAATAATTAGGCGTTAGACCTTATAAATTTTAGACGATCTATCTTGTTCATCCATTAGCCATCCAACAGTCGTCCCGTCAGCAATCCTTTCGGGCGTTTAGTTGCCTCCAGCCTCCAGGTTCAGACTTCAGATGCAGTCAGACAGGGACAGGGAAGCTGCCGTCGCCTCCCGGCCTCCCCGTCGCCACTGCGCTCACCCTGATCAATCAAAATCAAACAGGCACGAACCCAGCGCCGCCGCCCACCACTCCCTTCCAGCTGATCTCCGTCTCCAGGGCGCGGCACGGGGTGCTCCACCCATCCATCGCACGCGACCAGCTCTGCTCCACCGACCCGGAGGCTGGTGCGGCGCCGTCCGTGCCAGTGCCAGTAGCGCCAGCGCCGCCAGCCCGTGCGCAGCCCCTCGGCATGTTGCGCCGGGTGAGCGCCGTCCACGGCCGGTGCTTGGAGCTGGAGCGCGTCATCGCCGACCGCGCCCGCTCTGGAAGCCTGGGCCTCGACGACGCGCTCAAGCTGTTCGATGAATTGATTCTGCACGCCAGGCCTGCGTCGATTGTCGCCTTCAACCAGATCCTCACTGCTGTCTCTCGTGCCTCGGACCGTCGCTCCTCCTCCACATCAGAGTCAGAGCTCGTTGTCTCCCTCTTCAACCGGATGGTACGTGAATGCTCCATCAAGGTGACACCCGACCTTTACACCTACAGCATTCTTATCAACTGTTTCTGCCGCATGGATCACCTGGCGCATGGCTTCGGTGCCTTTGGCCTCATCCTTAAGACAGGTTGGAGGGTCAATGTCATAGTCATCAATCAACTACTCAAGGGCCTCTGTGATGCGAAGAGGGTGGGCGAGGCCATGGAAGTTTTGCTCCAACGAATGCCTGAGCTTGGCTTCACGCCGAATGTAGTAACTTACAATACACTTATCAAGGGTTTCTGCAATGAAAAGAAAGCCAAGGAGGCACTTGAGATGCTGCGTATCATGGCTAATGATCGAGGTAGAACCTGCCCACCCGATGTGGTGTCCTACAACACCATCATCAAAGGTTTCTTTACTGAGGGTCAAGTGGACAAAGCTTACAACCTGTTTCTTGAAATGATGGATCACGGGATTCAACCGGATGTTGTGACATACACCACAGTAATTGATGGCCTGTACAAAGCTCAAGTGGTTGACAGGGCCGAGGATGTCTTTCAGCAGATGGTTGATAAAGGTGTTAAGCCAAACAATGACACATATAACTGTATGATCCAAGG
Organism: Hyparrhenia diplandra; assembly: GCA_015847255.1. NCBI lineage: Eukaryota > Viridiplantae > Streptophyta > Magnoliopsida > Poales > Poaceae > Hyparrhenia > Hyparrhenia diplandra. The sequence continues at coordinate 426,559 of JADLZK010009293.1, read as the reverse complement.
GTACCTTTCTACTGGAAAGTGGGAAGAGGTTGTGCGAATGCTTGAAGAAATGCCTGTACATGGTCTTAAGCCAGATTGTTTTACTTATGGTTTGCTGTTGGACTATCTATGCAAGAATGGAAAATGCAGAAAAGCTAGAATTTTTTTTGATTCTATGATTAGGAAGGGCATAAAACCTAATGTAACTATCTATGGCATTATGCTTCATGGATATGCTACCAAAGGTGCTCTTTGTGAAATGCAGGGCCTCCTAAATTTGATGGTTGCAAATCGTATCTCACCTAATCATCACATCTTCACCATTATGTTCTCTGCATATGCTAGATGTGGTATGATGGATGAGGCAATGGATATTTTTAACCAAATGAGGCAGCAAGGGTTGAGTCCTAATGTAGTCGACTATGGAGCACTAATAGATGCACTATGCAAGATAGGCAAGGTGGATGACGCTGAGCTCAAGTTTCATCAGATGATCAATGAAGGAGTGACTCCTGACATTGTTGTTTTCAGCTCCCTAGTTTATGGACTGTGCACCGTTGACAAATGGGAGAGGGTACAGGAATTAATTGATGAAATGTTGGATCAAGGGATCCGTCCTAACGTGGTGTTCTTCAACACATTAATCTGTAACTTATGCAATGTAGGACGGGTCATGGAAGCCCAGACGCTCATTGATCTAATGGAACATGTAGGCGTAAGGCCGGATGCATTCTCATATACACCGTTAATATGTGGTTACTGCTTAGCTGGAAGGGTGGATAAAGCGAAGAAGGTATTTGATGGTATGGTCTCAGTTGGTGTGTCACCTAGTGAAGTTACTTATAATAATTTGCTTCATGGCTACTGTAAAGCCCGGAGGATAGACGATGCATATAGCCTTTTCCGAAAAATGTTGAGCAACGGCATTACAGCTGGCGTTGTGACTTACAGTACTATACTACATGGTCTGTTTCAAAATGGGAGATTTTCTGAAGCAAAGGAACTCTATCTCAGTATGATGAAAAGTGGAAAAGAGTGGGACATTCAGACATACAACATAATTCTAAACGGTCTTTGCAAAAGTAATTGTGTTGAGGAAGCATTCAAAATGTTTCAGAGCCTGTGTTCTAAGGATCTGCAACTTCACATTATTACTTTCAACATCATGATTGATGCTTTGTTCAAAGGTGGCAGAAAGGAAGATGCCATGAATTTGTTCACTAATATCCCTGCTAATGGTTTGGTTCCAAATGTTGTGACCTACCGCTTGGTTGCAGAAAATCTCATAGTAGAAGGGTCGCTAGAAGAGTTTGACAATCTGGTTTCAGCAATGGAAAAGTGTGGTACTGCTCCAGACTCATGTATGTTAAATGCTCTAGTTAGGAGGCTGCTGCATAGAGGAGACATAAGCAGGGCTGCAGTTTACCTCTCCAAACTTGATGAGAAGAATTTCTCACTTGAGGCTTCCACTACTTCTCAGCTTATATCACTTTTCTCATGGGGTGAATATCAGCACCATGCAAAGTCTCTGCCTGAAAAGTACCGGCTCCTCAATGAAGCCAACAGTTGACGTTGATTTTTTTTTTCAGTTTTTACTGTTTTGATCATCGTTATGTAAGATGTCAAATTCTTGGAGTACCACTGAGGTCTCTGTGTTTTATTTCATATATTATGTGAGGGTAACCTGCACTCCCAGTGATAAATCTAGCACGCTGACTTCTTTACCACTGAGGTGATTCCTATAATTTAAGCTTGGGTGTTTCCACCAAAGCTAGCAGTGTAAGTGATTTGCTATGTTTTTACCTTGCTCAAACAATGATAGCTGCTGCAACTGTCCAATAAATAGTTGTACCCCCACCCCACCCCCCCCCCACCCACCCCGCGTTGTCGCTGCAGGGTCTATTCTCATTGAAGATTGAACTGTTCTATTCTTGTATTGTAGATGTAGTCCACAGTTGTTAGCTAGTGGTTTTTCTTGGCAAGTTGATCGGATGTGGTGCAAAGATTTAATATTTTCCCTTTCTTCTCCTTGTTGACTGCACACCTGCTAAGCGGCAATGACATAAGTAACAACAGATGCATGGTCTAGCTGACTGGACAATCATGATGATGACGACTCCAATGATGGGCCCCAATTGGTGCTATGAACCTTAGTTCATAAGAGGGATAACTAGGCCTTATGTTTTGCCAAGAGCTTGAGAGATTGAGGGATGAGACTTAGAGGTTAGCAGGGGATGAGATAGTGGACTGATAACTTCATACTTGTTGATTTCTTCCCCATCAGAGCTGGTTACATTACATGGATATAAATAGAGGGGCTGGCGCCCAGCCCTCCACTCCTCTAGCTGGCGCATGGCCCCTTGGCTCCTTGATTCTAGCCCAGCCATTACTCTCCTATTTCCCATTAATCTGGCCTCCTCGGACTCCTACTTTGCAGGTGGTCAAGCATGCACTCCTATTGCTGCAGCCATTAACTACTAATCCCTATCCACCTATTAATTGTAATTGACCATAGCTGCATGCGTCTGTTGGTTCCTTGTGGCATGCAGCCGGTCCCCGGCTGCCTATGACATCTCCCCCTCCCTTGAGGACCAGCTCGTCCTCGAGCTGCAGTGCTGGATAGCGGTTGAGGGAGTTGCTGACATCGTCCTGGATCCCATGGGAAGAGCCCAACAGCTAGCGTCAGCAATGCGCTCGGCCTGTCCAGTGACACCAAAGTGGGTGCCAGCGCTGGCAGAGCTTGCTGCTGGGTTGTGCTGGTCGTTCGCCGCACCGGTAGACCGCACACCCCGATCTCTACTGTGGTTGGAGCTGCAGGATGTATAGGCGAGCCCGAGTGGTTGAACGTGTAGAGTGCGATTTGCTGCAGCGACACGCGGAGCAACATGCGCATCTTCCACACCATCCGCCGGACAAGGAAACCTCGCCCCCGCCGCTGCGCCGCACCGCCGCCCACACTCCTCGATAATGGCCACGTGATGGCCGGGGAGATAGCAGACAGACGCTGCACCTCACGGAGAGATCGTGCTCGCCGGCGTGCCAGAACCTCGTCTTTGCCGCTGGCCGCGCCGCCACGCGGCAAAGGCGTTCGCAGCCTTCCGGGTGGTGTGCCGCACCATGAATCCACGCTACGCCGCTTGTAGGCGCATCGCAGCAAGGCGTTCACGCCGGACTTCTCCACGTGAGCATGGTAGCGGGTGAACATCACGGCAAAGTGATCCAAGTCCTCTTGGAGACGGCGCATACTATCAGCGAGGCCCATGGTCGCAGCAGGGAGCGCTCCGAAGCGTAGGTGTAGCAGCTTGGTGAAGCGAAGCCACGTCGGGGTGCCTTCATCCTGCTGGACTTGGCGAAACCACATCCGGGCGCCATCTTCCAAATGTCGGGAAGCCAGCCATACCTTTTCTTCCTCCATGATATGTCGCTGGCGGAAGTAGGACTCACATTGGCTGATGAAGGCGAGAGGATCAGATTTCCCATCAAATCTTGGAAAATCCATCTTCTGGAATTGTGGTAGAGGTTGCTGGTGGTGTAGAGGCTGCAGCGCCGAGGGTATGGTGAAGTCTGGTGGCAAGGTGGTGGCTGATGAGGATCAGAGGTTGAAGAAGATGCAGCGGAGGTGGACGAGGAACGCCGGATCTCCGATACCAGATGCTATGAACATTAGTTCATAAGAGGGATAACTAGGCCTTATGCTTTGCCAAGAGCTTGAGAGATTGAGGGATGAGACTTAGAGGTTAGCAGGGGATGAGATAGTGGACTGATAACTTCATACTTGTTGATTTCTTCCCCATCAGAGCTGGTTACATTACATGGATATAAATAGAGGGGCTGGCGCCCAGCCCTCCACTCCTCTAGCTGGCGCATGGCCCCTTGGCTCCTTGATTCTAGCCCAGCCATTACTCTCCTATTTCCCATTAATCTGGCCTCCTCGGACTCCTACTTTGCAGCTGGCTGGGCATGCACTCCTATTGCTGTAGCCATTAACTACTAATCCCTATCCACCTATTAATTGTAATTGACCATAGCTGCATGCGTCTGTTGGTTCCTTGTGGCATGCCCTAGCCGGTCCCCGGCTGCCTATGACAATTGGTAAGGTCCTTACAAGCAAGACCGTAAGTGAATGGTGCCAGTTAGAGCAAGTATTATAATACAGCCGACTTATTGGCTGTAAGGCTCCTTACGGCCTTCTCTCAGCCCACTCATACAATAGTTAGCTCTTTAGAGTTAATACAGGGCCCACATGTCTCTCTCACAGAGTTTATTGGTTCTTGTGTCCAAGCCGGCTGTAAGCTTACAACCCGCTTCCCCTCTCTCTCCTCCCTTCTCTCCTCCACGTCAAGATTTAGCTTGGGCTTACGACACCGCTATAATACTTGCTCTTATTTATTGTTGAAGGATCCTAAATCACCTGCCTTGCGTAACTTACTAAAAGCTTTTCGGATTGCATATATTATCTTTTGTATTTTACATGAACGATTGTTTCCTTCTTGCTTGTGTCTGCAGGAAGATCTCTTGAAGATAGATAACTAGCAATATATATATATTTTTTTTTGCGAAAAGGAAGATATATTAAGCATCAGCACAGTACATCCTCCCCTATTACAAACTGAACTTCAAAGAAAAAGAAAATTACAATTAAGTCCTCAAGATCCAATCTCATCTTCCTTGTCTCTAATCTCCAGCTCGCCATCGACACCACCACGACGATCCATGTCCACCTTTGCTTCCGCCAAGAAACACCAAGCATTGGAAAAGCCGCATCATCCATCGCCCATATCACCAAGCGAATCAATTCCGTTGAAAGAAAATCGGCCAGCCCCTTGGCAAAAGGAAAGAGGAAAAGAAAATCCGCCGCCGCCGGCCCGAGGACCAACGACCGGAAAAAACATCCACCGCCGCCAGGAAACCCAGCGACGAGGAAGAACCACAAACCCATGAGGATTACCGCAGAGCTCACATACCTGACACCAATTATTCGACAGCACAGAAGCACACAGCATCCACTGGTACCTAGAAACTTTATTTGCCGTGCCGGTGACGACGCCACCGCCGGAACCCTAAACTCCATCAGACATGAAGAGACACTAACCCTAAAGCTCGATCTACTAGGAAAAACTTATGGAAAAACAATGGATCCCCACTCCCTTCAGCCTCCGGCTCGGATGCCGGAGGGGAAGGGAGGGGGACCAGCGGTGCCGGTGGCAGAGAGGGGCGGCGGCGGCTGCCTAGCCTTCGTACGAAGCGGACCTGCCTTTTGGAGCATGATAACTAGCAATATATTAATTGTGTCAACCCATGGGTTCGGTTTCTGTTTTCACTATAAGGATTACAATCTCTATCACTTATTTTCTGATGAAGTTCTTCAAGTAATTAGGGGAGTCTCTCACTTATTCCTAGGCACAAGTAACTTGCCGTTGAGACTGAGGCTTGTGCAAATGCTGAACGAGCTTTCCACCTGCAGTCAGATGTTCTATCTGATTCCATCATTTCTATTTCACTGCCTAGAAGTTAGAGAAGTCTCTCTGAAAGAACAGACACAAAGAACAATGACCAACTTCTTATCGCTGTTGAAGGTATGCCACTTTTATTGGAAACAATCTGGGTGATGATAACAGTTATAACTTTTAATGTTTCATTATGTCTGTTCTGAAATTACGAAAAGGTCATGTCACTACCATATCAACTAGATATGCAATCTTTTCTGTTACCTGTGAATTATATCTGCACGCACTAATATGATGAGGTTTCTTTATGCTGAGAATGATTTCGATTAACTGCTGTTTTGTTCACATTCAGGTGCCAAAGAACCTGCTGAAATCAAGGGGTTTCAGCAGGTTTCTATTCTTTCAGCGGTTCAGGTTCTATCAGCACATTTTGCCCAGTGCAGCGATACCATGTTTCCTTCCCAGAAGTAGCCACCATTCCTCTTTTCATCTTGAAAAGGCTACACAAGCTGACAACAATTGAATCACTTCACCGTCCTATTAAGCAATTGATAGACAAGGTGAATACACAATCTAAAATTCCTTGTGTTCACATTGCTTCAACGTCCTAATAGAATTTTCCCAATTGGTGTGATGTTCTTCCTTTGGTAGTCAATTGCTTCACATTTACTATTTGACATTTTGACCTGAGTTTGCTGAAAACCGTATTGTTGAACGCAGGAAAAGGTCAGGAGAAACGCTTCATTCACTCGATTTTATGCATCTGTAGCTGTCAACCAATAGGTAATATTGTAAAATCCATGCAGTACTGAATAAACAGCGTCACTGCACTTCTAAGTCTCACCGTCCACTGTCTCTGTTTCATGGTTGCAGGGAGAAGAACACTTTAAAATGCCAAGGGAATTTCTGAGAGCCATCTGGAATCAGTTGACCTCCAAGTGATGGCCACGATGAATCACTTCAATGTAGAAGCATGAGATCAGTTACCGTGGCATTTTAGTGCAGATATACACTGAGGCAGCTATTGTGTAACCTCTGCTGATGCTGCTAACTAGTGAGTTCAGTGATGAGTGAAAATTGTTGTTGCTTGAATCTGGTGTCATTATGTGGCCGTACTATGGACTTTTGTCATTTCCCACTATGTTCATGCAACTTCCCAGGAAACGCTCTAGTGCTCTACCCTTTTGGGCTTTGCTGTATCCCAAAACAGGTAGCCTTGCTGGTCCATAAATAAGATGTGGCTGTTTCATCCTTTCCCTGCCAAACGTTTCATACCCTGATTTACTGGCAAGATTTAGAGGGTCCGTGCATTTCTCATGTTTTATTAACCAACGTTAATCAGTTTGAGGGCACATTTCTTTACCTCTTGCTTTTTTTTTTTTTTTTAACCCAAACTTCCTCTCTGGTGTTATTGGAATTTCAGACCATAATAACTCATTGCATGGGGCGTTTTTTACTCTGGTTTATCTTATGAGTTTTTGGCACAATATCACGAATTTGATGACCTTTATGGAAAATAAATCAAATTGGAAAAAAAAACTCCGACAATTAAAAATGAAATACCTCACAAAAAATCAGAAAATGTCTATGGAGAATCATTCAAGAAATCACGAAGTTATCTAGGAGTAGCTTTCAACGTCAACCCGTTGATGATATGCTCGAAATGGATCGCACTGCCTGGGATCCTCCTCATTCCTCAACACAGGATGGAGGCTATATTCAGTAATTTCATCTTTTTTTTTTAGGGGAATTCAGGAATTTCATCTGGACACAGGAATTCATGAAGGCTATATTCAGTGTCAAACCATGTTAGCTCTGTATGGACATGTTTGAATTTTGATCAGGCAAGTTGAGCTGAGGGTGATGCCTGCCTTCTTGGACCTGGGCTTTGCCTTGATTGTCAGATAAGTTGGGCCCAGCCCAAACATTTCAACCCGGCCCAGTACTGTGGATGCGGGTAGTCAGCAGTCCATCCATTTCACCTTGACACCAGACGCGCAGCCCAAACCCTAAACCCCACCCGCCGCTTCTCCCAGTACCAGCCCTGCGCTGTCGCCGGGGAGACGAACGCCGAGGCGGCGATGGCGAAGAAGCTGGGGAAGAAGGCGCGCAAGTTCGCGCGCAAGAACCTGCAGTCCGCCGCCAAGCGCAACCGCAAGATCCGGAACCAGTTCAACCACCGCCGAGGACCCCGCAGAGGCGAGTCTCAGCCTCCAACGCTTCTCACCTGCGCTTTGCTTGTTTGGCTGTGTCTGTGCGTGCGAGGGGGTTCTAATTGAGAGCTTGCTCGAGTTGGTTTCAGGTGGGAGCGCCGGCCGGGAGGATGGGGACGAGGACGTGCCGAAGCAGGTCCACGATTCCACCATGTAATCCACCAAACTTCTCTTACCACAGTGCTCTGCCTGAGTAATTTGGCTCGTTGGAATGCTCTGTTCTTCTATTGTAGTAGATTGTAGTCCACAGTCGGGTGCTGGTGGTTTTGCTTGGCAAGTTCACTGGATGTAGTGCAAGGATTTATTATTTTCCCTTTCTTCTCCTTGTTGACTGCACACCTGCTAAGCTGCAATGACACAAGTAACGATTTTGAGATTCATGGTCTGTCCAGGCTTCTCTGCCTCTAGTTGTCTGAAACCAAACCTAGTTTTTCAAATAATCAGGAGAATGATTTGCACTAATTGAACCACCACATTCGGACATTCCTTCCTCTATCTATCTAACATTTCAAATAACTAAGCTCAAAATGCTTTTCCTGTAGGGTCACCAATGATGATGATGCTACTTTGATCCATGGCTTGGAGTTTCCAGAGGAAGATGCTGAACTAGATGCTGATCTGTCTGACAGTGATGGTTACCTTTCTGAGGTATGTTTGGTTGTCCTGTTCACATCCTTACCAAGCTTACGAATAATGGTGCACCCTACCATTTTTAGCATCCCCACACTGCAGAAGCATCTATTGTTACATTGCTGGAAGGTTTTCCTTGGAAGAGTTTATGCATGTATCAGTATATTACAGCTGGGTCACTACTTGCTTGTATAACCGACTGCTTGATTCGTCATATGCAGGATCCTGAGTGCCCATACTATTCTGACAGTGAGGATGAGAAAGGTGCTAAAGGTTAGTGTGTGTTGTTATAACACTAATTTATCTTGGCCTGTGCTAGAGCAGAGCACTAGTTTCTAAACATCGCAATTTTTTTGTGTAGATTGTATCATGGAAGATGGATTGGACAGACAAAATGATGACATGAATCGGGATATCAAAAAGCAAAAGAAAAAATTGAAGAAGTTGCTGGATAAGGTTGAACTTCCTTTCACCGAAATAACTTTGCATGCTAATTTAGAATTATATGGACGTTCTTCTTACAATTGCAGGCTGTATGCTTCAGGCTATCTTGCTTCGTTGCAGCTCATTAGTTTCTTTTTGCCTCCATAGAAAACAATTCAGAACTACTTTTTAGTGTATCTTATGTTTGTATGCCATTTTCTTTACATACAGATTTCAGCATATAGAACTCTCATGTAAATGATAATTGGGACTGGAGAAAATGCGTGCACAGAAAAAATGTTGGCAAAATTTATGTAGGCTATTGCTAATAGAGTTATTCGTACCATAGTATGTAACTTTATACTTATGCCCAGTTGATTGGGTAAGCTAATTTTTACTTAAATCAGTTCTGCTCTAAGCTTCTGGACCTGTTCATTTAGTAAACTAGTAATTGAAGTGTATTCAGTGCATCTATTCTTAGATACAGTTTATGGTTGTAGTTATGTAGGGATTATGCACTAATTCCAGTGAGTTTTAATGTTCAGCTATGAAATGTCAGTACAACGTCAAGTGCAATTCTAGGATCATGTTGTGCATTGCTTATAGTGATTTCAATATGGATTTAAGTATTTGTCTTGTTTGTAGGACCCTCAGTTTGCAAATTTCCTCGAGAAATGGCAGTCGGAGTTGGAGAGCTACAGAAGTAAAGAGGTAATTATTGGTAGCTGTTCCCTTTTAAACTTGTACGAACGGCAGATATACTTTTTGCGTGTTCTATTTACATTGTTGTTTCTAAATAAACCTGATCGCAGTAGTTTATTTTTTGTTTTGTTGCGACTCCTTTTAAATTTCCAATAGGATTCTGATTGCGATTCCTTTTAAATTTCTAATAGGATTCTGATGAAGATGGAATGGATTCTATGGATGACGATGATGACTCCAATGATGGAAATTCCCCAAATGCTAAGATCCTTACAAGCAAGACTATAAGTGAATGGTGCCAGTTAGTGTCAAAGGATCCTAAATCACCTGCCTTCTGTAATTTACTAAATGCTTTTCGTGATGCTTGTCGATATGGTGTTCACTCTGACAGCCCCTCGATTCAGAGATTTCAAAATGCCAGGGTGTTTTATCAAATAATAACATTTGTCCTTTCTGAGTCGGACAATGTTTTCCGTGCTCTTTTGGAAATTCAAGATGATGCTAACAAAGGAAAAATTATGAATCTGAGAAATTCAAAGAAATGGCAAACTGTTGATCCTCTCATAAAGTCCTACTTACGGAATTCTCTTGATCTGCTTAGTCAACTTACTGACAACAAAATACTTGCCTTTGTTTTGACTCGGCTGAGAGCATCAGTGGTTCTTTTTCTGCATATCCATCAACATCAAGTAGGCTTGTCAAGGTACTGCCATCTTTTGATGATTTTACTTGCTAAGAGTGTAATTGAGTAATTTATTATGAAGGTAATTCATGTCTAAATCTAGTCGCGAAATCATATTGTTGTTGTGAAATGAATTCATGTCTTAAAGAAGGTAATATGTTTATTTTAGGTATACCCTTAAATTAGGATATTGGAGCTAGGATGTGGACAACCATGGTTCTGTTTCTGGCAAAACTCTATTACATGAAAATATGAAAATTGTGATTGTATGGTGGCAATAGGCTGGAATGCATCAGCTTATTCATCAGTTCCTGGTATATGTTTGGTAGAAATACTATTTTTTATGCTCGGTCCTGTTGTTGGTTTGGTTAGATAGACCCTTGTTATTATACGAAAATTGTGGTAGTATGATGGTAATAACCTAATAGGCATCCTTGAGTTGTAGTCATCTGTTTCTGGTATACAATCTTATAAACATTTAGATGGAATATTATTTCAAAACCTTTTATGTGGTTATTATTTGTGTATATATTACAGCTCTTTGAATCTTTGCTATTTGGTGATATTAGTACATATTTGATTGGTCATGAATCCTTGGTGTTTAGGGTTAAAAAATTCACATGGTGTTCAATTACCACACAACAATGTGAAGCTAGGAGCTACTTTTTTAGTTTTTCAAATTAATTTCCATTTTTTGATGCAATTTTGACTTGTTATATATGCTGCAAACACTGCAGATTTTATTTCGCTTGTGGGCAAGTGGTGATCAGAGGTTGTCTCTGTCGGCATTTCTTATGATCCGAGAAGTAGCTTCACTGTTACCTGACTGTTTGGATCTCTGTTTAACTAAATCCTACAATACATACCTGGCCAGTACCAAGCTTGTGAATGACAGAAACACAAAGCATATTTATTTTCTGATTGACTGTCTGGTAGAGCTGTATTCTCTTGATGTCCAGAAATCATATGAGAGGGCAGTAACCTCGGTGGGGCAACTGAATGCTATACTTAGACAGGCTTGTAAAACCAAGGAAAAGGTATGACACAAGGCTTATATCGGAGCATGCATTTGCACTTAGTTAAACTCTAGACCTAGGTGTGTGGTTTCACTGTATCCTTTCTGTGCAGTGTCATGGGGCCTTTTTAGGTATAAGTATATCCTCTCAGGCAGATTCTTGGGGCCTTCTTGAGTATTGTTAGTTCTTTTTTTTGGTATTGTGGAACTGGGACCCATGCATCCAAGTAGGGCCCAAGAATCTTTCTGGATGCCATTTATATTATTACACTTTCTGATGTATTAAGCCAACATGGATTCCATTAGTCCAATAAGACTGGACACTATTTTATTCTTAACTCTCTGGAGAGGTTGAAGAGGACTTTTACAATTGTTACATGGTCAAAATGGTTGGTTGGGTTCCCATCCTGCAACATATTTGTTATGTTGTCCTTGGCTCAACTTTTTGGCTGTTGAAAGCCTATCATGTTAATGAAATATTCTGTGTAAGCCTATCTAATGATCTGTTGTGATAGTACAAGAAGATCCTTATATATTGGTATACATCCCCAAATGAAAAGAGAGAAAATTCTACCTGTGCATGCTGAGGTTTAGCCTCGTGATGATGTCTTTTGTATTTTCTTTTGGTATTTTACATGAACGATTGTTTTCTTGCTTGTGTCTGCAGGAAGATCTTAGGAAGATAGATAACTGGCAATATATTAATTGTGTCAACCTATGGGTTCGGTTTCTGTGTTGTCACTACAAGGATTACAATCTCCATCCCTTATTTTCTGAAGTTCTTCAAATAATAAGAGGAGTGGCTCACTTATTCCGAGGCACAAGGTACTTACCGTTGAGACTGAGGCTTGTGCAGATGCTGAATGAGCTTTCCACCTGCAGTCAGATGTTCTATCCGATTCCTTCATTGCTATTTGACTGCCTAGAATTTAGAGAAGTCTCAGAAAGAACAAACACAAAGAACAAAGATCAATATCTCATCACTGTTGAAGGTATACCGCTTTTACTGGAAACAATCTGGGTGATGATAGCAGTTAGAAAATTTGATGTTTCATTATGTCTGTTTTGATTTGAAATCACGAAAAGGTCATATTCATACCTTATGAAGTCGATATGCAATCTTTTCCGTGCCCTGTGAATTACAACCGCAGTAAGATGATGAAGTTTGTTTATGCTGAGAATAGTTTAGATTAACTGATGTTTCTTCACATTCAGGTGCCAAAGAACATGCTGAAGTCAAGGGATTTCCAAGAGGAGTGCGTTCTTTCAGCAATGCAGGTTCTATCATCACATTTTGCCCAGTGGAGCTACCATGTTTCCTTCCCAGAAGTAGCCACCATTCCTCTTTTCCTCTTGAAAAAGCTACACGAGCAGACAACAATTGAATCACTTCACCGTCCTATTAAGCGATTGATAGACCAGGTGAACACACAATCTAAAATTCCTTGTGTCTGACAGCATCCTTGCAAGATCTGTTGAAAATTGTGTTGTTTCTCTGCAAAGATCTCTACACATTGCATGGGATCATTGATCATTCAAAATACTCGTCATGAACATTGAATGTGAATATATGCTACATTTATGCTTTCTGTCTTGCTATTTTTTTGTTACTTGATGGAAGAAAAGTATGTCCTATTCGAAAGTGAGTTGCACATCCGTTTCATCTGCACTTCTGATGGCTTTTCAACTGCTGAAATCACAGGTGACTGAGAACAAGGATTTTATAGAACGGAAAAGAGAGGTGGTATCCTTTTCACCAAATGACAAGGCATCAGTTGATAGCTTCCTTCAGGTAGGATTTGCCCAGTCGATGCAATGTTCCTCCTTTGTAGTCATCATTAGTCAAAATTGCTTCACATCCACCATTCAACATTTCGACCAGCTCAGTTTGCTGAAAAACATATTATTGTTGAACACAGGAGGAGAAGGTCAACAGAAACTCTTCATTCACTCGATTTTATGCATCATTAGCTGAAAACTGTCAACCAAAAGGTGATATTGTAAAATCCATGCAGTACTTAATAAACATCATCACTGCACTTCTAATTTACCAAGAAATTGACACTGTTGGCTGGCTGCAGGGCGAAAAACGCTTTAAAATGTCAAGGGAATTTCTGAGAGCCATCTGGAATTGGTTGGCCTTCAAGTGAGGGCCACTAAGAATCACTTCAATGTAGAACATGTGCTTATTGACAGTGGCATTTTAGTGCAGATATATATGCTGATGCCCCTAATGCATAACCTCCACTGATTTGCGGCGCTGTACACTAGTGAGACAGTGATTCCTATGAGGCCTCGTACATTACATGCTCAGCGATTTTGTGCAATTGTAGATTTGCGGCGCTGTACACTATCTTAATTCTATGTGAGTTGTCAACTGATGAGGGTTTTGTTATCATGTGTCCATACTGTTGACTTAAACACAACGGTCATGCAATTTTCTCGGGAACGCTTTGGCTTGCTGTACCCAATACACTATACTTTAGAAAATCAAATGCATTATATTAGATCTTGCGGCTGTTTCATTCTTTTCCTGCCAAACGTTTCTTGTATTAACTTAAATTCCCATTTACTGGCAAGACGCAAAGAGGCCGTGCATTTCTCGTGTTTGTTTTTTATTAACCAACGTTGATTGGTTATGAGGGCACATTTCTTTACCTTTTGCTATTTTGAAGCTTCCACTAGTGTATTGGGACATCAGACCACATGGCTTACGGGTTTGTCACCATGACATAGAATTTATAATCTTTATGGAAAATAAATAACAATATACATTTCTCAAAATAAACAAATGAAGCTGAACTGACCTAACTCTAGGTATTCATAAACATCAAAATGAAAAAAGTCTAATAATTAAAAATAAGATACCTCACAAAAAAAAAAAAAATCTATGGAGATTGGAGAACCATTAGGAAAAATGATGAAGCTATTTAGCTTTCGACGTCAACCCACTGACAATATGCTCGAAACGGATCGCATTGCATGGGATCCTCAACACGCCGGGCTGGCCATGCCCAAATTGCTGCTCTGCCATCTCAAGCAGTGCTGCTATGCACGGCTCTTTTAGCATATGCAATGGCACCAAGATCCTCTGACTCCATTCGTCGTCTTCCCCGTCGACCAGGATCATAGGAACGTACCCTTTTGGGACCTTGCCAATACACGTGGCACTGATGATGGCCGTAGCTCCTCCTTGCTTCCTTGATCTCAAGATGGCCATCTGTTGCTGTATTTTGATGCTGGTGAATGATATAGAGTGTATTACTATGTATTTATAAAAAAATTATATGCGATGTTGGATATAGATGGTGATAGAGTTTTCTATAGGCTTGGTATATATGTAGAAAGAATTGGTATGGACAGATAGTTTGGTATTGCACAATGCAACGGACCTTATATAGCCTTTGCATTGCAAACATGGGAGAGATTGATATGTGAAACAAGGACTCACGACGAACTAGTACAAACGGTACGTGCACTACATGACAAGTTGATTATATTATGCATTAATAAAGTTAGATGGATTTTACGGTGTTGTGATGTTGACATGCATTACGATTTACCACAGTGATGTGGTGGCTAGGAGGAAAGACTTGGTCCAACTAGCTTGGTCTTTCTGTGTATGCTGGACTGTTGGTAAGCGGCACACATTTAAGCTTGTTAATTGCATGGGAAAACATTAATTAACCAACCATTGCTATCACGAATGAACAAAGACCTCCCAAGACTAAGTTGAAGCAAGGAAATCCCAACAACATATAAACGTATTTTTACCGCACCGGTACCTAATAGTCTTCGTGAAAGTAGGGGCTAAGGTGTGCGTGTACCAAAAGAACCCTCAGACAGGGTCTCATGTTGCCATGTGTAAGGACAAAGCATAGCGGTGGCCTTTTGGAATGAGTGCCGGTATAAAATGGAGAATTCCATTCCCTATTCCGCCTAGGGTCTCATGAAATTCTATGTCGGTCTTAATGGAGAATTTCATTCCCAAAGTTAATTAATTGTTCGCAAAATTAGGGCCGCCTAGGGCGGGATTCCGCGCGACTTGGCGCTAGGAGAAGGCCGTCGTGGCGCCTAGGGAGGTAGTCGGACCCCTAGGAGGGCGCAGGCTCGTCGACAACGCCCGGCGTGGGTGGAGGAGTGTCCAGCCGGAGGTCATCGGTGGGAGGAGGAGCGGCAAAAATGGCGCGGCGCCCCTAGCGAGGCGGCGGGCGGGAGGAGGCGCGGGCGCTGGTAGATGTGCCGGCGGCGGCGGAGGAGGTGCGGGCGCGGCGGACAGAGAAGGATGAGGATGCCTGCCGGACGAGGGTGAGGATAGGGTTATGTGCTAACTTGGGCCTTTGAATGAGACTCCAAATGGGCCTTTTTCCCTTTCTCCTTTTTCATGACATCTCATCTTCTCTTTTTTTTTTTTCTTTTCTTTTAAGTATTTATACATGATTATTCATCGCTTAGAAAAACGCCTAGCCATGATTACTCCCGACTAGACGCTAGGCGGAGGGTAAGCGCCTAGAATCCGCCTAGCGCCTAGCAAAACAGGGATTGCATTTTGTGATTCCATATACATTTAATTTCATGACTTACGAGAGAGTTGATAATCGTGTCAAGTGTGTTTCATCTAAATGAAACCCATTTTTTGCTCTCTTTTAAATATATTGCCATGTAATAAAAAATGACTACTTGGCAACTTAGTTAATGCAAATGAAACTCCTATGCACTCCCACTAAGATTGCACTTATGGCTTGTTCTACCCAAATCTTAGAGAGGAAATCCATGCCGTATTTGGTGTTATTTTTATTCAATCTTTACATTCCTATGTTCTTTAATTCCTGCATCCCAAAGGAGCCCTAAATCGCTCTAGTAACTCGAAATGGTCTAAATTTAGACAAGATTTTGATCTTCTGTTTGGATTTTCAAGAGCTAATACGGCCCAAATTTTAATAGACAAAAATCTAGTGACACTTATTTTAGGAAAACATCCACCGAATTCGCTAAAAAACGCGACGTGCAATGGTGTGAGCGAGAGAGAGAGAGAGAACGACATTTTGTGTTCAAGTAGAAATCCTAGTTGGTAGAAGGCAAGTTATTTGCCGATGGAAGGAGTACACGACTTGAGGCGAAAAAAAGGGAAGGGAAGACTCCGTCCACCGTATGGTTTTCAAGGCTGCTGCGCCACCGTCCACCGCTGTCAGCACGCACGCCTGCAGATAAGAATGGGCCCACCAAAGTGACGTGGTCATCACGCAGCTCTGCTCCCCACCAAATCCGCGTGCGCATCACGCAGCTACGTCGTCTCCATCCAGGTCGGCAAGCGCGGGCGCGCCACCGGCTCCGTTGGGGAACCACCCGTCCACTACCAACCGACCTGTGCCGCCTATAAATCCACCCGATCCCGGCGTTCCTCTTCCTCCTCTTTCGTGGATCAATCGATAGATAGAACCGCGTGGTCGGGTTCGCTGGCTCTTCCTTCCCGTTTCCCTCGTCGGTGGATTGCGCCATGGTCGGACGGGTAAGTGGTGGGTAAGGCACAGTCGTTGGTTTTGATCTGACGCGTCTCTCTGTTTCTCGATTGGTTATTCCTAAGGTGTGACGGACTGGACTAGCCGGATGGATGGATGGATGGATCCATTTCGTTTAGGTTGGATTGGATTTGATGGTTGGTTGGTTCTTCTCTGCTGCGTTAGCTATTTTCTCTGGACCCCTCGTCGGGTCTCTTGACTAATTATAATTTGCTGATTGATGATTTGTATATCTAGGTTATTATGATGTTGTTGCGATCTGTTGATGCCTAGGGCTGTGCAGTTATTTCGATTCAATTGCTGTTCATTCTGGTGGATGTTGGTAGCATGCTGTGTTGGGTCAGATCTATTTGACTGGTTAGCGTGGATGTTTCTGACATGATCGGAATAAGATGTATTGAAGATGCGTCCATGCTTCGTGATCTGTTCAGTCGAAGGTTGTTGATTGGCTGCTTGTTTCTTCCTTAGGATGCCAATTTTGTGGAGGAAACCAGTGTCTTTGTTATAGGATTGCTCAGAGTTATGCACGGTTGGCTCATGATGTTGTCAGTCTAGTCAGAAGATTTCTTAGGCCAATTCAAATTTTTTATATAGAGCTATGATATAGCATGTTATATTCTGGTGCAAGTTATATTAATAAGGATATTTGATTTGATTGAAAGCCTTGGTAAAAGGTCACATCTGAATTTCTGGTGATTTTAGTAGATAAGTTGCTTTGTTTGGAAGCCAGGACAGTTCATTTAGAGCTAATAATATACATGATAATGGAGATGGTTCTACAATTATACTCTTTGGTACCTATACGATCAATTCAATTTGGTGTTCTCTTCTATGAAAACATGGTGAGCTTGATTTATATACTATAAGGATTACATTATCAAGTTCTGGTGGTTTTAGATAAATTGCTTTCGTTGGGAGTGAGAACAGTTCATTTAGATCTAATATAGTCATGGTCATGGAGATGATTCAACCATTCTTCGATGTCATTTTCGATCAATTGAATTCGGTGGTTCCTCTTAAGATTATCGCATGGATGCTGAGCTCAATTTGCTTCTCTAAGATGTGACTTAATGCTAGGATGTGGAACTCAAGATCATAGAAGTTTGTCTGTTTCAAGCTTCATTTGAGTAAGCCATGGAAGAATACTTAAGTTGTGGCTTCTTCTCTAATTTGCTGTCAGTATTTGTTTCTATGATGGTACCATAAGGCCTACTATATGGTTTCGGGGCATTGATTTACCTGGATCTTCTATTCCTCAACATTGTCTTTAGTATTGGATAGGACATGACTCTGGCTTTTGGTACTGGATTATGTGGTCATTCAAATGCTGTAGTTTGGTTCAATAGTATTGTAATATATTTGTATATAAAGTATGTATGATGTTAAATTATTTCTGTATGGAGGTGTAATTATTATATGATATGGATATTGGTAATAGAAAACGACACAACCCTGCCCCTGTTTATTGTAATTTTCTTATGACATGATTCTCTTATGAATCTGCTGAACTATTAACAGTAATCGTCTGTCAACAAACACTTATTTTGATGCTGCACTATTTTAAATTTTAATTTTTATAGATCGATGCAGTTTGTTTGCCATTGAGGTGGTTTTTTTGGAGTAGGTAGATCAGAGTCACAGTGCGTAACAGGCTAAATTTCTCCTTAAAGTAGTTGTACAAAGTTAGATCAAATAGTTGTCAGGCCTTCTCTTAAACTGCATGGATAATATTTTTCTACACATTTTGTGTTGGTTCAGCTTCCTAGTTCAAGTGTGAGTTAGTTATCTGCCTGCTATGTTGTCTTACTTGCATCTCTCTGTTTATATATGAACTGAGTAACCTGGACTCTTTTTTTTTTTTTTTTTTTTTTTTGTGTGTGTGTGTGTGCCTGCATACATGGTTTGGAGACCTAGTTCCATCTCCTTTTTTTTCACTGAACTGAATGACCATGAAACATCTTTTTCTATATCTATATGTTGCAGAGTTTTCTTTGTTTTATTTGAGTGCCATCTCTATCTTAATGTCGGTTCTGTTTTCTAGCTTGGTCTTGAGTTGTTAGTTTTTTTTTTGCTGTTGTCTTGCTTAGAATTATAGCATTTGGCAGAGCTGATACCTGACAAGTTATTGGATGCTGTTTTTAACCCGCTGAACATGTCGTATTGGGGCAAGTTCTTGTCATAATGTAGATGTTTGCTTAAGTGTGTGGAGTTGAATCATTCTTTGATGTCAATTTGTTATTTACTTCTGCACGGGCTTGATCTGGACCTCCTAAACTGCAAACTAATTTGGATTTCAACTTTGGTTTAATGAACCCCTGTCTTCTGGTGTGTTCATTCTGATGTCAAATGAGTCTTTTAGATTTATGTCGCAAGCTAGTTTTGACTTAAGTATTCATGAGCTTTATTAATGGATGTTGTGTATAAGCATTATTGCAACTTATATGACTGGATATAAAACTAGTCAGGTAAAAGACTAGATTAAAAACAGAAGTGCCGAAGCATCCTCTTTTTTTCTTCATCTACATGCTGTAGAGACCTAGCTCCATATTCTCTGTGCTTGTTGAATGTCTTGTGAAGCCTTATATTTCAATATCTAGATGGTGTGGAGCTTTGTGTTTTATTATTTCAGTGCATTCTTGACTTAATACAACGTGGTTTCGTTCTTGTTAGAATTTTTCTTTCATTGTTTGGTTTATGCTATTACACCATTTCTTGGTTTATTTATTCTTGTGCCAACGAGTCTTTGACCTTTGTACTGTGCTGTAATTTATGTTGCATACTAGTTATGATTGTAAAGCATTCAGGAGCTGCTGGTAATGCAGATGCCATTGTAGAAGCATGTCCTTTGCTGTGTTCTCTCAATTCTATTGTCTTGCATGTTCAATTTTCACCCTCACTCAGGTACTAGGCTCTTTAATCTTCTTTTGAGTAAAGCTAAATCAGGGTTAGGAAAGAGCCATATGGTTTGAACAAATTACTGTGTATGGTCAAATGTGGTTCGTCGAAACATTTTGGAAATCATACCTTGTAGATGCTAACATATCTGTGTTATTGAATGGTAATGATTCTAACACCTGTTTTATCCTTCCCACTACTGTTGATTATCACCATAATTCTGAAGAGATACAGTCTGGATGTTGCACAAATCACAGTGCATAGCAAGTTAGCAACTTATGCATAGTTTTTTTCTCTTCATGAGATACTCCGTTATGTTTGTATTGTTCCTCAAATAACCCTATACATATATTAATAATCAATCTTTTTGCTAGATTATTATGCCATATATTTGTGTAGTTGCATCCTATGTAGTCCTTTCTGAAAGTACTAATCACATATGATTTTGCCATATGCTTTTACTTTGTTGTAACAAAGTGAATTAATCAATGTCTGTTTATTTTATTTTGTTGACACATGAGTTTTGGGGTCTTAATTGAACTCTTATGGTATGTGGTTTCTGGTGTTTAGCTTTTGATGTGCGTAATCAACATTTTATGTTCTGTCCTTTATTTAATTCTTTTAACCTTCAATAACAAGGTTAATCTAATATTTTGTTATACCTAGAAGTAGGTATTAGTTTGATTTCTATGATCTAATTTTTAGAAATCATCTAGGGTAGACAATAAAATAGATAATATACTGCGCTAGATAGCAACTACCTATTAGTTAGGTTATGTTTCTATAAATGCTACTTTCATAGCTTTTAATCTACTGTTTATGGTCTTGATACTTAAGTGAATCAAACATTCTTAATAATTAAGTGGACCCAAAACATCCTTCTGTTAAAAGACCTATTTTCCTCTCCCTTCTTTCTGACCTAGCTTAACTTTGTTGTTCTTGTCTCTGCTTGTACAGCATGTGCAGTTCTCTTAGTTGTAGCCCCCTCTTTGTACAGTGGTGTTGTTTCTTTTTGTTGATGATTTTTAAATAAAAAAATCCTTACAGTGGGGGCCTCCCCTGCTGTATTTAAAGTTAAAAAAAGAACTTGTATAAAAAGTCCCCTCTGATTGGAAACTGCATGAATCCATAAACAACTTCATCTCTGATAGGTGCCGGCCTTCTTTTATCTCTTGGAAGAACTTCTGTGAGGAAGCTAGGCTTCAAGCTCATAGGTTCAAAGCGTCTAAAGTTCCTTTTCCTGTATAGTCCTAGTTCTTCAGCCTCTACTGGGCCTGCATGTTTTTACTTGCTTTGTTGCCTTTGTGCAGTGTTGTTTCTCTTTTTGGTTTTAATAAAATTCACAGTGGGGGCCTCCCCTGCTGTATATTTTTCAATAAAGTAAAATAAAATAAAGCTTAGAAACCAACAAAGGCAATCTGCTTTAATCAATGACAATTTTTATATGGATTTTCTTAATTATATATCTTTTGACTTTGATTTGATTTGAGTTATATTGCCTCGCTAATAATTTTCTAGCTGTGGTTTGGCTTGCTAGGGGCCTTACATGAATGTCAACAGTAGAGAACAATAAAAATCTAGTCAGTAAGTTTGATTTATTTATCTGTTTAACAGTAAATTCTAGTCTACAATTTTGCTATATTTGTTTTACAATAATTTCTTTAGTTCATTCAGATACACTCCTATGTTTTCTTTGTTTAAAGAACGAAAGTAGATTCATGAGATTTTTTTCTCTGCTATGCAACTAATAGTGTCAACTTGGGGTTGTGTGGGGACATATGCATTTACACATGTAAAGATAAAAGATGTCCGTGTTGCTCCACTTTGAACATGCTGTTTCACAAATTATTCTATTCGCATAGCTTTCTGAGCTTTTATTTGTAGTTTTGAGGAAATGAGGTTCTAGGCTCTTGTTTGAGCCGCAACTCTAAAATCCGTGATATGATCAAAGAAAAATGCATTGGTGCATTTGACTTGGGTGAAGATGCATGCTATATTTATTGGCTCCAAGTCTTGTGTCTTTCTTCAAATGGTCCCAACCTTTTGTCATCACAGAGAACAAGAAAACCTATTTTAATAGAAATATTTGATATAGCTATGGGCTTCTGGCAAATACATGACGAATAGTTGCTTGATGTGTTGAGTCCCATAAAATGATGGTCTTAACTGTACTTACAATAGGAATCAAGTTGGTGTGTCAGCGATTAGGGAGGGTTTTGTTGCCCTTTTAGTATATTTGTGATTGCTGCATTTATATTTAAGTACAAAGAATTATTCTATCTGCAGAGTTTGTAACTTTTGAAAGGTTTCTGTCGTGTCTGCATAGACATCATTTACTGTGTTGCTGTTGGTTTTATTTTTGTAATGATGATTTTAATGAGTGCTTCCATGCTTGGTGGTGTGGTGATGATCATAGTGAGCACCTGATGGCTGACTTGAGTACTGTTAAGTGAATTTCACTTACTGTGTTCTTTGGTTCTAGGATTATGACTGCATTTGCTTCAGTTGTTACGTTATCTTTGCTTGGTAGCTTTACATTAGTGGGCTAGTGTAGGTGGGTAGGGGGTTGCCTAACACTGCCAATGCCGGTCCCAAGCCGGATAAAAGTGGAGGGGGCAACGTTGAATGGTTAACAGTGAAGTCTCAAAATAAGAGCTCTGAGTTTACATGGTTCGTGCTAGGCTCTGGCATCAAGAGAATAAATGGTTATTGGAAGGCTAATATGATCGATCTTAGAAGTTGTAACTGAAAGATGTAAAAGTGGACACACTTGTCAAGAGTCTTGTCTGTGTTAAAAGTTAAAACGTATGTAATTTATTTTAGTGTTTCCAGCTTTTAAATTGACAGCAGATACAGACCTGGAGTATATATTATTTCAAATGAAAAAGATGTTCTGAGAAATTTCCTAATGGGCCAATGGTCTGTGAAATGAGGTGGTCATTCTTCCATAACTTTTGTTTACTTCTGTTTCTTAATCTTAGATCTTTAAGAGCCATTTAAACTGTATTGTAGATGATTCATATTTTCCAGTCTTTTGTCAAGCGACCAGGAGCAGAGACATATATAACTGGTGGCAGGGGTGAAGTGGCGATCCACTGTCAACGGCAAGTGAAGCTGAGCAGCTATTACTGAACAAGTCTCAAGTCTGGACTGTGATCAACTGTCTATGTTCATTGAGAGAGCAACCGAGGAAGGAAGAGAACCTCGCATGCTCCGCATACAGCAATGGATGGGATGAGCACAAGCACATATAAAAACAAAAGGCCTGAACCAGAACTTGGAAGCCGTCGCAGAGCTGTAAATGTGACGAACAATGCAAAGCAGAGGCTCCAAATGTGACGAGCAATGCAAAGCAGAAGCACTTGAGTGATGGATCACCTGCCGAAAACCGCTGGACGCCTGGACTCCTAAAACAATGCTTCAGTCCAGGTCGATACAACATCCAGCCTGCCTCTCGCTGCTACTGCTACCCGTCATGAAAGAAGGCATTATGAGATCCAATTTCTGTGAATTCCTTTCATATACTATGTATATATACATGAGATGAGATGAGATTAATTTTGGCCCCTGTGGTTTATCGGCTCTTGATTGATGCACATGCTGCTCTATTATGTGTCCGTCTGTCTGAATGTTATGTCAGCACCAGTCATGCTTAAATGAAGCCATCACATAGATTCGATGCACTCTGATTTCTTATTGACTCATTCATGTGTGTCATTAGGACCAACTAATATATTATAATAATAATCCTTATACAATTCATGGGAAAGATCCATGGTATGTTCCCAAGGCTTACTGAGAAACACTACCATGCTGCTTGTTCACCAATTTTGACATGACCTGGATTTATTTCTGTGATCATAAGTAATGCAAGCACTTACATATATTTTTTTTTTTAAAAAAAGGAGCTCCAGTTGCTTTTTGACATTTCATGTTTGAATCAAACTTTTCGAGCCTACACATTAATATTCCTAGAAATTGCCTATATGCAATTGAAATGAACTGCAAACTGTTAAGGATGCCACCATATCGTGAATCCCAAATAAATAAGAGTAGGTAGTAGCAAAGATACATTTTTATGCAAAGCTGCAAAGACTAGTGGTATCACTACAACCACATCCAACTGCAAAGCGGTGAAGCTGAGAACAAAACAGAAGAGCATGGATGATATATTATATGAAAAATACCAAAGAAATTCAGTTTCATAACTATCACAATAATAGTGGTTTCAGTTATTTACATCATGGGAACATAGTACAAAACAGAGACATGAAGAAGGGTATAGATGTCCCAAGAGGGTGCTACAGCCTTTGTTTTCAATCCGAGGAACAATCAACTTGACAATCAACGTGTATATATCCAACCTCCTAAACCCTTCATTTGGATTTGGGATAGACTGAACACAAGGAACATACTTAAGAGAAAGAAATTATACGGGAACAACTACAACTCTGTGCTCTGCAATTGAAATTTGGAAGAACAGCCTTTCATCTCTTCTTCGGCTGTCCATTCAACCAAAGCTGTTGGCAGCAACTTGGCATACAGTGGAATCTTGGTGCAGATTTCTTTTAGATGATAACCAAGCTAAGCAGTAGTTCTCTATATTTACCTACAGTGGGGGTTTCCCCTGCTGCATTTATGGCTCAAAAGAAGGTACGTGTAAATTGTAGAATCAGAAGCTTGATGCAACACTACAGGTTACCTGAGTCATGTATGTTTTGAAAATTATATCAAAGAAGAAAAATCAGACGCATCACCAAAGGTTATCCTTTCATAAGAAATTGACATGCAATTTATGCAATTATCTTGTACCCTTTACTTTTATATAAATAGAAAATGAAGTGCTGTCCCCACAGTATTGCCTTCAAAATATTTATGCTATTAAATCCCAATGACCTTAGCATAGTGAATCAAACTTTTAACATGTATATAAAAAAAATACTACAGATTTAACATACGAGGAAGCAACACATAAAGCCAAGCATGGCCTCTAGTTGAAAATGACTATGCAAATTAATGAAAGAATAACCCTAATGACCAATTTGGTGGTATGGTGCCAAAACCAAGCTCTCATCCATGAATCAAGCTCAAGTTGATGACAAACTTTTTTCCAGGTCACCCTTCCAGCTTCCACTGCCCTTCAAATATCGAAATTTCTCTTCCTAAACCAACCAGTGGCTTGACTTTGACGATTCATTATTTTTTTTGAGATTACAACAAATGAAACAGCACACCACAATGTAATCCACTTTCAACTACTGAATCTCACAAGGCAGAAAGGAAAAAAAAGGCTCTACTGGAAACACAATGAATTTTAGCAACCTGAAAGTCATTTAGTTACAGGTCTTATATTATTATAATTTGTGAAGGGATGTTAAAGCAAACCAGACAATCTTTCTGGAGCAAGGGCACTTCACTTGTGTAGACAAGACAAGAGCACTGGACTTATGTAAGTTAAAGGTCTTTTTCCCAGCATATACTGGCTGCAAAATGAAATAAATGTTAACCGCGAGGCAAAGTATAGGAAGGCTTCTAGAAAATATAGGATTAGGGAGTTCTCTGAGAAACAAAGTATTGACGGTACTCGTGGTCCTTGGATCCAAATTTTGCCGCAAGACTGAGCGGTGACCCAATGATCGACTTGTGAGCTCTGACCGGGACCTCCCTTCCTGTCGCTGATGACCAGCTTCAATATGAAGCCAGTGAGAACTAGAGGAGGCTTCCGCTGCCACTTTTCTAGATGGAGCAGCTCAGGAGCTGGTGGTATTCGCCTGCTTCAGCTCAGGCAGGAACTCCCAAATTCAGACAATGGACTCTGATTTGGATTTGCCCCAACTTCCAGCGTCCATGCTATTTCAGAATACAGCATCGAAGGAACAAACCTAGCGGAGAATTCAATAAAGCAATTAGGACTGTTGCTGTCAACATGGTTTGTGTGAGGAACCATAAGCAGCATTTTCTACCGCTAACAGTAGGGGAAGATATACAAGCTTAAAATTATAGAAATCGGATCAATGATCAAGAGGTACACATGATTTATTTATGGTTGGCAGTGCAGGTTTATTAACAAATTATGCAATAAAAGGTGAGTACATCATTACTCATTAATTTGTAAACAGATTCCTGTTGTAAAGCTAACTAGGATTGTCGACAGGATTGCTTTACCTGTTGATAAACTTGATGCTGAAGTGCACTAACAAGAGAGAATTTCATTATTGAAAGAATACAGAGCATAACCAAAAAAATTTGAGCACAAGACGGAATAGTCACTCTAAAAAAATTTAGATTGTCGCATAAAGATGATCAGTGCAGTTGAAAAGTGAACTGATTTCTCTAGTCAACCCTCATTTGTTGGCCCCATTGACAAAGCGGTACTTTTCAGGTAGGGACTTTGCTTGGTGCTGATATTCCTCCCTCGAGAAAAGTGAGATAAGCATGGAAGTAGTGGAAGCCTCAAGTGAAAAGTTCTTCTCATCAAGTTTGTAGAGGTAAGCCCCAGCCCTGTTTATGTCACCTCTCTGCAAGAGCCTCTTAACTAGAGCATTTAACATACGTGAGTCTGGAGAAGTACCACTCTTTTCCATTGCTGAAAACAGATCATCGAACTCCTCGAGCAATCCTTCTTCTATGAGATTTTCCGCTATTAAGCTGTAGGTCACAACATTTGGAACCAGACCATTAACAGAGATAGTAGCAAACAAATCCATGGCATCTTCCCTTCTGCCACCTTGGAGCAAAGCACCAATCATGATGTTGAAACTAATAATGTCAAGTTGAAGATCCTTAGAACACAGGCTCTGAAACATTTTGAATGCTTCGTCAACACAATTACTTTTGCAAAGACCATTTAGAATTGTGCTGTATGTCTCAATGTCCCACTCTTTTCCACTTTTCATCATACTGAGATAGAGTTCCTTTGCCTCAGAAAATCTCCCATTTAGAAACAGACCATGCAATATAGTATTATAGGTCACAACTCCAGCTGTAATGTCGTTGCTCAACATTTTTCTGAAAAGGTTATATGCATCATCTATCCTTCGGGCTTTACAGTAGCCATGAAGCAAAGTATTATAAGTAACTTCATCAGGTGACACGCCAACAGAGACCATACCATCAAATACCTTCTTCGGCTTCATCAACCCTTCCAGCTAAGCAGTAACCACATATTAACGGTGTATATGAGAAAGCATCTGGGCTTATGCCTACATGTTCCATCAGATCAATGAGCCTCTGGGCTTCCATTACCCGTCCAACATTGCATAAGTTACAAATTAAAGTGTTGAAGGACACGGTGTCAGGACGGATTCCTTGATCCAACATTTCATAGAATAATTCCTTGACCCTCTCCCATCTGTCAACAGTGCACAATCCATAAAGTAGGGAGTTGAAAACAACAATGTTAGGAGTCACTCCTTCATTGATCATCTGATTGAATTTGACCTCAGCATCATCCACCCTGCCTAACTTGCATAGTGCATCTATTAGTGCTCCATAGTTGACTACATTAGGACTCAACCCGTGCTGCCTCATTTTGTCAAAGACATCCACTGCCTTATCTATCATACCACATTTAGCATATGCACTCAAGAATGAGTTAAAGACGTAATGATCTGGTGAGATACCATTTGCTACCATCAAATCTAGGAGATCATGCATTTCAGAAAGAGCACATTTGGTAGCATATCCATGAAGCATAATGCCATAGATAGCTGCATTAGGTTTTATGCCCTTCCTAATCATAGAGTCAAAAAAAAAATCTAGCTTTTGTGCATTTTCCGTTCTTGCATAGATAGTCCAGCAGCAAACCATAAGTAAAACAATCTGGCTTTGGACCGCGTGCAAACATATCTTCCAGCATTCGTATCACCTCTTTCCACTTGCCAATAGAGAGGTATCCATGGATCAGACAGTTATATGTGTCATTGTTTGGCTTAACACGTTTATCAATCATTTGCTGAAAGACATCCTCAGCCCTATCAACCAGTCGAGCTTTGCACAGGCCATCAAGCACTGTGTTGAATGTCACAACATTCGGTTGAATCCCCTGATCCACCATTTCAAGAAACAGGTTGTAAGCTTTGTCCACTTGACCCTCTGCAAAGAAACCCTTGATGACGGTGTTGTAGGACACTACATCGGGTGGGCAGGTTCCACCTCGATCATTAGCCATCATATGTAGCAGCTCAAGTGCCTCCTCAGCTCTGTTTTCAATGCAAAAACCCTTGAGGAGTGTGTTGTATGAAACTACATCCGGCTTGCAGCCAAGCTCAGGCATTCGTTGGAGCAAAACGTCCATGGCCTCACCCACCCTCCTTCCGTCACAAAGACCTTTAAGCAGTTGATTGATGATTATGTCAGTCACCCTCCAGCCCGTCTTCAGGGTGAGGCCAAAGGTGGCGAAGCCGTGCTTCAAGCGGCCCATGCGGCAGAAGCAACCAATTAGGATGCTGTAGGTGCAACTGTCGGGGAACACCTTGATCGAGCATTCACGGATCATCCGATTGAAGAGGGAGATGACGAGCTCTGAGTCTGAGATGGTTGAGGAGCGCTGGCCGGAGGCACGAGAGACAGCGGTGAGGATCTGGTTGAAGGCAATAACCGAGTCAGGCCTGGCGTAGAGAAGCAATTCGTTGAACAGCTTCAGTGCGTCGTCGAGGCCGAGGTTTCCCGAGCGAGCACGGCTGGCGATAGCACGCTCCAGCTCCATGCACCGGTGGCGGGCGGCGCTCACGCAGCGGGACATGCCGACGGTGCGCAGGTGATGGGCCTATGACCCTGCGAGGAGGGGCACGAGCAAAATCAGGAAGCGGAGCCTTTATGGGCATTCCGTCGAGCACTTCGGAGATTGGAGAAAGCACAGGTTGAATTACAAGAGAGGGATGGTGGCAGGTTACCTCGTCGTGGAGACCAAATTGGAGCAGCAGTGCCAGTGGCGCCGCGCGCGAGGCCTTTGCTGCGACGGCCGGCGGACCCCGGCCGTGTTCAGCGTGAAGCCGGAAGGCGGGAGGACAAAGAGCGGAGCGACGACGACACAGAGGCAGGAGAGGGGTGGGAGACTGGGAGGTGTGGACGGTCGGCGAACAGGTGGACGCGGACGACGGCCGGAGAACAGGTGGACGCGGCAGCAGGGCGACGATAGGGAGGGAGGACAGGATGAGGCGGCGGTGGGAGGCGACGTGAATGGCGCCGGGGCGGCTGCTGAGGGTGGAAGATACGATGCCTGGCTGTTTCTGTGCGTGTGCCGTGTCCTGCGGTGGGTAGCAGCGGCGGCGGCGGCGGGCGGCGGGCGGCGGGCGGCGGGCGCGCTGGTGGTTGGGGCAGGGCGGCAGGCGGGGCCGGGGCCGGGGCCGGGGCCGGGGCGAATAGCTCTGGACTGGAGTGGTTGCGGTTGCGAGGCCTCCTCAAGCTCGCTGTTTTTCGTGTTCTTTCTCTCCCTCTGTTTTTTGTTTCCATCACATAACGCAGAGTTCTTATAAAATTCTGATTTTTACCGTTTTCCTAAGGCTTTTTGCAGATACTGTACATCTTCATAGTTTTGTGATTGGTTGCATAGCTGTTCACTGGATGTGCACAAGGATGAAGGAATAAAACCAATTTGCAATCTATAGCGTATTTTCATTTGTTCAAAATTTAACTACCTCATGTTAAACTAAAACTATATAGAGAAACATATTACTAACATCTATCTCATAAAAAAAAAGATAAGTTATAAAAATGCATTCCATAATGTTTCTAATGGACTTTATATGATGTCTGTTCTCGTACTTTTCTATAATTTGGTCAAACTTGAGATGAATTGACTAAGGATAAATGGAAATACACTATATTTTGGGATAGAGGGAGTAATTCATATTCTTGTTTCTATACAAGAACCAAAATAACGTTATGTGCAATGAAATGATGTTTGTTTTTTATGTGCTCATATCTAGCTGGTAAGGACATACCTGTTGGCACAAATCTAATTACCTCATGTTTCATTTTTTAAAAGTCTAGACTAGTTTTGGGGATTTTAAGTTCCACATTTTTGTAAAATAATATTGGGATTTTAGTGTTTCTGCCCTTACTTTAAAGTCCAATGGTGATTTTGCTCCTCCTTTTCTCAATTTTGTGATTTTATCCTCGTTTTTTTTCTCCGAACCCCTTGTTTGCCCTGGTTCCTAACACCGTGTGAAGTGGATAGATTAAATAGGAAAAAAAAAAAGAAAGACACATGTGCAAAAATGACATTGATACCCTTCTATCCCTACGCTCTGCTCGGTCTTCATCCGACGAAAGTCGCGAGTAACCGAAGGCCCATGCACTAAGGTTTCATTGTACACCGGCGACCCAACTTCCCAATGGATGGATTAGAAATATAAAAATTGTCCAAAATAATGAGGGCTACAACTTTGCTTTTTGGACCATAGTCAAGTTCCAGATATTTTTGAATTAGGGTTTTCGAAATTGAAATTGAATTTAAAGTTAACAAATAATTCATTTTCAAATGTAGGCCCACATGTCATCATAGTTCAGGTCTAAAAATTTTGTGCAAAATGACAGCCTGTTATCCCAAAATAGGGGGTAAAACACAAGAAACATAATTAAACAGGGGCAAAAACGCATGGTTAAAGTTGTCTATTTGCCTAAAAGTTAACACTCAAGTTAAAGGGTATTAACATACCGGGGGGTAAAGTCTTCATTCATTTGAAAATTACATGGGTAAAATCACAAAGTTTTTAAAAATGAGGGCAAATTCATAACATAAAAACAGGGGTAGAAATACACAAGCCCCAAGAATATTTGGTAATTTTAAAAGATACTTTTGCAAGTTTTCTAGTACAGTCTATTTGACCTTCTAAGCTATCAATGTAGTTCAATTTGTCTCTCTCTGGTTAATGCGGCACCCCATTAGAGGCGTTAGACTAAACCGCCATGAAAACCATATAAAGAAAAAGCAACTAATTTTTTAGTTAACTAAGTAAATTTGAACATAACACTAGTAGTTGAGAAAGTTTAGAAAGATTTGAATCAAAAAAAAAAGTTTACAAAGATGTTTTCTAGGCCCAGTTTACAGACGACAAAGACAAGAAGTCTAGCACCAAATCAACCTGCCAGAGACATCCTCCATGAAACCCACGAGACAGCAGTCCTACCACAAGAAGAGAAGATGCAGTTCTGGACTCCTCCTCCAAATGAAACACTAAAGATAAACATTGATGGTGGTTTCAGATCGGAATCAAAGTTTGGGACATGGGGCTTCATCATTAGAGACCATGAAGGCAAAGCCATCTTGGCAGGTGCAGGTAATCTGGGTCCAACCCAGGATGCATTTCTTTCGGAGATCATGGCCTGCAAGCAGGCTTTTGAAGCTGCTGTGCATTTCGGTATTTCCAGAGCTGTGCTTGAAACTGACTCGGTACTGCTGCAAGAGGCGCTGAGTACGACGTCAGCAGACTATAGCATCGGTGGCAATCTTATCCTGGATATTAGGGAGTTGATAAATGAGTATTTCCATTCCTTGTCTGTGTTTCATATTCCACGAACTTGTAATAGTTGTGCGCATGAACTTGCTCTTGCTGGTTGGAGTTGGGACCGGGTCAATATCGGTTCTGGTCCGACCCCCTCCCGAGTTTGTATCGTGTCTATGTGCTCGCGATTTAGGCGAGCTTCATTCATTCAATACAAGGCCATAGAGCCGAGTGTGAGGATAAAAAATAAATAAATAAATAAAAAAACCCTGCCATCCCATCTTAAGCTGAGATTTGCATTTTCAAAGTTGAATCTCTCTAAACAAGCTCTATGGAGGATACAGAACTAGGCAATCTGTGCCCAAATTTTTTTAGATAATGGATATCAAATCCGGCCTCTACATCCAGAGATGTACACAGCCAAAAGTTACAAAAAGAGAGAAAAAACAAAAGAGAGAAAAGCCATAGTCTTAT
The DNA here is from genome assembly GCA_015847255.1 of Hyparrhenia diplandra. NCBI lineage: Eukaryota > Viridiplantae > Streptophyta > Magnoliopsida > Poales > Poaceae > Hyparrhenia > Hyparrhenia diplandra. The sequence goes on along the minus strand of JADLZK010009293.1, from coordinate 395,133 downwards.
ACATCGACCAGGGACAATACGGTGAAACGATATAAATGCTTCGACCCTCTATTTGATCAACGAGAGGGCGTCCTTGGCTTGCTCTTCACGCCACAATGAGTCTCGAATGCCGTGCTGCAGGGGGGCTCGGAAGGCTTTCGCAAGGAAGGAAATTACAGTGACGCCTCAAGGGGAATATGACCCGACCAGTCATCGCCGCCGCCCAAAGCCAGCTAGGCGGGGTTTTCACCCGTAATCAAGTTCTGCAAAAGCACATCCAAGCCGAACCGCGAGACGACGATATGCCGGAGATGATCGGCGGAGTCTTCACCCTGTGGCAGCGAGGCAACCTTTGATGTGGGACGGGCAGTGAACCGAGCACGGCGTCCTTTGATGTGGGCGGCCGGGTGAACCGAGCGAGGCAACCTTTCATGCGGCTGCACGGGAGCAACATGGCCGGCGCTCGGGGTCTAAATACCCCCCGCCGCCGCCATTCACCGTTGCAATAGGGCCCTCGACCAACGCGTTAGGGTGGGCGCCGACGGCGGTGGAGGGGCGGCTGCCCCGAGTCCAATCCGGGTCGGCCACCGCCGGGTCCTCCCGTCCATTGCGGGGAGAGGGCGGCCGGTCGAGTCGTGCCCGCCCACGGCACGAGGCCCTCGTGAGGTGGAAATCCGCGACGAGCCCGCCCGTATCGCCGCGCCGCCGCCCGGCGTCGTCGTTACGGGCCGGATCCGGGGCGGGTGGCGCGGGTCGCGCTCCCAGGCCCCGGCCTAGCACGCCACCACCGCCCGGTGGCCTAGATGCACCGGCCGGTCGTCACCACGGGACCGGTGGTCGGTAGGAGCCGAGGCTCCTCGGCGCCGCGGCGCCACCCACCGCGGATCAAGGCCGGAAATCGCGGATCCGGTGGCGGAGGGCATGGATCCACGCTCCCAAGCCCGCTGCTCGTCGGCCCATCGTCATCATCAAGCGCCCGACTTTTTGTTCACCGGAGAGGAGGAGATGGAGAGAGGGGTGGGAGTGTGCTGTGAGAGGCAGGGGCCGCCACCGCCACCGGAGGGGCGGCGGATCGCGGCGAGGTGGTGGCCGGCGAGGGCTCTTGGCGGTGCGGTGGGTCGCCTCCCGAGTCGCCCCTCAGGAGGGCGCCCAGGAGGTACGGGCTGGATTCTTCAGCAAAACAATACTCTCTGTGCCCAAATAGAAGCTACTCTGCAAACCTTTGATCACTTTATCTTGTACACGATGTAGTCTGAATCAAATGTATACCGACAGGAAAATACAAAACAGAAGCTACTGATCTTGGACACCCTTTACATTTCTGAGTTTGTCCGCGTTGATAGTTCAATAATTCAACTCTTGGAGCAGACATTCCTCATCAACCAGATTAGCCGCCTCTGTGCCCAACGAGCATCAACATATCTATAAACTGGCGGCAGGGATCAAAGTGGTGCTCCACTGTCAGCGGCAAGTGAAGCTGAGATAGCAATACCACAAGCTAAGTCTGGACTCTCTCTATGTTCATTGAGAGAGCAGCCAAATGAAGAGGGAGCTTCCGAGTTCCAACTGGAGCTCACATTTATTGTTGAGTAAGCTGCATATAGCACTGGACCAGATGAGCACAGGCACATAACAAGACAAGACAAAGCACCGAGGCACAAACAACTGTCCATTTTGGCTGAACTCTCAGACGAAATGCACGAACCAAAAAAAAAAAAAGTGCACGAACCAAACCTTGCATTGCCCGTGCAGGACGATGCCTCCTTCAATGTCACCAAATGCAGAACGATGGCTTCCATGTCACAAATTGCCAACACCATGACACCAGCAGGGCTGTCTGCCTCCCTCTACATAATCCCGGCGTCCTGCTTCCTGGTTGCTCACGAGCGTCCAGACTGTGAGTTCCGAGTAATCTCCCCCAGCGCAGTAGCCAGCAGGATGGACCAGCCGTCCGCTTCCAAGGTGCGCGCCACCGTCCTGCTCCTCGCGGCCTGCGTCGCCGCGCACCTGGGCGCCGCGAACGCCCAGTACAGCGGCAGCAGCAGCGGCGCGGCGGGGACGGGCCTGCCTGATGGCGCGGGCTACCTCGTGGGCGTGGCCGCCGCCGTGCTCACCGTCGCGGCGTTCGTTTGGACCTGAGGCTGAACGGTGAGCTCGAGTCCGGGAGCTAGTAATAAGCTGCATGGCCTTGGCGTGCGTTCTTGTCTGTTGTTCGTGCTCTGCAAACTGTAATCCGGTCTGAATGAATGAATGAACTACTAATTTTTTTTTTTTTTTTGAAAGATCCGGTTTCCGGCTTTGGTTATATTAAGAAGAATAGAGTTTACAACAACACCACCCGCATGTAGCGGACCGCTACAGGGGCAAAGCACCCACGCCAAACAAAGAGTGAAACGACAACCCAAATAAGAAACTAAGTCCGGAGACACCAAGCCTATTCTAACTCTACAAAAGAACGCTTCGAAGTTACAACGCACATAACGCCGCCGTTGCTCGTCCAAGACGGACCGGGTTTTCACCCGTGGAGAAAAATCGGGGCGCGGACGCCCCCAATGGGGAACGGCGCCCAGGCGCCGCCGTCGCCAAAGCTTTTCGCCCAAGGGACCCCAGTTCAGACCTCGGCAGGATCCCTGACTTAGGAAACGCCACCGTCGTCGCCGCCGCCGCCGCCTGCGAAGCCCCGCCCGCCCGGGCTCGGCCTCGCGCCCGACAACAGCCGCAGCCGCGCCACCCCCCACCGCCAAAGCGACATGCCGAAGAACCGGCCATCACACACCGCTGGCGTGTCCACCCGGCCGCCGCGGCAACGCCTTCTTCGTCTTCGTCTCGATCATGGTCGCGTGGCCTCCGCATGCGGCTCAACCTCGGGAGCACGAACCGACAATGGTCGCTCTCACCGGGGAGCTCCCACGGACTACCTCATTCCCCATCGGCGCCACGCCCGAGCGGCAGGGCGCCGGCGATGGGGAAGAGCTTGCCGACCAAGGCCATCGGGGGGGGGGTGACAGAGGGGAATCACCCCCAGCGCTGAACAGGCCCACCGACCACCACCGAGCTGCCACCGCAGCCCGGCCACCCCTGAGCACCGGATCGGAGAGATCCGGCCCCAAGGCTCGCCACGCCATGAAGAAGACCGAAGAGAAGGTGGTTACCCGCCGTCGGCTGCGTGGCGCCACGCCAAGCCCATGAGCCCTCGGATGCGGGAGAATCCGGGTCCGAGCCTTGAGTCTTCGCGCCACCATGGCGGCGCCACCAGGCCCCCGGCCACGGGGCGGTGGATCCGCCCGCCGGGCGCGGATCCGGCCGCCCGGGCTCCGGGAGAGCCCAAGTCGCCCACCGCCGCCGCCGAGGAGGAGGGCGGGGGAAGAAGCTCGATGCGGAGGCCCGGCGCCGCCGCCCGCGCCGTCCACCGCCCGTCCGGGCCGCGTCGGCGCCCGGCGCCGCCGGCTTCGCCCCGCGCCACCTCGCGGCGCCACGCGGCTCCGTCGCGCGATCGCGTAGAGCGACAACCCGCGCCGGCCGGCGCCGCCACACTGCCTGAAGGAGGGCCCCCGCCGCGCCTTCCCGGCGGACCGCACGGCTCCGTGACGGCCGGCCCAGCGACGCGGCGGGGAGGGAAGGCCAGGGGCGGCGGCGCGGCGGCTAGGGCCCCCGATGCCGCCCGCGTGGGGCGACGCGGGGCTCTCGCGCTCACTCCACTACTAATAAGTTTGAGTGGAAGCGGCGCACCAACGCGGTGAACGCGTGGACCGTGTGACGCGCCGGTGTTGGCGGCCTGCCTGCGCAGCGTGGCCATGACGGCCTCCTCGGTCCTCGCCGTCCCTGCTGGCGCGCGCCTAAGCCGGCGGGCCATCCTTAGCCAGGTCCTCGGCCGTCGGGACGTGGCCGGCCTCCAGTCCCGAGTCCGGGCAGCTCGCCACGTACCCCAAGAACGCCGGCATGTCGGGGTCCACGAAGCGGTAGTGCTCCTCGGCCTTGCCCGTCACCCTTCGGAGCTCCTTCTGCAGGCAGCGCACGGCGCGCCTCCGCGTCCGCGCGCCGGGCGTCCGACAAGTCGGCCTGCGCCCACAGCGCCTCGCGACGAACGCCTTCTCGTCGTCACCAGAGTCAGGCCGCCTGAGCGACACTTGAATCGTAAGAATTCAAGCTGTGGAGTGCCAAATTTTTTAAAGCCGCACGATTTGGGTAGTAGCGAGGCATGCAGATTCGATGTCAAATATCTCAACTTCTCTTCCTAAACCAACCAATGCCTTGACTTTGTGGATTTTAATTGTTTTGAGATGAAAAACAAATTAAACAGCCATAATAATCCACTTCCAACAACTGAATTCCATAAGGCAGAGAGGGGAATACCAAAAATACAACGAATTTCAACAACCTGAAAGTCATTCAGTTACAGGTCAGATTATATGATCCGGCCAATCTTTCTGGAGCAATGACACTTCACTTGTGTAGACACAACAGGAGCAATGGCTACCCCAAGCATTCATCACTGGTTAGGGAGCTTTGTGAAGTTTTTTTCCCTACAAAATATTGGTCAGAAAATGAAATGATTTTTTAATAATAGGCGATATATTGAAATAAAGACAGATTACATGGAGGAGTTCAAAAGGCTCCCAGATAGCATCCGGCAAAAGAGTTTCTAACTACACATTGAGTAGCATGTGTGAGCAGCAGAAATTGAGACTAGAAGAGGAAGAAAATCTTGCTCTGATGGCAAACAATGTGGGAAGTTCCTTTTCCATTCCTGTTGATCTTGAAAATCTTATGATGGATGCTTGTATTATGAGCTTGGAAAACTATTATCCCAGTCTTGATTTTCCAGTCCCGTTCAGTATGTTGACAAAAGGTGCATTATCAGATATGTGGTTTACATCAGTGAGGTTGAGCAATTTAACAATTCTTGCTCCCAAAGGTAGAGCCCCTGCTTCCGCCATTAGAACTGATGAGGCATCTCTAAGTTGAGCTTGCAAATATGATGCTAGATGATGAATTGGAAGGGAGGCCTCTCAACTACATGGACAGTAAATTAGAGCAGTACACAGATATAACCACTCAAAAAAAAAAAAAAAAAAAAAAAACATGTCACATGAAGATGTAGGTGCACAGTTGAGGATACACGTCATTTAGCATAATGTTCATTTGTAGGTTTCCTTAGGAAAATGATACTGCAAAGGTGACACAGATGGATGCTATAAAAGGAGAAAACTAATCAGAGTGTGATAGACTTATCACTGGGAGTGCAGGGTTTCGTCACAAATTACGTATTTTTTTTTAAAAAAAACTCACTGTTACTCATTTCATTGCAAACTGATTCCTGCTGTTGAGCTAGCATAAAAGATTTTTTGACCTGTGATAAATTTGATAATGAGGTGCACTAACAGAACATTTCTCTAGAGAGTTTCATCGTTCAAAGCATGGCACACAGCAAGGCCAAAACATTTGAGCGCAGGATAGAATAATCACTCCAACAAATTGACATATCACATAAATATGATCAACACTGAATTCACTTTTTTTTCAACAAAGAATAAATATTAGAACTGCAGTATAGCACAGTGAGCTCCATGATGAGCGGAGCTGGCGCAGCGCAGGAGATGTGTGGAAAGAACTAACAGTTCAGTTTCAGACTTGTTCAGAGATCACTTAGCCCATCACAATTTTATTTCACCTGCTGCAATGCTGCTCCTGGTTGATCACTAATCACCAGTTCACTAGCAAATCACCAAGCTTAAAAGTTAAAAATGATCAAAGGCATATAGCAATGTTGCTGCTCGTATCTTAATCTAGAGGTGTTGATTGGTTGACACATCTCATTTTTTACCCACCACATTCAGTTCCTCAATTTGAATTTTCGGTCAAAAAAGTTCCTCAATCTGAAAACACCACATAAAAAAAAATTACTACATTAGCTGATACCCAGCATGGTAATGCAACAGAAATACTAAGTGCTAGGCACTGGGGTCTAACTTTTAAGTGCTAACAGCAACATTTGCAAGCATCAATATGACCGTTATCACACCCCTTCGACTAATCACTTTGTCATACACCCTTTATTTAAAACAATTATTATGACCAATACTACATAAAACTTTATCAGTACTGTGCACTTTTGGTCAACTTGAAATACAATTTCTGTTGCTGCGGCACTTTTTTGAGCAAAAAATACAGCAGGGGAGGCCCGCACTGTGAGATTTTATTAAAAAGCAAAAGCCAGAAACTGTACAGTCCAGCCAAGAGGTTGAGGGAGCCACTGCTCAGCTAAGAACTAAGAAAAGGAGTCTATATAAAGGAGGAAAACAGAGCACCTGTCTTCATACATTCTAAGAGCTTGAAGTCTAGCCTCATCCAGGAAGGAGCATTTCCAGGAGGAGAAAGAGAGTTATCCTCTGTCAAATATAAATGCCAGGCAGAAATGGTGAAAATGTCCATAAAGAAGAGATTTTGGTATTGCTGTTTTGACTGCATCATCATTTGGAAGAAATCACTTTGAAAGTTCCAGTGCATATTCAAGTGTTGCCAGCAGGCCTGACTGAATGGACAGCTGAAGAAGAGGTGGAAAGCATTTCCTCAACATTCTGATTGCAGATAATGTAGTTACAGTTATTGCCCCCAAACTTGTGCTTTTTTTTTTTTTCAGAAGGTTCCTTGTGTTTAGCCTATCCATAATCAGGAGCCAGGAGAAGACTCTAAGTTTGTTACTGCATTTTGAATCCCAGATCCACAGGAAAGGAGCAGGGAGCTGAACATTTATGTAGGGGAAATTATACAATTTAGAAGATGTATGTATAGCTGCTGCTTCTCCTGTCTGAAGTAACCAATGAAGGTACAAGTAATAATAACTCTAAGCTTAACTAATAACTTCAGAAAGTGACAAATGCATCATCTATCCGACCATATTTAAAGTGGCTACAAAACCAACCTGAGAGTCGAGAAGAAAACAGAAATCTGGATATCGCTCAACCAGCCACTGTTATTCTCATTTCAACATGGATATCTCTGCCCCACGCTTGTCAAAACCAAAATTTACAGTAGCTACACAACATGTATCTAGAGTGAAATTGAATCCTTATAAGTACACAGACACTGGTAATGGGAAATCTCACAAGTCAAATATGCTCAAAACAGTCACAGCCCGGCAGGTCTTTCATAAAAGTTGAAAGTGGAAGAAGCCTCGCCTTCCATATATTTATGCTTCACCTGGACACACATGCGAGATTTAAGATTTTGCTGAAGTGGTCATATTCAAGGGTACAGTCAATGGTGAAAAGGCTCCTTCAATTTTCTGTGATAATCATGCTCAAGGCAATGAAAAGTAGAAATTATTTACTGCCAGAAAATATAGAGAAAACATTTCTGAATTATAATCTCTCTCCAGCTTTCTTGCATAACATTATGCAAAGGTATTATGCCAAAGCATTTAAAAAGGGACAACTACACCTATATTTAAAGAGCATTTCATGTATTGTTTGCTTGTTATGCCCAGACTGTTAACATCAAAGTTCCTAGGCTTTATCATTACACATGGAACTCTGTTGCTAATTACCACTTGTTCCTCTTGCAGTGAATACTTAGTAAGTTCAGAGAAGTCTCCCCAAACTAGACCTGCTAATGCATTTCCATCTAATGGAAAATAAAATGTTACAAACCAAATAAAGCAAAACAATATAGGACACCTGACTGCAGAAGGTGGAAGGGGGGAAGTTATAACCACATTTTTCAAAAACTGCAGAGATCGGCCATATACATAGTTCCACTCAGTATCAACACAGAACATGAAAGGCGAATGCTATGAGCATGAAACCAATCTGGGAGTGTGTTGTAGAAATATATATAGGACTATTGCTGTTAAAAATAGTTTGTGTGTGTTAAAAACATACCAAATTTTTAAAAATAGTTTGTGTGTGAATCATACATTGCTAGCTATGGTGGAAATACGCAAGCTGAAATTACAGGAATTGCCTCAATGACAAAGGGGTCCACAAGAAAGATTTATCAATGGGAGTGCAGGGCTTCTTCACAAATTATATTATAAAATAAATGCAAAGATTTAAGTTTTACTCAATACTTTGCAAAGTGATTCCTGCTGCCAAGCTAACAAAGACTGCACACAAAATTTTTACCTATTAACAAAAAGAGGACATGTCTCAAGAGAATTTCCTCATATCCAAAAAAAAACTTAGAGCACATTACATAATAGCCACTCCAACAAATTGACATCTAACATAAAGATGATCAACACAGTTGAAAACTAAATTCACCTTTTTTTGTCAACGCTCAACAATTGGATTCATTGAGGAAACGATACTTTTCAGGCAGAGACTTTGCATGGTCCTGATATTCACCCCACGAGAAAAGTGATATAAGCTCTGAAGTAGTGGAAGCCTCAAGTGAGAAATTCTTTTCATCAAGTTTGGAGAGGTAAGCCCCAGCCCTGCTTATGTCACCTCTCTGCAACAGCCTCCTAACTAGAGCATTTAACATACGTGAGTCTGGAGCAGTACCACTCTTTTCCATTGCTGAAAATAGACCATCAAACTCCTCTAGTGATCCTTCTTCTATGAGATTTTCTGCAACTAAGCGGTAGGTCACAACATCTGGAACCAAACCATTAACAGGGATAGCAGCAAACAAACTCATGGCATCTTCCTTTCTGCCAGCTTTGAGAAAAGCACCAATCATGATGTTGAAAGTAACAATGTCAAGTTGAAGATCCTTAGAACACAGGCTCTGAAACATTTTGAATGCTTCGTCAACACAATTACTTTTGCAAAGACCATTTATAATTATGTTGTATGTCCGAATGCTCCACTTTTTTTTCCACTTTGGATCATATTGAGATAGAGTTCCTTTGCTTCAGAAAATCTCCCATTTAGAAACAAACCATGCAATATAGTATTATAGGTCACAACTCCAGGTGTAATGCCGTTGTTCAACATTTTTCGGAAAAGGCTATATGCATCATCTATCCTTCGGGCTTTACAGTAGCCATGAAGCAAAGTATTATAAGTAACTTCATCATGTGACAAGCCAACTGAGACCATACCATCAAATACCTTCTTCGCTTCATCCATCCTTCCAACTAAGCAATAACCACATATTAACGGTGTATATGAGAAATCATCCGGCCTTACACCTACATGTTCCATCAGATCAATGAGCCCTTGGGCTTCCATGACCCGTCCAACATTGCATAAGTTACAGATTAAAGTGTTGAAGAACACGTTGTTAGGACGGATTCCTTGAACCAACATTTCATAGAATAATTCCTTCGCCCTCTCCCATTTGTCAACGGTGCACAGTCCATAAACTAGAGAGCTAAAAACAACAATGTTAGGAGTCACTCCTTCATTGATCATCTGATTAAACTTGAGCTCAGCGTCATCCACCCTGCCTATCTTGCATAGTGCATCTATTAGTGCTCCATAGATGACTACATCAGGACTCAACCCCTGCTGCCTCATTTTGTTAATGATATGCATCGCTTTATCAATCATACCACATCTAGCATATGCACAGAAGAATATGTTGAAGATGTGATGATCAGGTGATATACCATTTCCTACCATCAAATTTAGGAGATCATGCATCTCACAAAGAGCACCTTTGGTAGCATACCCATGAAGCATAATGCCATAGATAGTTACATCAGGTTTTATCCCCTTCGAAACATAGAATCAAAATATTTTCTAGCTTCTCTGCATTTTCCATTCTTGCATAGATAGTCCAACAGCAAACCATAAGTAAAACAATCTGGCTTAAGACCATGTGCAGACATTTCTTCAAGCATTCGCACCACCTCTTTCCACTTTCCAGTAGAAAGGTATCCATGGATCATAGAGTTATATGTGTCATTGTCTGGCTTAACACCTTTATCAATCATCTGCTGAAAGACACCCTCAGCCCTGTCAACCATATGAGCTTTGCACAAGCCATCAATCACTGTGTTGTATGTCACAACATTCGGTTGAATCTCCTGGACCTTCATTTCAAGAAACAGGTTGTAAGCTTTGTCCACTTGACCCTCATTAAAGAAACCCTTGATGACGGTGCTGTAGGACACCACATTTGGTGGGCAGGTTCTACCTCGATCATTAGCCATCATTCGCAGCAGTACAAGTGCCTCCTCAGCTTTCTTTTCATTGCAGAGACCCTTGAGAAGTATGCTGTAGGATACTACATTGGGCGTGCAGCCAAGCTCTGGCATTCGTTGGAGCAAAACTTCCATGGCCTCATCCACCCTCTTTCTGTCACAGAGAACTTTGAGCAGTTGACTGATGACTATGACATTCACCCTCCAGCCGGTCTTAAGGATGAGGCCAAAGGCTGCGTAGCCATGCTCTAGGTGGTCCATGCGGCAGAAACAGCTAATAAGAATGCTGTAGGTGCATAGGTCCGGTGTCACCTTGGTGGAGCATTCACGTACCATCCGGTTGAAGAGGGAGACGACGAGCTCTGACTCTGACGTGGAGGAGGAACGCCGACCCGAGGCACGAGACACAGCGTTGAAGATGTGGTTGAAGGCGACAACCGACGCAGGCCTGGCGCGCAGAAGCAATTCATTGAACAGCTTGACCGCGTCGTCGAGGTGGAGGCTTCCCGAGTGGGCGCGGTCGGCGATGACGCGCTCCAGCTCCAAGCACCGGTCGCGGATGGCGCTCACGCGGCGCGACATGCCGGCGGGGCGCGCGCGCTTCTACCGGCCCAGCGGCGGAGAGGCACGGCCGGCGCCGCGTCACGCTCCGGATCGGTGATGCAGAGCAGCTCGCGTGGGCTGGAGGGAACTGCCGACTGCTGCGCCGTGGAGGGGTTGTCCCTGTGACGGTAGGAGCTGGAACGTCGGGCGGCGGCGGCGTCGGCGTCGGCGTCGTGTAGGTTGGTCGGTGGCGCGCAGTTGGCGGGTGGCGCCGGTCCTGGAGAGTGTGCGTCTGTCGCTGGAGATGCAGAGATTGTCCGTTGAGCCTTCCGGTGTTGGGCCTGGGCGCAGCTGAGGCCCCAACAGGCCAACACCAATGCCGTGACTTCCTCACCTCTCTGTTGGCTGATTTTTTTTTTTCCCTTTTTTTTCTTCTTTTTTCCTTTTTATTTTTTGTCCACATCACATACTGATCTCTGCCGCAGCAGGGTATGGAAAAATCCTGAATTTTCGGTTTTAGTGGCACTCTATGTCTGAATTTTAGTCTTACATCGATCCTGGTGTGTTTAGATAAAATAAGTCAGATTGGTAAATCTTTTTGCAATATGTCTGCAGACTACAACTTTCTACATTGGCCTTCCCTTGACCTTAGTGAAATAATCTTGACCAAGTGAGAGTCCCAAAAACAAAACTTTAAGGGAACATCCTAATTCTTCGAAGTAGCAACTTGATTTGAGTCAGGGGCTGGGCGACTGGGAGAGTAAGACGTCAATTTTCGTGGTCAAATAGCACCCTGGCGGTAATATAGTTAGATCGAACTAGTAGTCTATGAAATATTATTTTACCTGTGATAAAATTGATACTCTGAACAGAAGAACATTTCACTCGAGAATTTCATCAATCAATACATTCCACATGGCAAGGCCACAACATTACAGCACGGACAGAATAACCACTCCAACAAATTGACATGTCACATAAAGATGATCGGCACTGAATTCACATTTTTGGAAACACAGAGAATTCACATTTTTGTCAACACAGAATAAACATTACAACTGCAGTATTAACAGCGACGCTTCATTTTGAGAATTGTTCAGACTTTAGAGATCACTATTGCAAATCATCAAGCTTAAAAATTGTCAAATGCATATAGCAAATCTTGCTGCTCGCGTCTTTAGAGCTGGTGATTGTTTGACACATTTCATTTTACCCACCATATTCAGTTCCTCAAACTAAACACGTTACTAGAGAGTACAGTTTCCAGCATTATCTAATACCCAGCACAGTAATGCAACAGAAATACTAAGTGCTAACATCAACATTTGCAGGCATCAATATTGGACGTTGTCACACCCCTTCGCCTGTTGTTGCTATTACTCCCTCCGTTCCATTTCATTTGCAACTATGGGAAGCGTGTCCGTCAAAACCGACTCAACTTTGACTACGTTTGTAGAAAATACGTGCAACATTTATATCTCCAAATAAATTTGTTAAAAAACTAGACTTAAAGATCTTTCCAATGATACTAATTACTTAGTATAAAATTTTTATATATTTTAATAAATAATTGCCGCAGTTTGAAAATACTGTTTTCTGAAGCGAGAATTGCAAGTTTTCTGAACAGAGGGAGTACCATCCACTCCTGTCTGCCATTATCTATCGGAGCTAGATCCACTACCAACACTGGCTAGTATGACCACCTCCTTGGCCAAAAAAGAACAAGAAAAAGGAGAGGACGATGACCACCTTGCTGTGGCACAGAGTATTGCCCTGTAGGTCGTGGTCTGGCAAAAGACCCAAGGAAAAATATGAATAAAAGATAGAAATATCACTGTGACAGCTCAAAATCATTCCATTTTTTACTCTATTCCTGCAACAAGAACCAAAAAGTTATACGGTCTAGACGTCTAGTTACTATCAAAGCACAAGAAATATATGAGTCAATCAAGTGTGATGTGTTACCAGCAAGTACTAGCGTGTGTATTCATGTTTGTTGGGTTGCAAACTAAGCTTGGATAATATGTACAAGAACAATAAAGGCATTTAGCCACATGCAAGTTGAGGTAGGATTGGATAATTTGGGCTCAAAAATATTTTAGAAAGGTTCTTCAATAAAATTATGAAAACATAATTCACCACCATCCATACTTCTGTTTTGTGGAAGTACAAATAAACACATCGGTTCTGCTTTCCAGAAGTATAAATGAACACAAGATTCTGAATTTTCAACTCAGCAGCAGAAGCGCTGCAAACTTTTTAAAATAACAACAGGATGCAAGTGTAATCACATAACCATGTATTTTGTTATGTCTCAAACTGATCCTAAGGTTGCATTTTAGATTTAACTATGTCCAACGGTGCAACAGTTGCAAAATTTTTTATAATAGAAAGCAGATGTGAAGATGATCATACATCCATTGTTGGGTAAAATACTCCAAACACGTTTATTGATGAATACTTAGTCACAAAATGACTGGTACAACATGTCCATTACAAGAGATGCCAGGGGTATTTATAGGCCCCCCGCTTCGTAAATCTAGTCAAATGACAAACTTTACAGCGGCAAGATTCTACAGCCAGACTTTTAGCGAAGCTATTCATGAAATCTCCGCATGCTTTGTCTTGAACCTTCTTCTGTGTTTTCTTGAAAACTTTGGTTGCGAAGGTCTTCCGACGAAGCCCCCTTTCTCGGGTTTCTTTTTGCGAAGCTCCGTGATCGCTGGTCTTTGTAATATCTTCGCACTCGTCTTCATGATGATTCTTGCTTGTCTTTCTTTTTGTGGACACCTTCGTATGAAATTCTGTCTACACAACTAAACTTCAAAGTTTGGGTTAGAAGTTTATGCAAAATAAAGTTAACCCCCAACAAGAGCAGCCCTCGTGGGCTTAATGCCAACTTCAAAGGCATGAAACCCACGAAAGTTTTGGTAAACTTTGTGATAATAAACGTCGTCCCGAACTTTGAAGTTGGGATTTTATTTTTGTTGATATCTTCGCTAAGAAGTTCTTTACAAAAAGAATTATTTTTATTATTTTTATTTGTTTTTGATTTTTCAACGGCTAGTTTGACCGCTTTGACCAAAACGTGCTTATAAATAGCGGAGACCCCCTTTTTCTCATCTTTTCAAGAGGGAGATTCTCACGGGTTTTTCTTGAGCTACGAAGGTTGATACGAAGGTCTTTTTTTCTCGACGAAGGTGTTCTCGACAAAGCTTGCTTTGGTACTTCCTTTTATTCAATTGAAGGTAATTATGGTTTTTTCTCGATGTTGTTTTTCTTTTACTATTTGTTTGTAAATTTGTTGAAATGTTTATTCGAGATGACGGAAGAGCAAAGTCTTTCTCATTCTCGTTCTCGAAAAATATATAGCGGTTCGATGAAGGTCTTAGCGATGTTAGTGCTTCTCCTTGAGACCGGTTCCCGATGATGGATATTCTTACTTTTTGGGAAAAGTAAGATGAAGAAATCAGATTTTGCTCAACTTGAGAAAGATGGTGTTTTGAAGAAGGGGTATTACGCACTGGACCAACCCGATGGAAACCATTCCTAAGCCTAAGAAGGATGAGTGTATTGTTTATAAGGATTTCTTCACTATTTGGATTAAGGTTTCCCTGTCAAGATTTTTTGGAGGAGGTGTTGAAGGCTTATGATATTGAAATCCACCACTTGACTCCTAATGCCATCGCCGTCTTTCTGTGGTTCATTTTGGGTCGTGTGCGAAGCCAAAATGTGAATCCTAATATCAACACATTTTGTGATCTTCACGAGCTTCACATTCAATATCGAAGCAAAGTTGTTGATGGTAAGAGGATCACTTATTATTTTGGTTGCTGTAATTTTAGGACTGCTAAAGGGTGCGGCGTATTTTCCTCGCTGCAAAAAATAAATGGGTTGATGGTTGGTTTAGGATGTGGTTTTACCATAAGGTTCCATATGTTGAAGAGCGCGAAGGTAAAAGGCTTGTGAAGAGGTATCCGCTTGTCGCTAAGATGCACAAGCGCCAATTTATTATAAGACCTCCTTCGAAAAAATCCCAGTCGCAAGTGAATGCATGAAGGCTTTCAAACTGGTTGCTTCTTTTCAAAGTACCGGAGACTTGGTAGAAGAATTTGTTGCTTCCAGAGTTTGGCCACTTCGCCGGGGTGGAATATCATCCGTTTTCATACGAAAGGAAATTCGCGGGAAAAGTTATAAATTTCCGTGATCGTGACATCGTTAAACCAAAATTTGAATTTAAAAAAGGATGAAGATTTTGTATCACCTGTTGAGTTGAGGGCCTGTTCTATCCTTGGAAAATATGTTTCTAAGGAAAAGAAGTTTATGGATGAGTTTCTTGGTGAAGATTATTCCGCATTCAATCAAGTTTTTGATATTGCGAAAATTCCTTACGGCAACGCCCTCCTCCCGCTTATTCTCGCTCGAGAAAAAATGCCGAGGAAAATGAGGCGAAAGATGACCAAGAAAGAAAAGAAGAGAAAGCAAAACGAAACTTCCACGCCAACCGACCGGTGGCGTAAAGAAAATTTTGGCTTTGAAAAAAACGTAAAAAGAGCCGTCCCGACTCCCATAGTTGATTTGTATGATGAGGAAGATTTTGCTATTGACGAAGATATGATGGGAACTTCTCTTCATGATCTTGAGGTGAGAACTATGTGCTTAGCTTTTGCATCTACCGGTGTAACTCCCGAGATGTTAACACCTCTTGCTCCATATTTACGTAACTTGGGAAGTAGTGGGGAGGCCAATTTGAAGGTTGGTGAAGATGTTGTGACGAATGTTGAGAAAGATGCCGCCGCCGGGTACGACCATTGTTTCATCACCCGCATTCTATTTGAAAACTCCTGTTGTAATGTATGTTGATTCCGATGCTAAAGTTCATCTAGGTCCCGGGGACGTAAGATAAAGCCGATGATATGAATAAGTTAGCTTCGCGTTGTTAAGAAGATTTATTCTTCAAAATCTAAAGTTGGTCCGAAAGAAGGGGATGATTTTGTTTCGAAGGATGTTGATGCCGCTTTGGATGTTAATGTTTGTGGTTCAAGTTTGGTGGTGATGATCCTCTTGCCGCTAGAGTTGTTGATGACAATCGTTGTCGATGTTTTGAAGTTGACAACTTTGCCGTAGACTATTTCGCTAGTGAACTTGGTTTAGCAAATCCTTCAAGCAGAAGAATCCTCTATTCTCGATTGGTGAAGCTAAGTCCCGGGTGCCGAGGTCATGTTGAAAAATTCGGACTATTTTGAAAAAAAGG
The DNA here is from genome assembly GCA_015847255.1 of Hyparrhenia diplandra. NCBI lineage: Eukaryota > Viridiplantae > Streptophyta > Magnoliopsida > Poales > Poaceae > Hyparrhenia > Hyparrhenia diplandra. Next base: position 379,264 of record JADLZK010009293.1, on the reverse strand, counting down.
TACCAAGATTGCCGCTATGACTTTTGAAGATTTCAAGATGATATCTTCGACAACGACGTTGAAGAAGAACAACACCTTCGCCTTGAGGATTCAATGATTAACATTGATACTCAAGAAAAGATTTCTTGTCCTTTAAAAGAAGGAGAAATTATTGGTGAGTCCCCTTTTTTTGATGCAAAACTCTTTTTATGCATTAATTTTTTGTAATTTTAGTTTCTATGTTCTTGCAACCTAACTATTTTCCCGATGCTTCAACTTCTATAAAAGAAAAAAGTTGTTGATGTTGGAAAGATGAAAGAAGTTGCTCAGATGTTTGCACTCTGCGGTGCCTTCCAAAGACCTTTCTTCAATTTCTAACATCATTGATCCCGAGAAGATTCAAAAGTTCTTGATTTCTCCGCTCAAGGTGTTAATTTGGATTCTTTCAAGTTTATTGGAGTTGGTGCTGATAAGCTTCGGATGATGCCGAGAAGACCGAGCTCGTTTGGCTAAGTGCATAGATGATGCTTTTAGTGTTCCCGATGCCGGCCGAGCTTGCTAAGAAGGACCCTCCGAACTTGCCGAGGCAAGTGTTTCTCTCGATGTATAAGGTAATGAAATCATCTTCATTTGTTATTTGTCTTGGTTTTATTGAGTATATAATTTTTATTTTGTTTACTCTTATGCTTTTTAGGGTGCACTTCTTTACGCGCAACCCAACGAAAAGTCGATACAGACAAGCTTGTTGCATCTTCTCTTCGTGAAAAGAAATTATTGGAGGAGATTTCTTTGTTGAAGTCTCAACTTGTTGAGAAAGAGAAAGAAAGAGGCAAGGCGATTGATGAATGGCATGAGATGGATGGATTGTATCATCGCCTCTTGTGATACAATCAAAGAAAAAGATGCTTGAGCTTGTTACCGCAAAACAAGACTATAGCTACTTTGAAAAGGGAGAAGGAGTATCTTGAAAAGAAAAGCAACGAACAGGAGGAATTTTTCCTTATGAAATTTAACAGATGTGGGATATTTGTCGGGTCACTATGAAAAGTTTGGTGCAAAGCCCAAGATCCTAACCGGGAGCTTGGAGAATTTGATCCCTTTTTAGCCGGTTATGCCGTCAATATGAAGACTTGGGTGTTCTCGTGAATACCTTCGCCGACACCAAGTGTTATGTATGCCACACGCACTTCTTCATCTAATGTCGGCCAAGGACCCCTTGATTGCCGAGTTTTGCCAAAAGATGATTTCAAGTTTCTGTTGAGGTCGTGAAGCAAATTAGCTCGCGCACCCAATTATTGTGCAAGAAATACTTTGATCAATATTGGTGTGTGAGTGGTCGTGAGCATTGTTTTGAAAAAGTGAAGAAGAAGATGGAAGCAAAGTAAGTTATTTTTTTTTTTATCTTTGTTTGTTTTCTATGATTGTTGTTAGTTACTTTATTTTCCTAAATTTTTATAGATTGAGATTGAATTTATGCGGGAGGAAGAGAAGAGGAAGAAGCTTTTGGAGGAAGAAGCATGTCGGGCACGCGATGATGATGTTCGTGAAAGGGATTTGTAGACGTAGTTCTTCTTAGGTTTTTGTTTTGAGTGACTTTGTGAGGAAAGTTTGTAAGTTAAGTTAATACTTCGTGATATTTTAACTAAGATGCATCCCCGCGGTGTTTCGGCGAAGCCTGCGCAGATGATGCCACTATTATGCCTTTGATGGTTGCTAAAGGAAACTATGTGTTTGAATCTTCTCAAATTTTTGGAGTATCGTGAATCCGTTGGTGATGTTGACGTTGATTTGTTTATTGAAAGTAAACTTGAAGGTTCAAGAGTTAAAATTAATTATGGAATTCCTCGGGTTATTGATTTTAGCAACTTTACACGTGTGAGATGTTTTTTTGGTTTTTGTGAAATTTTTCCTTTCTTTTTTTTTTTAAATGAAGAGCTTAAAACGTGAATCTTACTTCGTTCGCTCGTCGTGTTCAAGTGCTTCTCCAAGTTATTTCTCCGAAGATGTTTTGAGGCAAGAAGTGGACAATATAATTGACGAAGCTTTGGCCTAGCTTTTGAATGATGTGGTGAATATTGTTATTTAAAAAACAATGATCGTAAATTATATTCTAAGTTTTAGAACTTGAGTGATTGTATGTAAATAAATTGTGATGTAACAAAGTATTTCTTTATTGTTGTTGTAAAAGAAGGTGTTTTCTCTTTTTGATTTTTTTACGAAAAGTATATCAACTAACTTTGCTTACGAAGTGATATTTTTTCTTAGGAGATGTTTGAAAACGCCGTCCCTTTTCTTTTTTGCGAAAGTGGAGGCGACAAACTTCGCTACGGTGATATTTTTTCCCTTAGGAAACTTTTTGAAAACGCCGTCCCCTTTTCTTTTTGCGAAGGTGGAGGCGACAAACTTAAAGCACGGTGTTATTTTTTCCTTAGGAAACTTTTTTGAAAACGCCGTCCCCTTTTCTTTTTGCGAAGGTGGAGCGACAAACTTCGCTTAAGTGTTATTTTTTCCCTTAGGAAACTTTTTGAAAACGCCGTCCCCTTTTCTTTTTGCGAAGGTGGAGCGACAAACTTCGCTACGAAGTGTTATTTTTCCTTAGGAAACCTTTTAGGTAGTAATTTTACTTTTGAAAATTGCACCTATTTTTTGTTTAATTCGTCGATAAAAGAATGTTATGTTCTTCGGCGCGCTTGTTTTATGAAATAAAATAGAATGTAAAGCAAGACAATTTTGGGGAAACTACTTTCTCATTTATATTGATATGAGAATTTACAATTGAGTCTCGCCTCGTTAAAAAACCACTCACCCCTGCGAAGGGCTTCCCCGAGTGGAAAAAAGAGTGCGACTCTTGATTGAATTAAAAATGCTTCTAAGAAATTGAATCTATCTTATTTACAAAAAACTTGAAGAAAGCAAAGTCTAAGGATAATACTTGCGAAGGTCCTTAATGTTCCAAGTGTGGCTTAATTCTTCTCCCTTGAGATTCTCCAAGTGGTAAGAGCCTTGCCTGTTTGACCTTGTTATGACAAAGGGTCCTTCCCATTTCTGTTGGAACTTTCCCACAGTGTCTTCATTTCTTTTCCTTTTGAGTACGAAGTCTCCCCGGTTGTAGTTCTCTTTTTTTACTACTTTCTTGTTATACCATTTGCTTGTTTCTTCTTGATATTTCCTTATATTCATCACAGCTTGGTTTCTTTCTTCTTCTTCGAGCAAATCTTTACTTGTCCTTTGGCCTTCTTCGCTTGTTATTTGCATATTTGTTCTTGGACCTTCGAATTGAATTTCTTCGAGTCATTGCTTCATCTCCATATAATAACTTGAAAGGTGTAAACTTTGTTGATCTTGAAGTGCTTGTGTTGTGACTCCAAACAATTCTTGGTAATTCTTCAACCCATTTTCCTTTTGGCGGTCCAACTAAGTTTTTTGAAATTCCCACACATATTATACCATTTGCTCTTTCAACAAAGACCATTTGATTGAAGATATTTAACCGATGCGAAGCAAAGTTGAATTCCCAAACTTTCATAATAGCTTCAAGTCTTCGCTATCGAATTGAGTTCCATTGTCTAGTGTTATGTGTCTTGGGACTCGAATCTGCAAATTATATTTTGCCAAAGAAACTTCTTCATTGTTGTTGATGACATGTTTGTAATTGGCTTTGTTTCTATCCACTTTGTGAAATATTCAAGCGCAACAAGTGCATATTGATGATTGCCTTGAGCTGGTGGAAGTTTTCCAATAATGTCTATTCCCCATCTTGCAAGTGGCCAAGTTGGTTCAATGTCTTGAATTGGGTTTGCCGGGGCATTTGACTTGTTTGCTGAAATTTGACAATTATGGCGTGGTTTTCACTATTTCCTTACTATCTTTTCATTTTGGTGACCAATAGAATCCTTGTCTAAAAAAGCTTTTCCTGCTATGGCTCTTGGGCCTGCATGATTTCCACATGTTCCACTATGTATTTCTTGTAGCAATTCTTTGCCTTCTTAAGCTTGAGATGCATTTGAGTAATGGTTCACAAATGCCATGTTTGAAAAAGTTGATTGTTGATGAGCTTGTAATTTCTTGTTTTGTGCCTCATTCTTGTTTCTTCGACTCGGCTTTACGGCTCATAGAATCCTTTTAGGAAGGCTATTATTTCGATCTCAATCTTCACTTTCAATGATGTGGATGTACTTTGGTTCTTCAATTTTTGCTTTTATCGAAGATTCCGAAAGTACTTGATAGAATACATCCGTGGCGACTTTACTCTTTTGGGTCTTTGCTTTTGCAATTATGTCTCCGCCTCTTCGTTATTTGTTCTTGAGATGCTTCTCAATGTGAAACCTTCAAAATGCCTTTCCTATTCTCCTCACATGTTGTAAATATTTTGCCAACTCGGGATCTTTAGCTTTGTAACTTTTCTCTATATGCTCGGCCACAACTTGTGAATCTGTTTTGATCGGTAATTTTGGATTCCTATTGCCCTTGCCTTGCGAAGCCCCAAAGAATACCGCTTCATATTCTCATGATGTTGTTTGTGCATTTGAACTCTAGTCTTGCCGCATATCTCATTTTTACTCCCCGAAGGTGAAGTTATGATTGCGGCCACTCCTGCGCTGGGGAGCCCCATGCGCCATCCATTCTTGGCAAGTCATTGTCCATTCTTGGACTTCTTTACGTTCTTCTAAGTTTGAAGTTGGAGTCCAATCCGCAACAAAATCTGCTAGAACTTGTGACTTGATTGTCGTTCTTTTTCAAATTCTATGAAATATTGAGATATTTCTCACGCCCATTTTTCCCAATCTTCCGGATGATTTGCAACTTTGTAGAACATCTTTGAGAGGATGATTTGTTAGTATTTTCACTTTGTGTGCTTGAAAGTAATGCTTCAATTTCCTTGTCGCCATTAGACCGCATATGCTATCTTCTCAATTTCGAATAATAGATCTTTGAGCCCGAGAGAGCTTCGAGAGACGAAATATATTGGCCGTTGTTTCTTGATGTGTTCTTCAGTATTTTTCTTGTATCAAAACTGCGCTAATCTAGTTTTTGATCTTGAGATGTATAACAATAACTCTTCTTGTGGGCTTGGGCTTGCCAAAGTTGTTGGGTTTGCCAAATATTTCTTTATCTCTTCGAAGGTCTTTTTCGCTCTTCTTTTTCCATGCGAAGGTCTTGTTTGAGTTTTTTAATGCTTGAAAAATTGGGAAGCTTTTCTCGGTGATTTTGATATGAATCTATTTAGCGAAGCCGCCTTCCGATTAGTTTCTCAATGTCTTTGATGCTTCTTGGAACTTGTGTTTCCATTAATTTGCTTTTACTTTCTCGGGATTTGGATCGATTCCTTTTGAAGATACAACACATCCTAAAATTTTGCCTTTCTTGACCCCGAAGGTGCATTTTTACCTCGATTGAGCTTCGGGTTTGCTTTCCGAAGGTTGGAGAAGGTTTCTTTAAGGTCTTCGATATGCTCCTCTCTTTTCTTGCTTTTCACAATTACGTCATCAACGTAAGCGAGTAAATTTTTCCCTAATTGGTCTTTTTAGTACCGTTGAAATCATTCTCGATGAAACTTGATCCGCATTTCGCGAAGCCCCTCGGCCATTCTTTGAAAACAATATGTGCCAAACGGAGTGATGAAACTTGTTTTTCTTCATCTTCTTTACTCATCCAAATTTGATGATAGCCCTAAAAAATTGTCTAGGAAGCTTAACATTTCACTTCACGCTACTTGATCGACTAGTGTGTCAATTCTTGGTAGTGGGAAATTGTCTTTTGGGCAAGCTTTGTTTAGATCTGTGAAGTCGATATACATTCTCCACTTCAAGTTCTTCCCCACCATAACTATGTTCTCAAGCCATGTTGTGAATCTTACTTCTCTTATGACCTTCGCGTCCAATAATCTTTGTACTTCGACTTTTGCGGAATTGTTCTATCTTCCGAAAGTTTTCTTAACCTTCTTTGGCTTGTAACTTGGGTCTATGTTTAGTTTGTGCTCGATGATGTCTCTGCGACTCCTTCTAAATCTTTTGTCGACCAAGCGAAAGACGTCTTGATTGATTTTCAAGAAGTTTATGAGGTTCTTTTCTTCTTCTTTGCCAAGATCATTTGCGATGATAACTTTCTTGTCCGGTAGCATCGGGTCTAATGAGACTTCTTTTGTTTAGCCTTTGGTACAAGTTTTTACTTTCTTCCGAGGCTTCGCGTTCTCTTTCTCTTCTTTCTCTTCTTCGTCTTCGATGTTGAGAATATTTCTTTGAGCTGGTGCTTGAATCTTTTTCTATACATCTTGCTTCATTTGGTCTCCATGAATTGTGATTGTTCCGTTGATTGCCGGGATTTTCATGCAAAGATATGAGTAATTGATTGCGGCTTGAATGCATTTAGACCGCCCCTTCCAAATATTGCATTATATTGGTCGTGCATTTCAACAACATCAAATGCAACTTGTTCTCGTTCTTGCATTGTTTACTTGTCCCAAATGATACCGGCAATACAATTCTTCCAATTGAATTTATTCTTACGCCTCCAAATCCGACTAACGGATATTCTCGCTTTGCCCCGGACTTTTTCTCACAATTTGCATTGCGTCTAGAGTTTTTGTGAAGAGGATATCTGGCCGAACTTCCTCCATCAACCAGAATTTTTGTTACCACCATCCTTCTATGTTTGCCTCAATGACCATAGCATCCATATGAGGAAAATCTTTTAACTTTATGTCTTTTTTCGTAAATGTTTATTGGTTGATGTGACCACTTCGTCTTTTTGTACGGACCTTCCATTGAAATTGAATTTATTCTTCGGAAGTAGTTTCTTCTTTCATTGTTTGTTTCGTACTCCATGTTGTTTTCTCTCCCGAGATTGTCAATATTCCTCTGTTTGGCATTATTGTATTGACTTGCCAAGTAGCCGGAGAATTGTTGCTTTGATTGATTGTAGAGTTGTTTGCCATTGATGCTTCGGTTGTTGAATTTGCATTTGTCCCCATGGTATTGCAGCCAATGGTTGACAATTGTATATTGGTGGAGGTCCCGGTAGTGTTTGATGCGAAGGTCCCGAATTTGTATAGAAGTTATATCCTTGGTTGTAAGCCCCTTGGTTACGGAGAGAATTTGCTTGACCTAAAAAGTTGATTGTCTTTTGACTTTGTATGCTTCGTTTTTCTTGTTGGACTTCGTCAATGCTTTTCTTTATCACTTGGGCACATTTTTGAAGTGTGGCCACCCCTTTGCCATGAACGAGGCAAAACATTTCTTCGAGGCTTTAAAGGTCTTCGTTCACCAAATCTTGCTTGATTAAAACCTCCTCTCGTAATTGTTGTTGATACTGCTTTTGATATTGGCTCGCTGGTCTTGACTTTCTTTGGTCATTGTTTATTGCATTTTCTCCACTTTGCTCGTTGTTGATTTGATTCACGCGTTGTGGCGGTTAATCTTGATCTTGTTTTTTTTAGCTCAAAGTTTTGAGTTACGTATTGATTGAAGTGATTGTTTGTCTTCGCTTGGTTTCTTTTAATGTTTTCTTCTTCGATTCTTTTTTTACGTAGTCGTCGATTTTGCATATTTACGGAATTCTTCGTAGAGTCGAGGTATCGTTTTTGGTCTTTCTCTTTTCGGATGTGATGATAGCCGACTTGCTCTTAATCCTCGATGGTCGCTATGATGACCACTTCGTCGCACATCTGGTATCTGAGTTTTCATTTGGATGAATCTTTTGTAATACTTGATCAATGGCTCTTTTGGATATTGCTTAATGTCAAATAGCTCATCACTTGTTAACTCGGGGTGTTGAAATCCTTGAAAATCAATTAGCAAACTTGTCCTTAATTGTTCCCAACTTTTTATTGACCTTGGTTTGAGCGAAGAGTACCATTTTTTTATTTGAGGCTTTCATTGCCATGATGAGTGATTTTGCTAATGTTGATTCATCTCCTCCCGAGGCAACCTAACGCCCGAGCTCATAAGGAATTGTCTTGGAGTGCGTGATCCCTTCATATGTTGGGATTATGTTGAACTTGAACCCTTTTGGTCATTTTGTTATTTGCGAGATCAATTGACGGGGGAGACTACGTGTCAATTCTTTGTTGAGATTTTGTCTTGTTCTTTTTCTTTCCTTGAATTGTTCGTTGAGCTTGGCTCTTCAAGGTTGATGACTTCTTTTTCTTGTTTTTCAAGTTCTTCATTTAGTCTTCGCAATCGGCTTCGGCTTCTTCGATTCTTTGTTTTATTGTCTTTTCTCTTGTGCGTTGCTGCACTCTTCAAGTTCTTTTTTTCTTTCCTTGCTAAGTTCTCTTCAAGTGCCTTGAGCCTTTGCTCTTCACTTTCGTTATCTTGTGATGTCGATTTTTCCCTTGCTTCTTCGATTTCTTCATCTTGTCCATCTTCTTGTGATCTCATTTCTTAACGAGAAGTTTGTTTCTTTGGTCTCCCCATATCTTTGGTTGGTCGTGGGAATGCTCGAGCACACACACAAACGGTGGGCGCCAAGATGTTAGGTAAAATACTTCAAACACGTTTATTGATGAATACTTAGTCACAAAATGACCGGTACAACATGTCCATTACAAGAGATGCCGGGGGTATTTATAGGCCCCCGGCCGTAACTCTAGTCAAATGACAAACTTTACAGCGGCAAGATTCTACAGCCCGGACTTTTAGCGAAGCTATTCATGAAATCTCCGCATGCTTTGTCTTGAACCTTCTTCTCGTGTTTTCTTGAAAACTTTGGTTGCGAAGGTCTTCCGACGAAGCCCCCTTTCTCGGGTTTCTTTTTGCGAAGCTCCGGATCGCGAAGTCTTTGTAATATCTTCGCACTTTCGTCTTCATGATGACTAGTGATTTACGCGCCCATGCTTGGCCGCGAGCAATGGCCACAACAAAGATTTATAAAGAGAGTGCCCATAGATATTAGATGTCCGGATATGAGAGCTAAATATTATAATACCAAATGTGCGATACATAAACAAATATTACAATACGGATGCAACATAGATACCAGATGTACAAACATGAACTAAATATTACAAAAACATGATCTAAATATTACAGGAGGCTAGGTAGATGTTCAGGTCGCCACACATGAAACTCAAAGCATAGGTATGTTGTTACATTAGAGGGTCTGGCACTCAGGCAATTGACAAATACGTTGGCTCTATATATATTATATATACAAGCAGTTGACAGTTAATATTTTACATATCTAAGCACAGTTGGCAGTGACATCAGGTCAAAATATGAATTCTATTGTTCCTAATTGTTCGCCAATGATTGAGCACCAATCTGATGGAGGAACTCTGACAAAGAACAGGAGTAATAGAAAACTGCATGTCGACAGCATGTCGTTGCACAGAAGCATCAGATGTTTACTAATCAGGCCCTGTTACCTGAGAATAATTCATTCTGCAACACTGATTATGAACCCTTAAACCGCAAAAGCGACAAAGACCTCAGGCCCACAGAAAACATGTCGATAGCGCAGTCAGCTTCTTAGGTGAGCAACGCGACCAATCACCTGCTCATAGAAATTAGCCCTCGCATTAGTGGAGAGATGTCATCAGATATCACTGGAAACTGTACAGCATGCCAAGTAATTTACCTGAAAACTGTACAACATAACAAATAAATTTTTTGTATGCTGCTGATGCATCTCACAAGCTGCATCTTGCACCAAAAGAAATTTGGACTCATCCCTTATAGTATACTACCGAATCAATAATTTCCTAGTAATATATTTTTCTCAATTGACCTAATACACAACAAAACTCTAGCGTTATCACTGCAACACTATTCCGCAAGCAGTAGAAGCCTCTATACAAACAAACCCAATTATCTGAAACCACCAATTTTGGCGTGTATCGGTGTATGCCTAGCCCATATTCAGCATCCAACACACGGATCCACCAATCTATTTTTCTTAATAGTTAATAATGAAATGGAGACAATAAAAAAATAACGCAGTGTTACTATTTGTAGCGGTGTAAACTTCTACAACACATAAAGGTAATGTTTTTATCTTGGGAACACTGAAGACCAAGATATAAATGCAAGGTTTTCTGTTTCTGACTGCATGCAAAGCCTAATGAGAGCTCGGCATTTATTTGTTGTCTTCAGGCCTGGTAACAGACCACCAAAGCTTAAGCTCTGAATTTTATTTTTAACAATGAAATAGGTTCATTCATCAGTCAACACAACAATACAAGATAATAGTGAAATCAGTTGTAGATGTAATTTATCAAATATAATAGCCTAACATGTAGAAGAAATTACATGCGTTCTATATTGGTGCTTGATATGATCTTTCTTACCCTCAATCATCAACAGAGGGCCAATAAATATCATTTCAAAAAAAGGGAAAGAGGCTATTTTCCATGCGTGATATGAAAACTAAAGAAATATAGATTTCACAATTGAAATCAAGAAGGACAGTACGAACTTGGCATGGAGAAGCCAGGTCCTTGCCGTCTTGACAATAGATAGTGAGCTTCAACCTGAAACAAACAACAGAAAATCTTAAGTTTAGGGAAGCAGTAGCGGTAGAGCAAGGGCTCAACTGTTGTAAGTTGAGTGGCAGTAGGCGCTAACCCAGCTTCAATTGTGCCAAAATAAGTTGTTTCTCTGCATCTACAGGCCATCAGGTCATAGCACTTCCGTGTGTATGAACTGGCTGAACTTATACAACATTGTTCTCTTTTTCCTCGCCTGATCAGGTTGAAGAGGTCAGCCCAAGTACCTCACTGGTATTACCTATAGCTGCAGCCATTTATCAAAATAAGTCTAGCTTTTTCGTGAGTGCCACACTGGAAGGCTAAATATGGGATGTTTTGTTGTGTTGGCAAGCAAACAACAGTGGAACTGCAAGTCTGCAAGTGGTCAAATCCAATCTTCCTTTTTTTTTTGGGTATGACTGATAAACCTATGGATAATTTGCAATAATATGCACGATTATGTGCACCAGGATCAGTCAAAAAGAAGGAATGCAGTAAAGTTTGAAAGCAATGTGAAAGAGGCAGACCTTGTCCTTTCTCCCATGGCTGATTTTTCAGTTAAGAAACCGTTATTGAGCTCTAATAATCCACCATATAATATAGAATCACAGAATGATTTTGGCAGAACTATGAGTCTGTGGTTGATCCATGCATGTACATGAAGAGAACACGATGCCAACTTACTGAGTAGCAGTTAGATCACTTTCTTAATTCTTAGTTTTTTTTGTCTGAACAAACTGCAGTGATCCCAAGCAAACAAGGTGACTAAATATAAGTTGCAAAAAAAGAATAATTACATAAATCCTGATCATGTAGCAAGCAGCATGATAAAGCAAATTTACTTAAAAAGAAAGGACACTAAATTTGGCTGCCAAGCTAGCACTCATAGGGCAAATGAAGCACCTAAAAGTAATATGTGCTGGGTGAACTACAAAGACAATAATCAGCAGCACTTACAACTGTTGCAACCTGGTACAATTCCCCAACTCAGGAGGGAGTGAACCATGCAGTGACCTGTGGCCAAAAAAAAAAGACACTTTAGTTGTACGAACAAATGATATAAGGGAAAATACCAATAAGAAAAGGTTAAGAAAAGCCATTATTTGAACAACTTACAAAGTTTGCAACTGATTTGACCTTCCAATTGTTGGTGCTATGGGCCCAACTAATTTATGGTATGCAAGAATCCTAAATAAAGGAGTAAGTCAGATATTTATACTACAATTGATAGAAGATACTAAAATTTCATTTTGTTCCCTTCATTCCAAAATGTAGGCCATCTTGGCTTTTCTAGATACGTGGATTTTCGCTACGCACCTAGATATATTGTCTAGATGCATAATAAAAGTCATGTACCTAGAAAAGCTAGAGCGACCTAAATAATGGAGAGAGTATTAGAGAAATCCTATTCAACTAAAAAGAAGCTACTGATGCAAGAACTGTAGGTAGCTAGTTAAATATTAAACGGGTCACAACAAACCAAGTTAGCTTAGGAATTACACAGGTAGCACTGAAGGTGCACAGACTTTTCATTTCTAGATGAATAATAATAGCATTATGAGCAATATTGTGCCTTTTTCCTTACCAGCAAATGTACACCATTCCAGTCCACTCTTTAGTAGGCCGCATTGGGAAAAAAAACTAAGACAAGATGGACTTGGAAAGCGAGAAAACAATTACCTTTGTTATATCCTTGGATCATTGCTGCATATAAGAATAACAGTGCACATAATAGTACTCAGAAGTCAAATAAAATGGAGAACCAATATTGGTCGCAGACAAGCAAAGTGTTTAACAGTGTAATCTTTGGGCAAGTACTCAGAAGGTTCTGCAAGTTTCACAGCTTGATCAGTATTGAAGTAAATGGTGTATCCAAGAAACATAAGCCAGTAATCAACCATAGCTAGAAACATAAGCCAGTAATCAACCATAGCTAGCCAAAACAAATGAACATGTGGTAAAGTAGGAAATGTATGCGGTCTTTCACATTAGATGGAACTGATTTTGATTGAAGGTAACACACACAAAAAAGAGCTTACTGCAGCAATATCAGAGCAAAGAATTTATTTTATTTCACAGATAATCTATCTGGATGGAAACACTACTATATCGAACTGCAGCTTACTGCAGCAATATCAGAGCAAAGAATTCGTTTTATTTCACAGATGATCGATCTGGATGGAAACACTACTATAGCATTCCTTGCCAACAGGAAGAACTGTAGAAGGCAAAAGCTGCATGATAATCAATCATAATCATAATAAGCAAACTAAGTGGATCTATTAATGTATTAAGACAACAACCTGAGAATTTATCTCGCAACCATTTTCATTACATGAATGAACTCTATGAACTGGACCCAACCCCAAAAGAATCAGATTGGAATATACCTGCTAATGGGGGGTCTAACCCACCCCAACCCATAATCAATGAGTCAACTGTTGTAGGCCAACCCTACCCAACCTGCTCGCAACACACACCCCAACTCGCCCCATTTAACCCATGAAGCATGCTAACTGATGCTCTTAGGGGGCTGAAAGGTCCATTCTGATACTGTTCTTAAGCATGGAGAAAAGTGATCCAGATGAACAAGAATAGAAATTTGCAAGCAACATATGCACCAATTTAAATCAGTGAGCTAATATACATGTCTTCTGAAAGTGTAATGATAAAGAAAAGGGATAAGGGGGGATGGAAAAGGGAAGATGCAGACCTGTCTATAAGTATAAGGCGAACAATAGGACGCCGGCAGCCATAGGAACGAAGTCGAGGTCAACACGGCTTAACGGTACGGGAATGTATTTTGGGTAGTGTGGCCATTTGAATGAAATTAGGGGGCGGCGCCGCTAAGGTTGTACCATGAATATAAATCTTCTCCTCAAATCAAGCTTTGGAACAAGATCAATAATAAGCTGGGACAAAGAGAAGATTAGAATTAGGACTACACATATAGGTGTTTAGCAAGTAGCTGAAACAGTACAATGAGGTCTATGTAATCCCAGTTTTGTTTGTACCATTTGAGCAAAACCAACTGCTTGAACCATCTGAAAAAAAGCACGCCGAAGGAGTTGTAGAAAAACTTATTGTAGTGTCATGGAAAAACAGCCAACCGAGCAATCTAATTGAAAAATCTAAAATCACATTGCAAAGATGACTAAGTAGTAATCTAACTGTCCTCAACACCTAAGGACATGATCTTAAATTCAATATATGTTTTTAATATTTTGCCCCTGATTGCTAAGGACGTGATCTAAAATTTAATATATGTTTGTTTAATCAATCCACAGAAGCAGAACCATGCACAATATAATTTCGTATAACCTATTCCTACTTATCTGGCACTTCCAGCAGAGCTAACTCCTTTTAGTACCCTTATTGTAGATATTCTTGCATTGTGTGTGTGCAAATGGGTGGACTACGACATGAACAAAAAAAGAAATTGCCACCAGCCTAAATGAGTGGTTATTGTACCTTGATTTGAGGAGCGCAGGAAGCAGCATGACGCGAATGCTAACAAATAACTGCTGCAAAGGATGTAGACAAGGTTACCGAAAGAAAGACCATACGAATTGCCAACAACGGAGATTAGAGAAGATGCAACCTTGTAACCAACCGACGCAGCGAGAAGAATATCCAACTGAAGGGAGCGGAAGCTGGGAGAGCACAGCCGTCAATCCACCAGACCGGGAGAGGGAGTCCGAGTTGCTGGAGGGTACTGTGCAAACCCTAGGCACGCAGGGCCATGGACGAGCAGGTGGGAGTTGGACGCGCCACAGGGGAGGCGGCGGTGACCGGCGGCGCCCGTGACTGGCATACCGTGGCTGGGGACGGCGACCGGCAGGGCCGACGCAGGTCCCGCCGCCGCCGCTCTGCCCGCGTGAGGAGGGGAGAGGAGAGAGAGCAAGCGGAGGGGAGGCGGTGTTGGAGGGCGCCGGCGCGCCCGGTGAACTGCCGCGACGGCGCGGCATCGGGGAGAAGGAGGTGGGGGGGCATTGGCCGGCCGCGCCCGCACCACCGCCGCGCCGGGCGTGGCACTCTCCCGTGCTGACCGCGCGTCCGCGCCGCCGCGCCTGGCCCGCGCCGCCTGGCCGCGCGAGGGGCGCCGCCGCGCGCCGCCGGGCCGCGCCCGAGCCGCGCTGCCGTGCGCGCGCTGGCCGCTCGCGCCGCCAGCCACGCAGAGGGAGAGAGGAGGGAGAGGAGGCGGCTGCTGGAGAGTGAGGGAAAGGGTAGGGTTAGGTTTGGAAGCCGGTATATATATGATGCGGAGGAGGAACGAGAACCGTTGGATCGAGGATCGGACGGTCAAAAATAATTAGAGTGATGTGGATAGCCTGGCCGCCGGTTCTCTCCACAACAAATTTACTCTTTAAATTCTTGCTTGTCTTTCTTTTTTGTGGACACCTTCGTCTGTCTACACAACTAAACTTCAAAGTTTGGGTTAGAAGTTTATGCAAAATAAAGTTAACCCCCAACATCCATGTACTTTTGCTATGTCTAACAGTGATTCATAATACTAAACAAAATCATATAGGAACAAAATTTCCAACTTAGCTTCCTACTCCTATCTTTAATTCTTGAGAAGATATGTGCTACCAAATGCTTGTTTATTTATCACATATACCAATCTTTTTGAAAAAAAAAACGATATTAAAAAAGGAAAAAAAAAAAACTGGCATGAATTAACATGAAGATCAACTGTGAATTTAAGTGAAAACTAGTCTTTAGGTATTTATTGCTCAATTTTGATGCCCTTTAAAAATTCTGAAATGAACAAATGCATACAAGCGTGTTTCCCCTTTTCTTGTATTTGCAACTGCATAAAAAATGGGACAATGAATTGCAGAATAGAACAAAAGCAAAAGCTAAACCAGAGAAAGTAGGCAGTACTCACATGCAGGACTTCTCCAAACTACTCAAAATAGTTCTTTGGGATGTTCAGAAGATACATCTATCAGACTCTGGCAAAGCCTGAAGGTACAATTTGGCTCCATGAGCAGGAAGAGCAAGAAGCTAAGAATCCTTCACTTTTTCATTCTCATCGTTATGATCATAATCCACAAAAAAAGAGGTAGAGATCAGTCACCAGTCGAAAATGACAAAAGTAGCAGATACAATATAGCTTTAGCCGCAAACACATCACACTTTTTCATGAAGCTTTTGACAGTTAAATAGGCTAATACTACATCTGCCACAGTGGTATTATGATTCTTATTACAGCAGCCCTTACAGATCGAGATGCACTGGAAAATAAATACTAGACAGTACAGTTTCACATATTAGCTGGTTTGTCTTTAGACAGAGAAAAAAAATTCCAGTTCAGTGGTTTGTTTTCACACCAAAAATGATAACAGAAGGTAGACTAATAGAACGATGAATAGGCCTGTACATGGCGATGAGCCTGCAAATCGTCCAGATGCGGCGAACACAGGTGTGAGGAGGTGGTTGAAGGCGGAAGCAACCGTGGTAGGACCTGGCGTGGAGGAGGAATTCGTCGAACAGCTGGAGTGTGTGGTCCAGGCTCAGGTTGCCCGGACTCGCGCGGCACGGCCGCGGTGGCGCGCGCCTCCAGCTGTTCGATGAATTGCTCCCGCACGGCAGAGCAGAAAGCTCCGAGAACATCGGCCGCGTGACGAGATACGGAACTAATGGCGTGGATCGGAGTCTGGATCAGTGGGGATGGCGTGGGGGGGGGGTGGGTTCGGAGGCGGAGCAGCACACACTGGACCGGTGAGGGTACGAAGCTCGACGGCAATTGCGGCGGAGACGAATGGAGTGGAGAATTAGGGTTCCAGACAAGAGACGAATGGACTCTTGACTGCCCGCGGCAAGGCCGTAAGTGTTGAAATATTTGCCTTGGGGCCAACTTAACTGACGACCAAGGCATGAAGCCCAGGCCGAAGAGGTTTACATCAAAAAAACAGCCTGACAATGCCATCTCATTCGAATCTCAACAAGGCTGCTTCCCTGATCAAAATTCAGACCAGCCCTGTCCTGAATCTGAAGACTGCAGCGCAGTATTACAATTTACAGCTCCTAATCTCACGAGAGTCTAGCTAATTTGTGCAGTAAAGTTTCAGAAAAGTAGTCTAACTAATTTGTGCAGTAAGGTTTCAAAAAAAACTGTAAATCTGATGGAGTTCAATCATCCATGTCACACAAAAAAATGGAAACATTCAGTTTCATATATTAAGCTAATAATATAGAAAGCTTACAAGAAAGTATCCAGCACATCACTATCCAGTTTGTCATACTGAACACGATGCAGGTTTACAAACAAAAACCCTCACACAGCATTAATATTGAGCTTTGACAAAAACTCCTAAATTGATTACTACTTGCAGTATTTTTTCTTATTATTACAGCAGGTTTGTTACAAACTAGAGACACACCTGAAATGAACACAGGAAAGTACAGTTTCCAGCAATAACCGGTAGCCACCATGGTACTCAAGTACACTAAACTGCTAGATTCTAACTTCTAAGATCTGATTGCTATTAGAGCTATTGCAAACATCATTTCAACTGACGGTGTTGGCCATTGTGAGTCTGACACAAAAAGAGCTGAGTGCAAATCTCTGTTTCAGCACTCAAAATCCATCATCAAACTCATCAGGATCAGCAGCCTTCTCTTCAGTAGCAGCAGCATTGCCATCTTCTTCACACTCGCTCACTTTCGCATCATCACGTGGGTCTTTAACTTCATCTTTCTCTTCTCCATCTTCAGTAGCAGCAGCAGCAACATTTCTGGTATGGCTACATAAAAGAAAGCAAAAGCATTAGGAAAAGAGCAAACTTGCATAGCTAAAGGGGCACTACTGATCAAAGAACGCAAGCAGGTTATGTATTGTATACAATTCTAAATTAGTATGAGGAGAGCCATAGCCATTTATAGAAAAATCCAACCAGCATACAATTGTAAATTAGTAAACCAACAGAGTTTTGTTAACTTACTAGATGGTTTTGGGGAGCCTCTTATAGGTAACAACCAAAACAATAAAGCAACATAGGACTGTTGCTGTCAACATAGCTTGTTCGAGGAAACATAAGCAAACATTTTCCACTGCTAACAGTGGGCAAGATACATAAGCTTAAATTACAGGAATCAGATCAATGATCACATGATTAATATTAATGCTGGGAGTGCAGGATTTATTCAAAAAAAATTATGCAAAAAGAAGTTTACATTGTCGCATAAAGATGAACAGTACAGTTGAAATGTTTTTTTTTTTTTTTGGAAACATAAGCAGCATTTTCCACTGCTAACAGTGGGCAAGATACATAAGCTTAAATTATAGGAATCAGATCAATGATCACATGATCAATTTTAAGGCTGGGAGTGCAGGATTTATTCAAAAAATTATGCAAAAAGAAGTTTACATTGTCACATAAAGATGAACAGTACAGTTGAAATGTGATTTTTTTTTTGTCAACACTCACTTGTTGGCTCCATTGAGGAAACGATACTTTTCAGGCAGGGACTTTGCTTGGTGATGATATTCCTCCCGCGAGAAAAGTGATATAAGCATTGAAGTAGTGGAAGCCTCAAGTGAGAAATTCCTCTCATCGAGTTTGGAGAGGTAAACCCCAGCCCTCCTTATTTGACCTCTATGCAAAAAGCCTTCTAACTAGAGCATTTAACATTTGTGAGTTTGGAGCAGTACCATTCTTATCCATTGCTGAAAATAGACCATCAAACTCCTCTAGTGATCCTACTTCTATGAGATTTTCTGCAACTAAGCGGTAGGTCATAACATCTGGAACCAAACCATTAACAGGGATAGCAGCGAACAAACTCATGGCGTCTTCCTTTCTGCCAGCTTTGAGGAAAGCACCAATCATGATGTTGAAAGTAATAATGTCAAGTTGAAGATCCTTAGAACACAGGCTCTGAAACATTTTGAATGCTTCGTCAACACAATTACTTTTGCAAAGACCATTTATAATTATGCTGTATGTCTGAATGGCCCACTTTTTTCCACTTTGGATCATAATGAGATAGAGTTCCTTTGCTTCAAAAAAATCTCCCATTTAGAAACAGACCATGCAATATAGTATTATAGGTCACAACTCCAGGTGTAAGACCCTTCATTAACATTTCCCTGAAAAGGCTATATGCATCGTCTATCCTTCGGGCTTTACAGTAGCCATGAAGCAAAGTATTATAAGTAACTTCAGTAGGTGATACGCCAACTGAGACCATACCATCAAATACCTTCTTCGCTTGATCCAACCTTCCAGCTAAGCAATAACCACATATTAACGGTGTATATGAGAAAGCATTCGGCTTTACGCCTACATGTTCCATCACATCAATGAGCCTCTGGGCTTCCATGACCCGTCCTACATTGCATAAGTTACAAATTATTGTACAGAGACATCTCCCCCAACTAGCCTTGCTAATGCATTTCAAGGTAATGGGGAAAAAATGTTACAACCCAAATAAAGCAAAACAGTAGAGGACACCTGACTGCCCAAGGTGGAAAGTTCTAACCACATTTTTCCGAAGAACTGCAGAGATAGGCCAAATACACAGTTTTACTCATTATCAACACAGCACATGAAAGGCGAATTCTATGAGAGGAGGAAACTAATCTGGTAGTGTTTTGCCATTAAAATAGTTTGTGTGAAGTAAAGACATAGTAAATCTTATACACCGCTAACTATGGGGGAAATACACAAGCAAAAATACAGGAATCGCCTCACTGACAAAGAGGTCCACAAGAAAGATTTATCACTGGGAGTGCAGGGCTTCTTCACAAATTATATAAAAAAATAAAATGCAAAGACTTCAGTTTTACTCATCACATTGCTGCCGAGCTAATTAGGACTGCACATAAGATTATTTAACCTGTTAACAAGAAGAGAACATTTCTCAAGAGAATTTTCTCATTCAAAAGCATACCACACAGCATGGCCAGAAAATTAGAGCACGGGTCATAATAGTCACTCCAACAAATTGACATCTAGCATAAAGACGATCAACACAGTTGAAAACTGAATTCACCTTTTTTTTTTTGTCAATGCTCAACGGTTGGCTTCATTGAGGAGACGATACTTTTCAGGTAGAGACTTTGCTTGGTGCTGATATTCACCCCTCAAGAAAAATGATATAAGCTCAGAAGTAGTGGAAGCCTCAACTGAGAAATTCTTCTCATCAAGTTTGGACAGGTAAGCCCCAGCCCTGGTTACTTCACCTCTCTGCAACAACCTTCTAACTATAGCATTTAACATATGTGAGTCTGGAGTAGTACCACTCTTTTCCATTGCTGAAACCAGAGTGTCAAACTCTTCTAGCGACCCTTCTTCTATGAGATTTTCTGCAACTAAGCGGTAGGTTACAACATCTGGAAGCAAACCATTAGCAGGAATAGCTGCGAACAAATCCATGGCAGCTTCCTTTCTGCCACCTTTAAACAAAGCACCAATCATAATGTTGAAGGTAAAAGTGTTAACTTGGAGATCCTTAGAACACAGGCTCTGAAACATTTTGAATGCTTCATCAACACAATTACTTTTGCAAAGACCATTTAGAATTATGTTGTATGTGTAAATATCCCACTTCGTTCCGCTTTTGATCATATTGAGATAGAGTTCCTTTGCTTCTGAAAATCTCCCATTTTGAAATAGATCATGCAGTATAGTACTGTAAGTCACAACTCCAAGTGTAAGTCCCTTCAGTAACATTTCTCTGAAAAGGCTATATGCATCGTCTATCCTTCGGCCTTTACAGTAGCCATGAAGCAAAGTATTATAAGTAACTTGAGTAGGTGACACGCCAACTGAGACCATACCATCAAATACCTTCCTCGCTTGATCCAACCTTCCAGCTAAGCAATAACCACATATTAACGGTGCATATGAGAAAGCATTCGGCTTTACGCCTACATGTTCCATCACATCAATGAGCCTCTGGGCTTCCATGACCCGTCCTACATTGCATAAGTTACAAATTATTGTGCTGAAGAACACCACGTTAGGACGGATCCCTTGATCCAACATTTCATCAATTAATTCCTCTGCCCTCTCCCATCTGTCAACGGTGCACAGTCCATAAACTAGGGAGCTGAAAACAACAATGTCAGGAGTCACTCCTTCATTGATCATCTGACTGAATTTGATCTCAGCGTCATCCACCCTGCCTAACTTGCATAGTGCATCTATTAGTGCTCCATAGTTTATTGCATTAGGACTCAGTTCGTGCTGCCTCATTTTGTTAAAGATATCCATTGCCTTATCTATCATACCACATTTAGCACATGCACCGAAGAATATGTTAAAGATGTGATGATTTGGTAAGATACCATTTCCTACCATCAAATTTAGGAGGTCCTGCATTTCAGAACGAGCACCTTTGGTAGCATATCCATAAAGCATAATGCCCTAGATAGTTACATCAGGTTTTATGCCCTTCCTAATCATAGAATCAAAAATCTTCCTGGCTTCTCTACATCTTCCATTCTTGCATAGAAAGTCCAACAACAAAGCATAAGTAAAACAATCTGGCTTAAGACCATATGCAGACATTTCTTCGAGCAATTGCACCACCTCTTTCCACTTCCCTATAAAGAGGTGTCCGCGGATCAGACAATTATACGTTTCATTGGTTGGTTTGACATCTTTATCAATCATCTGCTGAAAGACACCCTTGGCCCTCTCAACCATGTCAACCACTTGAGCTTTGCACAGGCCATCAATCACCGTGTTGTATGTCACAACATCCGGTTGAATCTCCTAATCCTTCATTTCAAGAAACAGGTTGTAAGCTTTGTCCACTTGACCCTCAATAAAGAAACCGTTGATGACGGTGCTATAGGACACCACATCTGGTAGGCACCTTCCAACTTGATCATTAGCCATCATACGCAGCATCTCAAGTGCATCCTCAGCTCTCTTTTCTTTGCAGAATCCCTTGAGAAGTGTACTGTATGATACTACATCTGGCGTGCAGTCAAGCTCATGCATTCGTTGGAGCAAAACCTCCATGGCCTCACCCACCCTCTTCGCATCACAGAGACCTTTGAGCAGTTGATTGATTACCATGCGATCCACTCTCCATCCCATCTTCAAGATGAGGCCAAAGGTGGCAAAGCCATGCTTCACGCGGCCAATGCGGCAAAAGCAACCGATGAGGATGCTGTAGGTGCAACTGTCGGGGGCCAGCTTGATGGAGCATTCACGTACCATCCGGTTGAAGAGGGAGACGACGAGCTCTGACTCTGATGTGGAGAAGGAGCGCCGGCCCGAGGTACGAGAACAAGACACGGCGGTGAAGATCTGGTTGAAGGCGACAACCGACGCAGGCCTGGCGTGCAGAAGCAATTCATCGAACAGCTTCGGCGCGTCGTCGAGGCCAAGGTTTCCCGAGCGGGTGCGGTTGGCGATTGCGCGCTCCAGCTCCATGCACCGGTCGCGGACGGCGCTCACGTGGCGCGACATGCGGGCGGGGCGCACAGGCGCCTACCAGGCCAGCGTAGAGAGGCACGGACGGCACCGCGGCTTGCTCCGGATTGGTGAAGCAGAGCAGCTCTCGTAGGCTGGGCGGAGGTGCCAGCTGCTGCACCGTGGAGGGGTTGGCACTGTGTGGGTAGGAGCTGGAACGTCGGGGGGCGACGGCGGCGGCGGTGCGCGGGTGGCGCCGGTCGTGGAGCACTGCAGTGCCAGAGGCGAGGGCGGATGCAGAGACTGTTCGCAGCTGCGTCCGCCTCCGGATCGGTGAAGCTGGGCGGAGGCGCGTGTACCGTGCCCTGGGTTGCTTGGGTGGTCGGCGGAGCAGCGAGGACGGCGGTCGGCGGCGGCGTGGTTGGGCAAGCGGAGCAGCGAGCGGCGCAGGTGCTGCTGGGCGGCGCTACTGGTCGTGGAGTAGCTAGTCTCCATGGGACAGCTCCAGAAGCCGGCCCCTGGCAAAAGGCCCAGCAAGCCCAGTACCTGCTACGCCTGAACTCTGAATGCAAAACCTATGCGAAGGTCGATGCTGGCTAGAGCTGGGCCTTAATTGTTTCGAAAAAAAGAGCTGGGCCTTAATTATCTCAGGGAGGAATTGAGTTAATTAGGCTCGTCAGGTGAAGTCCCTGGAGGAAGAGATTTGTTTGCATAAAGGAAAAAGTCTGGATTCTCTCCCCAACTATCACAAAGTTCACTTTTTCTCATCATTTCAAAAACGACAAATCACCTCCTTCATTTTTCAAACCATGCAAATTACCTCCCTCGAAGCGGTTTTGAAGGCGGATTTGCACAGTAACCGTGGTTTGCTACAGTGACAGCGGGTTTGCTACAGTGCCAGTGACTTTGCATTTTCTTTCTTTAAAAAAATTCCGTTGAATCTTTGAAAAATCATAGTAAATCACAGAAAAAATTATAAAATAGAAAATCAATTTTGTTAAACTCCACATGAGTAGATCTACACACACTTGAATATATAATATTCTATGCTTCAATAAAATAATTATAGAAGTTGCAGACTACAAATTATTTTAATTAATTACACAAAAGTATAGATCTAAAGCTACAACAAAAAATTTTGTACTAAAGCATACCATATTATATATTCACTCTATAGACATGTGCATGTGGAGTCTAACAAAAGTAGATTTTCTATTTTATGATTTTTCTATGATTTACTATGATTTTTCAAAGATTCAACCGATTTTTTTAAAAAAAAAAGACAAAGTCACTGTTACTGTAGCAACCACTGTCACTGTATCAAACCGCGTTTACTGTAGCAATCCGCCTTCAAAACCACTCGAAGGAGGTAATTTGTATGGTTTTTAAAAGTTGAGGGAGATAATTTGTCCGGTTTTGAAGTTGAGGGATGAAAAGTGAACTTTCGTGGTAGTTGGAGGAGGAAATCTAGACTTTTTCCTTGCATAAATGGTGCTAAACCTGCTCTGGAAGTGGTGGAGTGCCACAGCGCAGTCAATGGCAAACTGAAATCACATATGCAGTCCGGCAACTAACAGAGGTGCTCCAAGGACGAGCCGATTTCAGTGACTGACATTGCTGGACACCGCCACCACAAGATATCTGCTGAAAATAAACGTGGATGGAGCTTTTAATCATTTCAGTCCTGGTAAGGCTGCGGACATAATGTTGCTCTGATGGCCAAAACTACAGCTTGCTTTGCAATCGATACTGCAATGCGTGGCATTTCAAAACTACAGATAGAGTGATTTCCAAGCGCCAGCTGGTGTTATTTCCAAGACATATGCAGAGTGATTCGAGATCACTTTTTATGTTTTCAATGAATGTTTACATGTTACTCGCCTTTGTAACTCGCCTGCGCGCAAGATAGCCATTTTAGGCATGAGCTGGGATGTAGGAATGTCAGAGGTCTAGGAGGTCAGTCCCAAACTTTATATAAAACTTGGTGGCTCACGATCTTGTTGAGATTTCTGTTAATTGAAGGCCTAAGAGGCGAGGTTTAAAAAAATGCATGCCTGACAATTAATAATAAACAAAACAAAGAGTAGGAAATGCAATGGGATCTCTAACAACAGAAATCCTTGTACAATTCATGGGAAAATATCCGTGGTATGGTCCCAAGGTTTACTGAGATACACTACCATGCTGCCTGTTCACCAATTTTGACATGAACTGAATTTATATTCTATGGTCACAAGTAATGCAATCGCTTACGTATCTCTCTATCCTCTTTTTTTTTTTTTAAAAAAAAAAAAAAAGTGCATCTACCTGTCCAGTTGCTTGTTGACAGTTCGTATTTGAATCAAACTTATTCAGCCTACACATATTAATATTCCTAGAAATGAAGCCTATGCGCAATTGAAATGAACAGTCTTTTCTACAAACTGTAAGAAGGACGCCACGATATGGTGAACCCCAAATAAATAAGAGTAGCAAGGTCGACCAATAAATTCTTTGATGCATTTGGTTGAATTCAGTGTAAAGGTTGGAGGGGTACTTAGCAGGAAAAAAAATATAATTCAAATAAATAATTATGTAGATAGGGCATAGACTGATACAAATGATGGTACAGGGAAGAGGCAACTGAAAAGGGGTACTTTGTTGCATAATGGTGCACAACCTAATTACTGAAAAAAAGTACCAGTGTATTAATCTTACAATTCCATGTTAAGGACACTAAAATTAGTACTGAAAACAAGTGCTATTGTAGAAACAAATGAGGCTCGCAGTCTTATGAAAAGTATTGATATTAAACCACTGGAAATGAGACCGCACTAAAACAGTCCACACTAATCCTTAGCTGACCAAAGGGCTTAAATTAACTGCATTGGCCTAGCGTAGCACTACGACCACATCCACTTTAATCAGATAGCATTTGCAGAGGAATGTCATAAAACATTTGGCAGCTTCCAGCTGCAAAGTGGTAAAGCTAAGAAATGAAGTTTCATAATTACCATAATAATAGTGGTTTCAAGTATTTGCATCATGGGAACCTAGTACAAAACAGAGACATGAAGAAGGGTATAGATGTCCCAAGAGGGTGCTACAGCCTTTGTTTTCAATCCGGGAAATAATCAACTTGACAATATGAGGTACATGTAAATTGTAGAATTAGAGGCTTGATGCAGCACTTTATAGGTTGCCTGAGTCATGTATGTTTTCAAAATCATATCAAAGAAGCAAAATCAGACGCATCACCAAAGGTTATCCTTTTAGAAGAAATTGGTATGCAATTTATGCTATTAAATCCCAATGACCTTAGCATATGCAACCTTCACAGTTCTGAAGCAACTTTCAGGAAAATAGTATGTTATACTTAATGCACACATAATAGAAAGAACGGTGAATCAAACTTTTAGCATGTATAAAAAAAAGAAAATACTACTGCAGCATTAACATGAGGAAGCAAGTCAAGCAACACATAAAGCAAAGCATGGCCTCTAGTTGAAAATGATTACGCAAACTAATGAAAGAATAAGCCTAATGACCAATTTGGTGGTATGGTGCCAAACCAAAGAAGCTCTCGTCTATGAATCAAGCTCAAGTTGATGACAAACTTTTGTCCAGGCCACACTTCCAGCTGCTACTGCCTTTCAAATATCGAAATTTCTCTTCCTAAATGAACCAGTGGCTTGACTTGGACAACTCCATTTTTATGGATTAGAACAAATGAAACAGTGTGCCACAATGTAATCCACTTTCAACTACTGAATCTCACAAGGCAGAGAGGAAAAAGAAAGGCTCTACTGAAACACAATGAATTTTAGCAACCTGAAAGTCGTTCAGTTGCAGGTCTTATATTATCATAATTTGTGAAGGGACGTTAAAGCAAACCAGACAATCTTTCTGGAGCAAGGGCGCTTCACTTGTGTAGGCAAGACAGGAGCAATGGCTAAACCCCAGCAGTCATCACTGGTTGAGTAAGTTAAGGGTTTTTTTTTTCTACAAAATATTGGTCACAAAATGAAATCATTTTTGACAACAGGCAATATATTGAAATCAAGAACAGATTACATGGAGTTTAAAAGGCACCCAAATAAACATCCACAAAGAGTTTCTAACTACACACTAAGTAGCATGGCGAGGATGTGAGCAACAGAAATTGAGACTAGAAGAGGAAGAAAACCTTGCTCTGATGCAAGGCTGTGGACTGATTTTATGACTTGGAGTGCAGGGTTTATTCACAAACTATGCAATTAATGGTACAGTACAACGCTACTCATTAATTTGTAAATCGTTTCCTGCTGTAAAGCTAACTACTATTGTACACAAGATTATTTTACCTGGTGAAAAACTTGATGCTGAAGTACACTAACAAGACAACATTTCTCTGGAGAATTTCATCATTCAAAGAATACCACAGAGGCACAGACCAAGACTGAAAATTAGACCATACAACAGAATTGTCACTCCAAAAAAAAATTGGCAATCATATAAAGATGATCACCACAGAGAAGATGAGCAGCGTAGCCCGACTACGAGAGGTGCAGACAGAGGCGTTTCTGGATGCGGCTTCCATGATAGCCACAGCGTCGGCAGCGTACAAACAATGGAGCTGAACACTGCTTCGGTGATGGAGCAAGAAAGATCAGCACAGAAAGCTAACATCAGGACAGAAGGTGCAGTACTGCAGTTGCTTAAAGAAATCCATTCCTATTTGCGGCAGGGCACCCAAATTTGATGATCAGAGCATCTTTAGACACATTGCTGTAGCCATTCAAGAAAAGAGAGGAACTGTCATAGATATCACAAACCTGAAGTCAACTGTCACCAATCTCATCTCGTCATCTCTCCTCGATGATTTGTATGAAACAAAATTATTGACTTACCTTGGGATTGCAACTACAATGGTTTATACTCGATTGCAGCTACCATGGCTTATAATTATTTATCTCAGATCAGGTAAAATATTGCTGACATACAAAACCAAGCTACAAAAGGTCAGTGTATGGTGATGCATCCACTAGAAGGCTCCAAGCAGCGCGCGGCTCGTCTATCTTTTGAGCTTTGCAGTAGCCATGAAGCAAAGTATTAACTTCAGTAGGTGACAGGCCAATTGAGACCATACCATCTAATACCTTCTTCGCTTTATCCACCCTTCCAGCTAAGCAGTAACCATATATTAACGGTGTATATGAGAAAGCATTTGGCCTTACGCCTAAATGTTCCATCGAGTCAATGAGCCTTTGACCTTCCATAACTCGTCCTTCTTTGCATAAGTTACACAATATTGTGTTGAAGAACACGGTGTCCGGATGGATTCCTTGATCCAACATTTTAAAAAATAATTCCTCAACCTTATCCCATTTGTCAACAGTGCACAGTCCATAAGCTAGGGGCTGAAAACAACAATGTCAGGAGTCACTCCTTCAATGATCATCTGATTGAATTTGACCTCAGCGTCATCCACCCTGCCAAACTTGCATAGTGCATCTATTAGTGCTCCATAGCTGACTACATTAGGACTCAACCCTTGCCGCCTCATTTTGTTAAAGACATCCATTCCCTTATCTATCATACCACATTTAGCATATGCACTCAAGAATATGTTAAAGATGTGATGATCAGGTGAGATACCATTTCCTACCATCAAATTTAGGATATCATGCATTTCAGAAAGAGCACCTATGGCAGCATATCCATGAAGCATAATGCCATAGATAGTTGCATTAGGTTTCGTGCCCTTCCTAATCATAGAATCAAAAAAAATTCTAGCTTCTCTGCATTCTCCATTCTTGCATAGATAGTCCAGCAGCAAAGCATAAGTAAAACAATCTGGCTTAAGACCATATGCAGACATTTCTTCCAGCAATAACACCACCTCATTCCACTTCCCTATAAAAAGGTGTCCGCGGATCAGACAATTATATGTCTCATTGTTTGGCCTAACACCTTTATCAATCATCTGTTGAAAGACCCCCTTGGCCCTATCAACCACTTGAGCTTTGCACAGGCCATCAATTACTGTGTTGTATGTCACAACATCAGGTAGAATCCCTTGATCCATCATTTCAAGAAACAGGTTGTAAGCTTTGTCCACTTGACCTTCGGCAAAGAAACCCTTGATGACGGTGTTGTAGGACACCACATTTGGTGGGCAGGTTCTACCTCGATCATTAGCGATCATACGAAGCAGCTCAAGTGCCTCCTCAACTTTCTTTTCATTGCAGAAACCCTTGATGACTGTATTGTACGATACTACATCCGGTGTGCAACCAAGCTCATGCATTCGTTGGAGCAAAACTTCCATGGCCTCCCGCACCCTCTTTGCATCACAGAGACCTTTGAGCAGTTGACTCATGACAATGACATTCACCCTGCAGCCCGACTTCAGGATGAGGCCAAAGGCGGCGAAGCCATGCTCTATTTGGTCCAAGCGGCAGAAGCAACCGATGAGGACGCTGTAGGTACAAAGGTCCGGTGTCAACTTGGCGGGCATTCACGTACCATCCGGTTGAAGAGGGAGACAACGAGCTCTGACCCTGATGTTGAGGAGGAGCGCCGGCCCGAGGCACGAGAGACAGCAGCGAAGATGTGGTTGAAGGCGACAATCGACGCAGGCCTCGCACACCGAAGCAATTCATCGAACAGCTTGGGCGCGTTGTCGAGGCCTAGGCTTCCCGAGCGGGCCTTGTTGGCGATGACGCGCTCCAGCTCCAAGCACCGGTGGCGGACGGCGCTCACACGGCGCGACATGCCGGCGGGGCGCGCGCGCGTCTACCGGCCCAGAGCGGAGAGGCACAGACGGCGCCGCGGCTTGCTCCGGATCGGTGAAGCAGAGTGGCTCGCGTTGGCTGGGCGGAGCTGCCGACTGCTGCGTCGTGGATGTGTTGTCCCTGTGAGAGATAGAGCTGGAACGTCAGGCGGCGGCGTGTGGGTTGGTCAGCGGCGCGCGGGTGGCGGGTGGCGGGTGGCGCCGGTCGTGGAAAGTGCCAGGGGCGAGGGCGGGCGGAGAGTGTTTGTCGCTGGAGATACAGAGAATGTTCGCAGCTGCGTCCGCCTCTGGATCGGTGGAGATGGGCGTGTACCGTTGCCTGGGTTGTGTGAGGGACCATGAGCTGGTGGGCGGCGGCGGCGGCGGCGGCGTGGTTGGGCAGGCGGAGCGACGGGCGCAGGTGCGGCTGGGTTGGGCGACGGCGGCGTGCAGCCCTTGAGCCTCAACTGCTGGGCCTGCTGGGCCTGGAGCCTCAACTGCTGGCGTGACTGCCTCACCTCTCTCGTTTGTTTTTCGGAAAAAGTCCATATTACCTCCCTCATTTTTCATGAAAGTTCTTTTTACCTCCTCGTCCCTAAAAACCAGACAAACATCCTCCCTCATCTATATAAACCGTGCAGATGAGCTCCATGGCTGGTTTAGAGTCTGGTTTTAGCACTCTTGCTGGCCACGTCAGATGGGCCCCACACTGACTCAGCCACCGAACCAAAAAAAATGCCTCGCGAGGACGGTCGTCATTTGTTCGTGCTTGTGTGGTGGAGGCCGGCGGCTATCGATGGGCAAGGCGGCGGACGTCATCTGTGCGGCGTCCAACTTGCATCCATAGCCGGTGGTGGAGCATAGGGGACTGGGCACGAGCTCGCACTATTTTTAGCTTGCGTCCAACTTACATCCGTGCACGCGAGGCGATACGGACGTCGGCGGTGGCATGTGCGCATGGCTGGCGTGGTGGCCAACGAAGGTCGCACGGAGGCCGGTGGAGCTCTCATGATGGCCGGCGATGGCCGGCGGCGGCGCACCCCGTACCCGTCGTCGTCCCGCGTGGCGTCCGCAGCCGAGCAGAGGAGCTTCTCTTCCTCCAGCGGCCAGCAGACGAGCACGACCGCCGCCGCCATCGCGAGCTTCTCTTCCTCGTTCGCCAGTACGATAGCTCTGCGGCCTCCCGCGGCCTCGTTGGGCCTTCAGCGCGCCACACAGGCTCCAGCGACGGAGGCAGCAGCGCCGCCAGCGCTGGCGGACGCGGGCACGATGTTCGAGTTCGACGACAGGCCACCGGCGGCGGTGGCGCGGGTGAGCAAGCTGGCGCGCGCACCGAAGCAAAGCAGGTCGGAGAAGATGGGCCCGCGGTCGTCCGTGTAGGTGGCGCGGGGCGCGGGGCTTACTCCTGGTCGCGAGCGCCGCCGCTGCTGGACCGGCACGTGCGGGTGGTCCGCGCCGAGCACTGCGTTGCTCCTCTTCGAGGAGCTCAGCCGCCGCCCGCCGCTCGTCGCGACGCCTGGCTCCAGTGTCTTGGTCAGCATGGGCCTAATCTGACGTGGCTGCCAGCAATGCTAAAACCAGGCTCTAAAACTGCCGTGGGCCTAATGCGCATGGATTTAATAGATGAGGGATGTTTCATGTCTGGTTTTGACGTTTAAGGAGGAAAATTAAACTATCGTGAAAGATGAGGGAGGAAACATGGACTTTTTCCTTGTTTTTCCTCCACATCACATACTACTGCTGTTCGCTACTGGAGATGCAGGAGTCTGAACAAATTCTGAATTTTCGTTTTTTTTAAGGATTTTGCAGCCATCACTGGTGTGATTATTATTCACTGGCTGTGGAATGGGGTCAAATGAATTAAGCAAGAGTGTTAAACCTTTTGCAATATGTCTGCAGAACATTGGCCTTCTCTTGACCCCAGTAAAAAAAATCTTGACCCATCCTAATCCTTGGAAATAGCAACTTGAATCAGGTGCAGGACAGGATTAATTGGAGAAGGGCGACTGGGTTTGTAGACATCATTTTTTGTGGTCTAATAGCACCCTGGCCACAATATGGGTAGATCTAACTAGGACTGTACAAAAGGTTTATTTTACCCGTCATAGACTTATGCTGGAACCAGGAGAACATTTCTCTATAGAATTAGAATTTCATCAATCAAAGCATTCCACACAGCAAGGCCAAAACATTAGAGTGTGCACTCCAACAAATTGTCATGTCACAAAAATATGATCAACACTGAATTCACTTTTTTGTCAACACTGAATAAGCATTGGAACTGCAGTATTCAAGATTAATCTAGAAGTAGTGATTGGTTGACACATCCTATTTTACACACCACATTCAGTTCCTCAAACTGAACACGGCAAAGAGTACACTTTCAGCATCGACCATGATACAGCTATTCAAGCATGTCACACAAAGCGCATCTGCCACTTGCTGTATTGCCATTCTAACAACAACAGATTATTATTTATTACCGAGACACAGTACAAAGAGAGAGAGAGAGAACAGTTTCCAGCATTATCTAACACACCCAGGATGATAATACAAAAATACTCTTTAAGTGCTAGGCTAATAAGGTCTAACTACTAAGTGCCAACAACAAAAAATGCAAACATCAATATGGAACGATAATCCGTTCGACCGTTGTTGCTATTACTATCAACTTCCCTCTGCCACTTTGCTATTACTATCAACTTCCCTCTGCCACTTTCCACCGGTGCTGGATCCACCACTGCCATGAGCACGGCAATCACCACACAAATAATAACGAAGACCACCTTGCTGTAGCAGAGGCAAAATCATCCTCTCAGAACACACCTTCTCCCAAAGGAACAAGACGGTGTGGAGGAAGCAGTTGCAGGCATACTGCCACCAGGATCCTCTCCGGAAAGCGTACAACACTTCCCTTTGGTACCTATGGAAAGCAAGGAACGATATAAGGTTCAATAACAAAAAATGGTCAATAGCTAGAGTTCATCAGGAAACAAATGAAGACATTTCAGTGGTCACCAATCCCCTGTATGCACCAGAGACTCCACAACAACAAAACCTAATCTCCATGAAGTCCCAATAAGCTGTTCCATACCTGCTCTTCTTCCAGGTACAAGGTGCTTTGTTGATGCAGCCACCATTCCAGATGATAGTTCAAACCGCTCAAAATCAGCAGGAATAGGAGTTTTCCTCTTCTCTCCTCAGAAGTTAGCTCTGTATGTTCAGGCTCATATACAGAACATCTCTTCAATAATCATGTCTGAAGCGGCTGCTCTCACTCTAGCTGCAAGAAACACAAAGCATCTTAATCTGCAGGATGTAAGCTTCCTCTCTGACAATGAGCTGCTAGTCAACCTTATAAATCAATGCCACAATCTTCAAGAGCATTGGAGTATTAAACCTTTCACAGCTGACTTCAAACTCAAAGTTTCTCCCATCAGGTGCTCAAAATAAGTAGGGGTGTAATGTAATAGCTCATAACCTGGTCTCCAGAGATAGACATTGCTCTGATTTAGATTGCAGTTTTTCCTGTTCAAACTCACCACATGTGTCTATGTGCCCCTGCAGCTCTCTCTGTCTTCCTTCCTGGGAGCCTTTCTCCCTGCTTTGTATAAATTGTTCTTCATCACGTTTCCCATTAAAAAAACAGGGGTTGCCATGCAGGCCATAATCTGGCAAAAGACCAAGGGAAAATATGAATAAAATAAGGAATGCTCACTGCATTATTGAAATCATCATGTGTCCAATCGTGGGATACATTACCGCAAGTCACCTGTTCTTAGCCTGTTAGTAAGAGTCTCCCTATTCCTGCAACAACAATAAATATTAGGGTCTGGACATCTAGTTAGTATCAAAGCACAAGATATATATGAGTTGTAAATCAAGTGTAAAAAGTACCCAGCAACTACTAGCCATTCACGTTCTTTGGGTTGCCAAACTCGGTTTGGATAATATGGATAACAACAAAAGCATTTAGCTTACATGCAAGTTGGGGTAGGCTTGGATAATTTTGGCTCAATACTATTTTAGAAAGATTTCTCAATAAAATTATGGAAATATAATCCACTACCACCAACAGTTCTGGTTTCTGGAAGTACTAATAAACGCAAGGTTCTGTAATTTGAAATTAGCATGTAAACTGCTGCAAGCTTTTCAAAATAGCAAGAGGATGTAAGTGTAATCAGATAACCTGTTGTCTCACAAACTGATCACAAGGTTGTATTCTAAAATTGCTGCAAACATTATTTAGAACAGCAAGCGGATGTGAGTGTATCATACTATATACATCCATGATGACTTACTTTGCTATGTCTAACAGTGATTCACAAAACTAAACAAAAAGTATATAGAAACAAAATTTTCAACTTAGTTTCCTACTCTTATCTTGGGATGATCTGTGCTCTCAAATGCTTGTTTGATCATATGTATCCATCTTTTTGTAAAAAAATCAATATAAAAAATGGTGACAAATCAATGGTATGGAATAAACGAATATCAACTCTGAATTTAAGTGAAACAAACCTTTAGGTCTCTATTGCTCAACTTTGGATGGCCTTCAAAGGCGGCTTTTTATTCTGAAATTAACAAATGCATACATCTTGTTTCCCCATTTCCACCTGCATAAAAAAAGTAAAAATGAATTGCAGAATAAAAAATTTGCAAAAGCTAAATCAGGGAAAGTAAGCAGTACTCACAACTAGGGCTTCTGCAACTGACTGAAACAAAGTTTTGAGATCTTCAGGAGATACATCAATTGGCTCAACCCCCAATATGCACTTTGTCTTCATGAGCAGGAAGAGCAAGCAGCTCAGAATGCATCACTCATTTTCATCATCCTAAAAACCTTATGTTTTCATCTTAAACTAGAGTTGGAGATCAGTTGCCAGTTGGTACATCTCATTTTCAGTATTTGACCCACCACCATTTGTTTGTTCAGATTGAAAATGAGAAAAGTGCACAAGCAGAGACAATGTAGCTTTAGCCACTATCACATCACACTTATTCCTAAAGCTTGACAGATGAATAGACTACTACTACTTCTTCTTCTGCCACTTGTGGTATTATGATTCTTATCACAGCAGGCTTGTTACAGATTTAGACGCACCGAAAAAAAAAATGCTAGAATGTACAGTTTCAAGCATTAGCTGGTACCCAGCATGGTACTGCAATAGAATTACTGACCAAACTCTCAAAGTATTAGGTTCTAACAAAAAATTACTACCAAGAGAGGCATTGCAAACAGCCAAATATCAATATGGATGGTGCCGCCCCTTGCAGCTGTTGCTACTATTACTCACGGTATCTCCTTTCTGTCACCTTCCGCCCAGTGGATCCACCACCACCACTGCTACACTGCCACTACAAGGGGTGAGGAGGTGGTTGAAGCCTGAAGGCGGGGTTAGCCGTGGCAGAGCCTGGAGTGGAGGAGGAATTCGTCGAACAGATGGAGTGTGTGGTCAAGCTCAGGTTGCCCGTCTCCACGCAGCATGGTCGCAGTGACACGCTTCCAGCTGTTCGACGAATTGCTCCCGCACGGCACGGGTCGGTGGGGATGGAGATGGAGGCGGACCTACTTCACTGGTGAGGGTACGAGGGGCTGGAATGTCGTAGGACCGGCGGTGGTGTGCACGTGGGTTTGTCGAGAAATCTCGACGGCGGCGGCGGCGGCGGAGGAGGAGGAGGAGGAGACAGGGACGAATGGAATGGAGTCTGTGGGGTTTCGGAGACGAATGGACTTCTGATTGAGTCCTCCTGAGGCAATTGGGCTTATGTGTTGAAATATTTGGGCTGGCCCAATCTTAACAGACGACCAAATGCATGGAGCCCAGACCTTTTTTTTTTTCGCGATCGGGCCATTCACCCGTATTTCATTAAGAGGAGGAAAAACCAAATCCAAATACACAAGCCCCGATGCCGAAGACATCACGGTAAAAACAACAACGAAGAACTTAAACATAAATGATAAGCGGGAAAAGCGAGGGGCGGAACCCTCCACCTAACATCCCAAAGAAAGCCGCCTATACAAAAAGATAACTCAACACCTGCGTAGCTAATGGTGATCGTGGCCGTAGAAGAAACACCTCGGCAAAGAAAGCATCTGCCGGAGAGACAACGACCTTGGTGGCAAAGCATCCACCATAACCTCCTCGGCGACCAAGCATCCGCCGAAACACGACCTCGTCGGTGGCAAAGCATCCACCGGAACCACCACGGCGGCAAAGCATCCGCCCGTAGAGACAACGACCTCGTCGGTGGCAAAGCATCCACCGGAACCAACACCGCGGCAAAGCATCCGCCGGAAAGACGGCGACCTCGGTGGCGAAGCATCCAATCGTAACCTCCTCGGCCAAGCATCCGCCGGGAACACGACCTCGGGCAAAGCAACGAGGCCACAACAAATGGCAAAGCATCCGCCAAACAAAGAACTACGGCTACGACAACACCAATGGACATACCAAATGAAGAGCAGCATGAAGCACAATAGGCCCGTAGCGGCGAGCGGCAAGACAAGCGGCGAGCCGCACGGATTCTTCAACGGCGCCTTCATGAAGGGGGTGACGCCCGAGGCGCCATCGCCGCCGGCCTTAGAGAGCTAAGGCGGGGCTTTCACCCAAAACCCGGCGCCGTGAGGATCGGGGAGACTCGAAGACGACGCCTTCAAGAAGGGTGCGGCGCCAAAAGGCGTCGCCATCGTCCGCCGGCTAGCGTCGGGCTAAGCTTCGCATGGAGCTCCATACATCCCGTCCACGCAAAAGGAAGCGAGACGCCGCCATCCACACCACCACGGCGTCGATGGCAAGCCGCCACGAGCAGCCGCCCACACCACCGCGGCGCGAGACGGCGTAGACAAGCGACACGCCACCCAAGACGCCACTCGCCCGCACACCGCCACCTCGAGAAAACTCTCAAGGCGACGGTCGCCGCTTCTCCCGCAGACGGAACATGCGGCCCGAAGCTCGCACAATGAGGAGGGGGCGGGGGGGACACCGCACAAGCACGCCATGGCGCCGCCCCAAACAGCCGCCCGGGGCGCCACGGGCCCACCCGGCCGGAAGCACCGAGGGGATGACCCGGACGCCGGGGAGCAGCCACCGCGCCGCTCACGGGCGGATCCGGCGAGGGGAGGTGGGGATAACCCCGCCCTCCATGCCAGCACCCGCCCCCCGCTGCCGGGACCGACCGGCGGCCACCCGGGCCGTCGCCCGACCAAGGCCACCCGGAGCTCGTCGGGCGCAGATCCATGGAGGAGGGAGCGGATCCGGCTTGAGACGCCGATCCGGCCGGAGAAACGCCGTGAGGTGGGGGGGGGGGGGGGCACGGCGAAGGGGGGTGGGGAGGGACGCGCCACGCCCCTTGTTGAGGGCAGGATCCGCTGGCGCCGCCGCCGCCGCGGGCGAAGCAAGGCAGCCGGGCGGCGGGAGGGGGGGCTCTTGGCGGAGGGGCTGGCCGGCGCGGCGGCGCCCCGAAGTCGCCCACGGAGGGGCGCCGGGAGCTCGGGAGGGGCTGTCAATTTGACCATGGAGCCCAGACCTAAGTAGGCCTACACCGAAAAGGCCTGCTATCTTATACTCAGCAAACTGAAGGGCGTGGTGCGTTGTCGGAATTTCGTCAGAACCATCGATGGCTCAAACACGAATCTCAGACTGAATTCTGACGGGGCCTTTGATGGAAGGAGCAAAGAGGGAGGATGGGGATTCGCTATATCCGTGATGAACTCGGTAGAGTGGTGGTGTCAGGTGCTGGACGTAGAGACCATCTCCTGGATGCTTTCCATGCAGAGGTGCTCGGATGCTTGTCTGGACTGCAAGCAAGCAGCAATCAGGTTGGGAATCATGAGACTGAATATTGAAGTGGATGCCTCCCTGGTGAAAACAGCCTCAGAGACAAACGAGTTCAGACTTGCGCCAACTTGAGGAATAATTACATATATCATTAGTACAGAGTTCCCTTATTGTTATGTGTTGATTTGTCGCCGAAACTGTAACAGGGTAGCACATGGTGTAGCTGCTGCTGGTTGTAATCTTCCAAGTGGGTGTTGACTGCAGTGAGGTATTACAGGTCTTCATCTCACAAGAGTCTAGCTAATTTGTGTAGTAAAGTTTCAGAAAAGTCGTCGACCTAATTCACAAAGACAAATTTTGTTCGGTTTGTTTTCCCTCTTTTTTTTTAGAAAAGAAATTGACCGGCTTGTTTTCTGAAAATAAATAATAAGACAAAAAAAATCATAAGGCAAATTAGTTAGTTATTATTTCTCCTCCTTGATTTGCTATCTGGTTAAGATATTCAAGCGCAATAAATACTAGGACAGTTTGCAGAAAAACAGTGTAGCGTGACAAAGATTGAGAAGTTCATCATATATCATTTCATCTTGAACTGGATGCAGTCGGGATCAAATATGGCTGGAGGACACTCTTTACAATGTGGGGGTATTTCTCGACCTTGGAAAATCAGTAATTTACAAGTGCACAATCCAAACATCATGATCAGAAAAGAACTTGCAAGTTGCTCTACGGATCTACTACCATCAGCAGCATTTAGCATATGGATGGAGTTGGCAGTGTAACCATTCTTCTCCATAGGGGAGAAAAAGAAGAATCATCCAACTCCAGCAACACAACTCATCAACAAGATTATCTAATGCTAATCACTTTGTCATAATGCCCTTCATCAATACAATTATTATGACCAAGACTAGATAGAACTTTATCAGTACATGCCAACTCTGTGCGCTTTTGGTCAACTTGAAATACAGTTTCTGTTGCACAAGCACTTTCAGTTCTCCCATGCCTGAAGTAACTAAATGAAGGTATAAGTAATAACTCTAAGCTTAACTGTTAAAGTCCTGTAGGGGCGCCCAGCCCCTCCAGTTTATTCAAAAAAAAAAAAAAAAAACTGTTAACACTCTAGCTAAATATTTCTCAGAAAATGAAAATGCATCATCTATATGACCATATTTACAGTAGCAACAAAACCAACCTGAGAGTTGAGAAGAAAAGAAAAATCTAGATTTGGTCCAGCAGCCACTGTTAGTCTCTTTCAACATGGATCTCTCTGCCCCACGCCTGTCAGAACCAGCATTTAGAGTAGGTACAAAACTTACAAGCATCTAGAAAGAAATTGAATCCTTACACTGGACACCAGTAATGGGAAATCTTACAAATCAAGTGAAATACATTCATAACGGTCATAGCCAAGCAGGTCTCTCTTCTATAAAAGTAGAAAGTGGAAGAATCCTTGATTGCCATATGTTTAATGCTCACCTGGAAACAAATGCAGGATTTAAGATTTCACTTAAGTGGTCATCTTCGAGGGTACAGTCAACGGTGAAAAGGCTCCTTCAATTTGGTGTGACAATCATGCTCAAGGCATTGAAAACTCAAAATTATTTACTGTCAGAAAATATAGGCAAGACATTTCTGAATTATGATCTCTCTCCAACTTTTCTTGCATAATATTATCCAAAGATATTATGCCAAAGCATTAAAAAAGGGACAACTATTCAACGATCAATTCATGTATTGTTTGTTTGTCCTAGACTCTTAAGATTAAAGTGCCCAGGCTCGATCATTACGCATGGAACTCTATTGATAATTACCAATTTTTTCCTCTTGCAGAGAATACTTAATAACTACAGAGACATCTCCCCAACTAGCCTTGCTAATGCATTTCAAGGTAATGGGAAAAAAAATGTTACAACCCAAATAAAGCAAAACAATAGAGGACACCTGACTGCACAAGGTGGAAAGTTCTAACCACATTTTTCTGAAGAACGGCAGAGATAGGCCAAATACACAGTTTTACTCATTATCAACACAGCACATGAAAGGCGAATGCTATGAGAGGAGGAAACTAATCTGGTAGTGTTTTGCTATTAAAATAGTTTGTGTGAAGTAAAGACATAGTAAATCTTATACAATGCTAACTGTGGGGAAATACACAAGCAAAAATACAGGAATCGCCTCACTGACAAAGAGGCCCACAAGAAAGATTTATCATTGGGAGTGCAGGGCTTCTTCACAAATTATTTAATAAAATAAAATGCAAAGAATTTAGTTTTACACATCACGCTGCCAAGCTAATTAGGACTGCACATAAGATTAGTTTACCTGTTAACAAGAAGAGAACATTTCTCAAGAGAAATTTCTCATTCAAAGCATACCACACAGCATGGCCATAAAATTAGAGCACGGGACATAATAGTCACTCCAACAAATTGACATCTAGCATAAAGATGATAAACACAGTTGAAAACTGAATTCACCTTTTTTTTGTCGATGATCACTTGTTGGCTCCATTGAGGAAACAATACTTTTCAGGTAGAGACTTTGCATGGTGCTGATATTCACCCCTTGAGAAAAGTGATATAAGCTCCAAAGTAGTGGAAGCCTCAAGTGAGAAATTCTTCACAAGTTTGGAGAGGTAAGCCCCAGCCCTGCTATATATAATTTAATTAAGTGCGAGAACTAACCAGGAAGTACTATCATGTATTCACATTCTCTGGGCTGCAAAACTATGTTTGGATAATATGAACAACAACAAAGGCATTTCACAGCATGCAAGTTGGGGTAGAATTGGACAATTTGGGCTCAGAAGTACTTTAGTAAGGTTCCATGGTAAATTATGAAAACATAATTCACCACCAAAAAGGTTCCTGATTTCTGGAATTATAAATAAACATAAGGTTCTAAATTTTTATCTCAGCAGCAGAACTGTTGCAAAGTTTTAAATCAGCAAGAGGATGTAAGTGCAATCAGATAACCTCGTGCTCTGTTATGTCTCTAACTGATCACAAGGTTGTATTATAATTTCTAAAGTCAACAAAGACCAATAGTGCAACTCCTACAAAACATTTTTAGAATAGCAAGCAGATGTGAGCATATCATACATCTATGTACCCTGCTATGTCTAACAGTGATTCACAAAACCAAACAGAAAGTATAAAGGAACACAATTTTCAACTCAGTTTCCTACTCCTATCTTGGGAAGATCTATGCTGTCAAATACTTGTTTTATCACATATATCCACCTTTTTTTGAAAAAAAAAAATAAATATAAACAATGGCAATAAATCAGTGGCATAGAATAACACAAAGATCAACTCTGAACTTAAGTGAAAACTGTTGGACCACTTTGCCACACAGGTGTGTATCAGTTATGACCAGTTCACCACAGTACTCTCACTCACACTCCCTCTGTCCATAAAAGGATGTAATTCTCGCTTATCGATGAGTCATGCTGCCAGTATCAGGAGCCATACTTCCACTACATACAACTATAGCCATACTCCTCTATGAATAGTTGGTTTTTAACTTCAATAATTTACAGCGGGGCTCTCCCCTGCTGTATTCACGGTTCAAAAACTAAGAAAGAGTGAGCAGACGCTACAGAAGTGCTGCTATGACCGAAGGGGTCAGGGAGCAGCAGATTACATATGCAACGAAAACAAACATTTAGGTCTTTATTACTCAACTTTGGATGGCCTTTAAAGGCAGGTTTTTCCTTCTGAAACTAACAAATGCATACAGCTTGCTCCCCTCTTTCCTCGCATTCGCACCTGCATTAAAAAGGGACAATAAATTGCAGAATGCAATGAACGCAAAAGCTAAACCAGAGAAGTAGGTAGTACTCACATCCAGGACTTCTCCAACCGACTCAAAACAGTAATTGACATCTTCAGAAGATACATTAGTCTGACCCGCCCCAAGATATACTTTGCTGCCATGAGCAGGAAGAGCAGGAAGCTCAGAATGCTTCACTTTTTCATTCTCATCTTTCTGATCATCCACAAAAAAGAAACTTCTGTTCTCATCTCAAACTTGAGGTGCAGATCAGTCGATAAATCTCATTTTACCCAGTAACATACTGAAAATGCCAAAAGTGCACAAGCACACACAACATAGCCTGAGCCACCAACACATTGCACTTAGTCCTGAAGCTTGACAGCTAAATATGCTAATACTAAATTTGCCACTTGTGGTATTACGATTCTTACTACAACAGCCTAGTTACAGAACAAAACACACTAGAAAACAAATACTAGAAAGGACACCCAGCATAGTACAACAACACTCAACTCTTGGCTTCATTGAGGAAACGATACTTTTCAGGCAGAGACTTTGCAAGGTGCTGATATTCCTCCCTTGAGTAAATTGATACAAGCATGGAAGCGGTAGAAGCCTCAAGTGCAAAGTTCTTCTCATCTAGTTTGTAGAGATAAGCCCCAGCCCTGCTTATGTCACCTCTATCCAACAACCTCCTAACTAGAGAATTTAGCATACATGAGTTTGGAACACAGCCACTATTTTCCATCACTGAAAACAGATTCTCAAACTCTTCTAGCAACCCTTCTTCTATGAGATTTTCTGCAACAAAGCGGTAGGTTACAGCATTTGGAACCAAACCATTAGCAGGAATAGCTGCGAACAAATCCATGGCAG
Source organism: Hyparrhenia diplandra (assembly GCA_015847255.1). NCBI lineage: Eukaryota > Viridiplantae > Streptophyta > Magnoliopsida > Poales > Poaceae > Hyparrhenia > Hyparrhenia diplandra. The sequence continues at coordinate 338,272 of JADLZK010009293.1, read as the reverse complement.
CTTCCTTTCTGCCACTTTTAAACAAAGCACCAATCATAATGTTGAAAGTAAAAGTGTTAACTTGAAGATCCTTAGAACACAGGCTTTGAAACATTTTGAATGCTTCATCAACACAATTATTTTCGCAAAGACCATTTAGAATTATGTTGTATGTGTACATGTCCCACTTTGTTTTGCTGTTGATCATATTGAGATACAGTTCCTTTGCTTCAGAAAATCTCCCGTTCTGAAACAAACCATGCAATATAGTATTATAAGTCACAACTCCAGGTGTAAGTCCCTTCATTAACATTTCTCTGAAAAGGCTATATGCATCGTCTATCCTTCGGGCTTTACAGTAGCCATGAAGCAAAGTATTATAAGTAACTTCAGTAGGTGATACGCCAACTGAGACCATACCATCAAATACCTTCTTCGCTTCATCCACCCTTCCAACTAAGCAGTAACCACATATTAACGGCGTATATGAGAAAGCATCCGGCCTTACGCCTACATGTTCCATCAGATCAATGAGCCTCTGGGCTTCCATGACCCGTCCTACATTGCATAAGTTACAAATTAATGTGTTGAAGAACACCACGTTAGGACGGATCCCTTGATCCAACATTTCATCAATTAATTCCTCTGCCCTCTCCCATTTGTCAACGGTGCACAGTCCATAAACTAGGGAGTTGAAAACAACAATGTCAGGAGTCACTCCTTCATTGATCATCTGATTGAATTTGACCTCAGCGTCATCCACCCTTCCTAACTTGCATAGTGGATCTATTAGTGCTCCATAGTTGACTACATTAGGACTCAACCTGTGCTGCCTCATTTTGTTAAAGATATCCATTGCCTTATCAATCATACCACATTTAGCATATGCACTGAAGAATATGTTGAAGATGTGATGATTAGGTGAAATACCATTTGCTACCATCAAATTTAGGAGGTCATGCATCTCAGAAAGAGCACCTATGGAACCATACCCATGAAGCATAATGCCATAGATCGTTACATCAGGTTTTATGCCCTTCCTAATCATAGAATCAAAAAATTTTCTAGCTTCTCTGCATTTTCCATTCTTGCATAGATAGTCCAGCAGCAAACCATAAGTATAACAATCTGGTTTAGGACCGCGTGCAGACATTTCTTCAAGCATTCGCACCACCTCTTTCCACTGCCCCATAAAGAGGTGTCCATGGATCAGACAATTATGTCTCATTGTTTGGTTTGACACCTTTATCAATCATCTGCTGAAAGACACCCTTGGCCATCTCAACCATGTCAACCACTTGAGCTTTGCAGAGGCCATCAATCACTGTGTTGTATGTCACAACATTTGGTGGAATCCCCCGATCCTTCATTTCAAGAAACAGGTTGTAAGCTTTGTCCACTTCACCCTCAGTAAAGAAACCCTCGATGACGGTGTTGTAGGATACCACATTTGGTGGGCAGGTTCTACCTCGATCATTAGCCATCATACGCAGCATCTCAAGTGCCTCCTCGGCTCTGTTTTCATTGCAGAAACCCTTGAGAAGTGTGTTGTACGAAATTACATTGGGTGTGCAGCCAAATTCGGGCATTCGTTGGAGCAAAACATCCATGGCCTCGTCCACCCTCTTCGCATCACAGAGGCCCTTGAGCAGTTGACTGATGACTATGACATTGACCCTCCAGCCTGTCTTAAGGATGAGGCCCAAGGCTGCGAAGCCATGGCTCACATGGCCTATGCGACAGAAGCAACCGATGAGGATGCCATAGGTGCAACGGTCAGGGGTACCTTGGAGCATTCACGTACCATCCGGTTGAAGAGGGTGACGACGGTCTCTGACTCTGATGTGGAGGAGGAGCGCCGGCCGGAGGCACGGGACACAGCGGTGAAGATGTGGTTGAAGGCGACAACCGACGCAGGCCTGGCGCACAGAACCAATTCATCGAACAGCTTGCGCGCGTCGTCGAGGTCAAGGTTTCCCGAGCGAGCGCGGTCGGCGATGACGCGCTCCAGCTCCAGGCACCGGTCGCGGACGGCGCTCACGCGGCGTGACATGCCTGCGGGGCGCGCGAACAGAGCGCCACGGACGGCCCTGGTGGGTTGGCCTCCGGGTCTGTGAAGAAGCAGAGCAGGTCGTGTGGATCGGGCGGGGTAACGCGTGCGGCGCCGTGGAGTGTGCGAGGGTGGGAGCTGGAATGGCGACCGGCGGGGGTGGAGGCTGTTGAGGTGGTGGTGGTGGCGGTGGCGGCGGCGGCGGCGGAGGCGGCGTGTGTGCGCTGGTTGGTTTGGCTCCGGTGCGGTGCGCTGGGAAGCCCACAGGACTGAATAAGTCTTGTTACTATTTTTCTTTTTTGTTTTCTTTTTTTTTTCCCTTCACATATTGGCATATTGGGAATGACGGTGGGACCTGACTCCGTTGCTGCGCCGGCCGCGTTGTGCTCACCTGGCGCCGTCCACCGGAAGGCGTGTCGGCCGGCGACACGAGCCGTGCAGATTGCTACTGGAGCTTGTGTGCCAGGCAAGGCCGCGCCTATGATGCGCTCGCTGATGGCGACGGCCAATCATAGCGGCGCCGCCGACTGGTCGGGGCGTGGGCCGGGCTGCTGGCACCTCTGCTGCCATGCGCGCCGCAAGGGCGATCCAATCGTTCAGTTTGTGACGCCGAGGAAGAGGGTGTTGTACGCGACGAGGAGACGTGGACGGTGTGCGACGCCGTGCCGCGCGCCCACAGAAGAAGGCGTCGGAGGCGCGCACGACGGTGTTCTTGCGCGCGCCGCTGTAGAGCATGTCGGTGTTGTGGCACATGAAGCCATGAAGGACCCGTTGTCGGGGAAGTTGCGCGCCACAGAGCTAGGCCTCGAGCGCGCGGCGGTAGCTAGGCGTGGGTGAGCGCGACCCGGCCGCCGTGTCCGGGGCCGAGCGTCTCGATGATGTTCTGCACGTCCACTTTGACGCCGTCGACGCCGCAGCTCTGTGCTGGTACAGCTCGTCGTAGAAGCTGAGCGCCCTGTGCTGGTGCACCTGCCACCAGCCACAGGTCGAACACGAAGAGTGAGTCCATGGCGGTGTCTGGCTGGTGGCCCATCACCACGGGGGCTGCGCGTTCACGCCGCCCCAGTAGCCCACCATGGCGTGCCAACACGTACTTGATGCCGTGGTCGCGCTTCGCCTCCTCCACTAGCAGCTTGAGCCCCGGCGTTTGCGTCTGCTCCGCCGCCTCCGTCTGCTGCTCGCCGCCGTCTTTGTCGTCGTCGCTCCTGTTCCTCTTTTGGAAATTGGCGTGCTCCTTGATCCCCGTCAGTCTGCTGGCCAACCTGCAGGAGCTGGCACACATACATGACTCACGCCGCAGTCTGCTGTAGTGCTGAAGAACACGCTAACAGCGATTGCTGCAGTTTACAATTCATTTAATAATCAGAGTCGTTAACCACTTTTGACATCCCGACTTTACTTCACTTGCTGCTGCTTGTTAATCACTAGCAAATCATCAAGGTTAAAAATGATCGAATCAAAAGAATATATTAAATTGCTGCTCCAATCTTGAAATTGTGATTGGTTGATGCATCAGTTTTACCCACCACATTCAGTTCCCCAAGCTGAACACGGCAAAAGAGTACAGTACACAAGAGCAACAGAGACACATAAGTGATACAACACGCTTAATCAAGCTCGATGCATAAATAGACCACTGCAGCATGTCAGCATCTGCCACTTTTTTTTTACAACGATATTCATTTCATTTAGGTGTGCAGAGTACACAAAGCAGCCTAAAAGGCTCCAGATTTACAGTATTCAGTGCTTCCTTATCTGGGCATCCATGAGCAACATGTGTGCAAGTAAAACAAGTTTGAGCTGACAGAGAAGATAAAAGTCTGTGTGCTTCTTTAGCTGAACCATGGGTTGAATGCTTCATGTCTGTTACCATCTTGAAAACTTTGATTTGATTGGCTTCATTTTTATGAATGAAATCCTGCGTGATGGCTTTTGCCCTCCAGTCTGGTGGTGCTGATAAGTCAGTCTGTTGAAGGATTTCACCGATGAGTTGTTGTCAGATAAGTATGGGAGGTTTGCAAAAAAAAAAGGATAAGTAATTGGGCACTGTAATTTGATCAGAGGCAATCCTTCCTGCATGTGAATGAGTTATACCTTGATTGCTGTTTCGTGTGCTGTCATTTTCAGTGTCTGGACTGCTCTGTTGCTGTTGTTGATGCATTGCATGTGTGTGTTGCTGCTGGCCAGCAAGTGCTGAACAATTTGCATGTTAGTGTTCCTGCTGAAGTATTGTCATTCATGCACCAGAGGATATTGCAGCCTACCGGGGTGTTATTTCCTGGATTAAAACAAAACTAGTCAGATTGTGTTGTCAAAACAAAAAAATCAAGTCAGATTGTTAAAGCTTTTGCAATGTGTCTGCAGACTGCAGCTTTCTACATTGGCCTTTCCTTACCTCAGTACAATAACCTTGACCAAGAGTACGAGTATGACCAAACCAAAAAACAGAAGGGAATATCCTAATTCTCCAAAGTGGCAACTTGAATTCAATTGGGACTTCAGGAGCAGGACATGATTGATTGGACGACATATTTTTTTCCATCAGAGCAGCTCAAGAGCGAGTGGTATTCGCCTGCTTCAGCGGAAGACAGCAACTGAGCAACCGGATGCAGCGACAGGGAGCCTCTTCGCCTCGGATATTGGATGCCTGGACACCGCCATGCCCTCGATGCTGTTGCAGCCCTGCACCGCCTTGTTTGAGTTGGCAGCAGGATTCAGAATTGAGTCAACTGACACATCCATCCGCCTCTGGTCAGGTCAGCCATCCCCACCTGCCTGCTGCTGTGCTGTGCTACCTCAACGCCGTGGGCTCTGGGCTGGATTGGCCCCAAGTCCCAACTTCAGGAAACAGTGGCACAGGAGGAACATACCTGCAGAGAATCCAGTTAAAATTATAGGAACCAAACAATGATAAAGAGGTACACATATGATTGTTTTTGTAGTGAGAGTGCAGGATTCATTCACAAATTATGCAAAAGGTAGTGCACAGCGCTACTCAATAATTGGTAAACTGATTCCTGCTTTAAAGCTAACTAGGATGGTCCACAGAATTATTTTACCTGTCAATAAACTTGATGCTGAAGTGCACCAACAAGACAGCATTTCTCTAGAGAATTTCATCATTCAATCTTTCAAAGAATACCACAGGGGCACAAAGCATAGCCAAAAAATTAGAGCACAAAACAGAATATTCACTCCAAAATATTTACATTGTCACATTAAGATGATCAGTGCAGTTGAAAAGTCAATTCATATTTTTGTGTCAACACTCATTTGTTGGATCCATTGAGGAAACGGTACTTTTCAGGCAGAGATTTTGCATGGTTCTGATACTCATCACTGGAGAAAATTGATATAAGCATTGAAGCAGTGGAAGCTTCAGGTGAGAAATTCTTTTCATCGAGTTTGGAGAGGTAAGCCCCAGCCCTGCTTATGTCACCTCTATGCAATAGCCTCCTAGCCAGAGCATTTAACATTTGTGAGTTTGGAGCAGTGCCATTCTTCTCCATTGCTGAAACCAGACTGTCAAACTCTTCTAGCGACCCTTCTTCTATGAGATTTTCTGCAACTACGCGGTAGGTCACAACATTTGGAACCAAACCATTAGCAGGGATAGCAGCGAATAAATTCATGGCATCTTCCTTTCTGCCAGCTTTGAACAAAGCACCAATCATAATGGTGAATGTAATAATGTCAAGTTGCAAATCCTTAGAACAGAGGCTCTGAAACATTTTGAATGCTTCGTCAACACAATTACTTTTGCAAAGACCATCCAGAATTATGTTGTATGTGTAAATGTTCCACTCTTTTCCACTTTTCATCATATTGAGATAGAGTTCCTTTGCTTCAGAATTTTTCCCATTTTGAAACAGACCATGTAGTATAGTACTGTAAGTCACAACTCCAGCTGTAATGCCGTTGCTCAACATTTTTTTCGAAAAGGCTATATGCATCATCTATCCTTCGGGCTTTACAGTAGCCATGAAGCAAAGTATTATAAAGTAACTTCAGTAGGTGACACGCCAACTGAGACCATACCATCAAATACCTTCATCGCTTCATCCACCCTTCCATCTAAGCAGTAACCACATATTAACGGTGTATATGAGAAAGCATCCGGCCTTACGCCTACATGTTCCATCAGATCAATGAGCCTCTGGGCTTCCATGACCCGTCCAACATTGCATAAGTTACAAATTAAAGTGTTGAAGAACATGGTGTCAGGACGGATCCCTTGATCCAGCATTTCATCAATTAATTCCTCTGCCCTCTCCCATTTGTCAACGGTGCACAGTCCATAAACTAGAGAGCTAAAAACAACAATGTTAGGAGTCACTCCTTCATTGATCATCTGATTAAACTTGAGCTCAGCGTCATCCACCCTGCCTATCTTGCATAGTGCATCTATTAGTGCTCCATAGCAGACTACATTAGGACTCAACCCGTGCTGCCTCATTTTGTTAAAGATATCCATTGCCTTATCTATCATACCACATTTAGCATAAGCACTGAAGAATATGTTGAAGATGTGATGATTAGGTGAAATACCATTTGCTACCATCAAATTTAGGAGGTCATGCATCTCAGAAAAGAGCACCTTCGATAGCATATCCATGAAGCATAATGCCATAGATAGTTACATCATGTTTTATGCCCTTCCTAATCATAGAATCAAAAAAATTTCTAGCTTCTCTGCATTTTCCATTCTTGCATAGATAGTCCAGCAGCAAACCATAAGTAAAACAATCTGGTTTAGGACCGCGTGCAGACATTTCTTCTAGCATCCGTACCACCTCTTTCCACTTCCCAATAGAGAGGTATCCATGGATCAGACAATTATACGTGTCATTGTTTGGCTTAACACCTTTATCAATCATCTGCTGAAAGACATCCTCAGCCCTGCCAACCACTTGAGCTTTGCACAGGCCATCAATTACTGTGTTGTATGTCACAACATCTGGTTGAATCCCCTGATCCTTCATTTCAAGAAACAGGTTGTAACCTTTGTCCACTTCATCCTCAGTAAAGAAACCGTTGATGACGGTGCTGTAGGACACCACATTTGGTGGGCAGGTTCTACCTCGATCGTTAGCCATCATACGCAGCATCTCAAGTGCCTCCTCGGCTCTGTTTTCATTGCAGAAACCCTTGAGAAGTGTGTTGTATGAAACTAAATCCGGCGTGCAGCCAAGCTCAGGCATTCGTTGGAGCAAAACTTCCATGGCTTCACCCACCCTCTTTGCATCACAGAGACCTTTGAGCAGTTGACTAATGAGTATAACATCCACCCTCCAGCCTGACTTCAGGAAGAGGCCAAAGGCTGCGAAGCCATGGTTCACGTGGCCCAAGCGGCAGAAGCAACCGATGAGGATACCGTAGGTGCAATAGTTAGGGGTACCTTGGAGCAGTCACGTATCATCCGGTTGAAGAGGGTGACGACGGTCTCTGACTCTGATGTGGAGGAGGAGCGCCGGCCCGAGGCACGAGACACGGCAGTGAAGATGTGGTTGAAGGCGACAACCGACGCAGGCCTGGCGCACTGAAGCAATTCATCGAACAGTTTCAATGCGTCGTCGAGGCCAAGGCTTCCCGAGCGAGCGCGGTCGGCGATGGTGCGCTCCAGCTCCAGGCACCGGTCCAGGACGGTGCTCACGCGGCGCGACATGCCGGCGGGGCGCGCTCGGGCGCGGCGCGAAGTGGCCCGGATGGCAAGTCGGGTTCCCGTATCCGTGAAGCAGAGCACAGCTCGCTGGCGAGCGCTGGATGGAGCAGCAGATCGAGCCGCGTCGTGGAGTGCGTAATGGTGGGGTGGCGGGGGCGGCAGCGTGTGCGCGCCGGGCTTGGGGCGCGGGCGGCGGCGTGTGCGCGGTGGGCAGAGCGAGGAGGCCAGGACTGTTCTCTCTCTCTCTCACTTCATTCAAATTCTGTCATTCGAGGAATTGGAGACTCATCCAAATCTGTTGCTTAGCTCATCAATCTGCCGTTCCTCAAAAAAAAAAAAAAATCTATAAAATTCTTCAGCTCAACTGCCATTCATCTATTCATCTAAAATGATGTGGTGCATTCACACATTTTTCAGCTCCGCTTTACGTTTCTCTGTTCGGGGAAAAAGTGTGTTGTAAGATGTGGTCAGTCAACACATCTCAAATATCCAACACAGTCGCTTTGGCATTGAAAGCTATTTCCAATACCAGGTTGATTTGGTATTCTATCCAATTCAATGCAACTCCTCCAATACCTACATCCAAACAGAGCCTTAGCGTGTTTAGATGCCTGCATTTGGAAAGGCGCATTTGGTTGCCTGCGCATAATAGATAGATGCGAGCCAGGGTAGGAAGCGAAAGCAACCAAACAGGCTATTGTTACTCAAGCTGAACACCCCAAAGGGTGCACAGACACCAAGTGGAGTCTATCCAAGAAGGCATCGTAGTTTATTCTTCAAGCTTAATGAATGTATATAGACTACACTAGCACCACATCTGCCCCTTGCGGTGCTATCATTCTTGTTACGTGGCACAGCAGAAAATAAATAATTCAAAGTACAGTTTGCAGCATGGTACTGCGACAAATAATGCTAACTGCTATGTTCTAACATCTAACTGCTAATCAGTGGCATTGCAAGCATCAGTACGGACGGTGCCGGCCCCTGCGGCTGCTGTTGCTGTTACTACCACGGTCATCTCCTCTCTGTCGCTTCCCCGGAGTTGGATCCGCCACCACCGCTGCTAGTGCCGCTACCACCGAATCGACGACCACCTTGCTGTGGCAGAGGCGAAGTCACATGCAGAGGCTGCTGCCCTGCAGTCTGTGGTCTGCAAAAACACCAATGAAAATATGAGTTGACACTAGACAAGGAAGCATCACTGCAACAGTTCAGAGGACTACCTTTAGGATCTAAGATTATAAGAAACAAAAACTAGACTAAGGTGCTGCACGGATAACCATCTAAATTCAACACACTATTGTGAACACAAAAAGGCTACCGTCTACAACAGAAATTCACTTCTAATATAATATATATATACTCCAGGTCTGTCTGTTATCAAATTTGTGAGCTGATTACATGCCTTTTAACAGAGAACACTTTTGACAGGGGCACAATCTCAGTTACTATTTTCATCATGTACTGAATAAATGGATGTGATGGCACATTGATCCAACTAAAGATAACAAGACACCACTATGTGTTTCATTTAGTGGACTGATGTCATCAATTAACTTTGCAAGACAACAACAACGAATCCAACACAGTACGTGTTTGATTTGCATTAATCCAGTGGAATGTATGTTGTATGACCTTTCTAGAAGAATAGATCAAAACTACTTACACGTATACAAGACGACCATCTGGTAGGACCATTGGGATCATTGTAGAACCTGGAGGAGCACCTGGAGCATACAACATTGGCTGCACAAATGCAAATAATGCCAAAAATACACCAGTCAGAAGGATATCACCTCTTGTAAATGTTTCTCCTCATGCATTGGCTAGTGCAAGTCAGAAGATGCCATGTACCTGTGCAGCACGAGCAGAGAGCACACCATAAGCACCTGCCAGTCCATTTCCAAGGTGATTATAAGCACCTGCCAGACCATTTCCATGTGGATTATAAGCTCCCACTAGTCCATACCCAAGTGGGGCATAACTAGGGAGTGATGGACCTCCTTTTGCAGTAGGTGTTGATTCAGTATCATCCTTCTTATCAGCAGGAGGTTTCGCAAGTGAACAATCCAGCAGCTGACCTGTTAGTGGCAAAATATGACCCTTTAGACATATGAAGGGTGTCAGAAAAAATGATTAGCTATAGAAGGATGTTAGAAAAGGAAACTCACCATCAAGTTCATATCTCTCAGTGTTCTTCAGAGCCTTCATAGCCATGGACCGTTCCTTAAAATGAACAAAACCGTACCGATTTTCATGCCCAGATTTTGCAGGAGGAATAACTACTTTTGTAATCTCTCCAACATGCTCAAAAAGCTTTTTCAGCTGCTCTTGAGTAACAGTCTTGGGGAGGTTTTTGACATATAGAGATTTAACCTAAAGACAAATATGCACATCCTTGTAAAATAACATAATAGAAGAAACATAAAAGGTAACATTGCATCATGCAGTGCTCAAAGGAACCTGTGCAGTAGATGTAGCTTCATTAGCATTCTTAGGATCTGCCCAGCTGACAGTAGGAGCATTTGTATCTAGTTTGAATTCTGGTGTAGACATCTTCTGCTTAGCATACTCTGCACATGCCTGGTTGTAGTATTCAATGAAGCCATAACCCTTATTGCGACCTGAGCGTGGTGCCTACATATATTTGAGAGTTAAACAACTGTAATCATGCAGAGTGAAGTTGCTAAACAGTCCTAGTATCTATTCATACCTTCATGAGATCAACCTCTAAAACTCCAGGACCAACTTCTTCCACTGCAGTTTTGAAATCATCATGTGTCCAATCACGGGGCACATTCCCAATAAATAGCCTATTCTTAGCCTGAGAGGATGAAACTTTTATCTTCTTTCCCTGTAATAAGAACCATAATAACAGGGTCTAGTTAGTATGAAAGTACAAGATATACAAGTTAATCAGGTGTAACAAAGAATCAGGAAGTGCGCATGTATCCATGTTCTTGGGTTGCAAAACTAGGTTTGGATAATATGGACACCACCACCAAAGGTGTTTAGGGGTAGGTTTTGCTAAAACAGACTCACAAATATTTCAGACACATCCTGGTAACCAAAAACATAATCTTCCACCAACCACAGTTCAGGTTTCTGGAAGCATAACTGAACACACTGGTTTGCAATAGTCACAAGGTTTGGTATTAGCTTGGCAGTGGAACTGCTGCAAATTTTTAAAATACCAAGAGGAAGTAAGTGTAAATTATATGCCCTCGTACTTTGCTACTTCTCAAGATCCCAAGGTCCTGTGTTTTAAATTCAATTAAATTCAACAGTGGTTGTGCTGCAAATCCTTTTAAAAATTAGCAAGAGGATCTGAGTGCAATCATATATAATTGCACTTTGCTACATCTAAAATTGATACTCCACAGACCTAACAAAATTTTAAACTCAGTTTCCTTCCTCTGTTTTTGGAAGTTTGTGCTATCAAATAATATAAAAAATTACAATAAATCACTGGCATCGAATCACATGAAGATCAACTCTTGAGTTCAAGTGAAATTGTGTAAACAAACCTTGAGCTCTTTACTGTTCAACTTTTGGATGGCCTTTAAAGCCATCTGTTTACTTCTGAAATTAATAAAGGCATACATCTTTTTATCCCCCTTTCCTCGCATTCGCACCTGCAGAAAAAAAAAAAAGGACTCTGAATTGCACGAAAAACATTGCAAAAGCTAAACCGAGAAAGTAGGCAGTACTCACTTCCACAACTTCTCCAACAGATTGAAATAGTTGTTTGAGATCTTCAGAAGATATATCAGAGGAGAGTCCCCCAACATAAACTTCAGCTCCATGAGGAGGAAGAGCAAGAAGCTCAGCATGCTTCTCTTTTTCATTCTCATCCTTCGGATCATCATCCACCACTTTACTGTCATCATTAGCATCAACTTCACTCACGCCTTCAATTTCTTCATCCTCCTCGCCCGCCCTCCTCCTCCTCCTCCTCAACCACCTCCTCCTCATCACCATCCTCATCCTTGTCCTTGTCCTCATCCTCCTCATCATCCTCATCATCCTCCTCCCTCATCCTCTACCTCTTCATACTCAACCTCCTCCTCAATTTCTTCATACTCAATTTCTTCCTCTTCATCTACCTCGTCAGGATCAAACTCCACTTGGTCTTGTTTGACCAATTCAACTGATTTGGTCGAAGCAGCATTTCCTGTTCTCCTTGGCATCTTCCAAAGCTCAAAGTTCCAAGGTAACTTTGGAAAGAGCACAGGATCCAATAATATTGGGGGAGCAAATTGATAATGTGTGGATAGAAAGAAAAACAACAGAAACAGCTAGAACAAAAGGTATGTAATAATCTCAAACTGGATTCAGCCATGGGTATCCACATGGAAAATGGAACCTCAAAGAAAGTGACTGTTAAGGGACAAATGCAGAGATACAAGAATGCTCAGATGGACAGCACGGAAGGTTTTCAAGAATATGATAGCACCATCAACAAGAGTATGCAAAAGAGGGACAATCAAAGAAGATGCTATCTGAAGTACAATTGAGTGGGCTGGTGCAATTGCAAGGTATCAAACATTCCACTAATTGAATGGAAGGGAAGGGAAGGAAAAGGAACAGGGAAAAAATAAAAATTAGAGAACAATGTACATAATGTGTCAATCATATTATAAAATAACTCATATTTTTCCAATAAGTAATTAAATATATTAGTCATCAAATCATATTATGAACAGAAAACCTCAATTACTATGGCAGCATATGTAGTCTAAACTATTGCTGCTCCTCAGAAAGAGCTGAAAATTTAATTGTGTGATTGTATCTAAACTATCTTGTCCATGTATGTTAAAATCAATCTTTTTTTGAGTACACAGTACAACGCACATGCTCACAACACACACGTACACTCACCCCTATGAACACACGTACGCAAACCCTACCCCTCGTTAACGACGGGAACTTTGCTTACCACTTAAAGCATAGAAGACAGGAAGGATAAAATTTATGGTACCCGCCAGCAGATTACAATGCATTGGGAACATACAAGTATCAAGCTGGACCAAATCTAGTTTTGATTAAGAAAAACAAAACAGGATAGGTCTAGGAAGTGAACCTTAGCTCAGCTGGTTGAGTGGGAGGTGTGGTCATGCACCCAGCCACCCAGGTTCAAGTCCTCTCTTGTGGGCCAGGGTTCAGGGGGTTTCTGGTCTAGTCGGCTGGATCTTCTTCTCAGTGCAATGCCATAGGGGCGGTTCTTTGCCTATCGGTTCATTTGTTGTTGTGTTGAAGTGACACAAGCAGAAAAATAATATTGGCCAATGAAAGATGGTCTGGTTTGATATCCTTATTCTTTTTAATCACATAGTGTAAAAGCCACCTCTATTTATGTACAGTAGGGGCTTGACCCCTCTTGTTTCATTTCATCAAAAGAAATTATGTACAGTAGGGACCTGCATGACTAAGCGTATTTAACTATTTATTGTGGCCCCCTTGGCAGGTTGGACCCTTTGGAGACACGCAAACAAAAATAAATTCAGGCAACTGGTTTGGGGGTCGACGGGGCGAAAGCGAATCAATCGACTTGAGGGTTTTGCAATCTAGTAACTGAATCTAGTAATTACTAATAAAAAGTAAAAACCCAGTTGCCAGCCCTAACTGCTCCAGTTCCGACACAGCATGGTCACACAAGAATAAGAATAGGAAGGAATCAGAAAGAAGAGTAATGGAAGCTTTGAAAGGGGATTTGGGGATTTGATGGCTCAACCAAGGATAACTGAATATAGTAATTACTTAAAAAGTAAAAACCCACTGCCAGCCCTAACTACTCCTGCTCCGACACAGCATGGTCACACAAGAATAAGGATAGGAAGGAATCGGAAAGAAGAGTAATGGAAGCTTTGACCGGGGATTTGGGGATTTGATGGCTCAACCAAAGATTTGAATCTAAGGTTCCGTGCGGCTAAACCTAGGGGAAAGGAAGAGTGATGGAAGCTTTGACCAGGGGACTTGATGGCAACCAGAGTTTTAATTTTAATGTAGGGTAGTCCTACCCAATTCTACCATATGCAATGCAATTCAGTATAGTCCATGTTCACAATTGAGTATATATACAAGTACAATATTTGGCAATTTGGAATAACCTAAATTCAAGATTCGGTATTAATAATAAAGTGTTTGATATTTATATCAATCAAAATCACGATATGTTTCCACAACAGATTGGTTCTTCAGACCTCAACTCCCAGACAACAGTAGCATACAATACAACGACAATGTAAGGGTCTCAATTGAAGTATCAAATGGCGTATGTGATTATGGAAGTAGTATGGCACAGTATCTGGGCATGTGAAGCAGTCTAGGCTGTCTAGCAGATGTTTATTTAGATACAAGAATTTAAGGATTGAGAGAGAGCCAGAGGGGGTTTAATTGGAACTCACCAGCTAGGGCTTGCGCACGGCTTGCAGTCCAGCAGATTGAAGAAGAATTGTGCGTGGTGCAGTCGTGTGGATTGCAGAAGTGCAGTGTATCAGGTCGTCCGAGGTTGCCGGACGGAGAGGCGAATCTACCGGCGGCGGCGGATTCGGCCTGGCCGAAACCCCAGCAGGGTGCGACGGCGGCGATTGGAGGAGGAAGTTGGAGCACGGGACACCGAGCCCACACAAGAGCGGATCCGTCGGGCGTGCCGGGCGGTGACGCGCCGGCGCCGAGACGCGAGCAGCTACAGCGAGCGAGGATGGTAGCGGGGCTAGCGGAGGAGCGGAGGCCGGAGACCGCGCGGGGCAACAAGTCAGAAGAGCGGAGAGAAGCACGCGACGCGACGAGCGCAGACGACGGCAATTGGGGACTAAGTTGGGGCCAGATTCTTGTGGGCCTTAAGAGAAAAATGGGCTGAATCTAGGATAGTCCTGGGCCATCAGTTGTAAATTAGAGGCTTGTTTGGTTTACAAACCGAGAAAGCTGTCTGGCCCAGGCAGTCCTCTCAGATCTTGTTGTCGGCTCCAAGCAAACTTCTCAAGGCTACAAGAAAACAGACCTAGGCTTGCGAAAAGCTTGCCAAAGACAAAACACAGCAAATTGAACGTTAGCCTATTCCGATAAAATGCCACCAATTTTCTTCGAAAGGTCTGATTGGTTGGCTACCAATTTTTTGCCCGACCCAAATCATGGTATGCTAAAATTGACGACATCAATTGGTTCATTGTCAAAAAAAAAAAAAAAAAAAAACACACACACACACACACACCCCCCATTGTCTATGACCAAAGTTTTTGGTAAGTCTCCTTGGGCAGCAGCTTCCCCTGTGGACCCATGATGAGGACACGGGTCGCTGGATGCGCACCCTCCACCGCGCGCTCGACAGCGGCGCATGACCCACCGATCGCTGCTCTCGTGCAAGGTACAACGCAGAGGAGGCCCGATCGAGTGGGAAAGTGAGATGAAACTGAGAGGGATAGGTTGTCTTTTCTCGGATTATTGGGTTGTTCAGCTCATGGTTTCTACACCTGATAAGTCGGTTGATGTTGTTTTGTCGTGAGAGAAATATTGTACCATGGCGGATAAGATGAGCTGATAAGATTGAGCAAATAGAGCGTATGGTGCTTTAGCCCAAATTGTATAGCTTCCTTTTACCAGCTAGTGGATTACTCCCTCCGTCTCATGTAGTTCGTCGTTTTTGACTTTTGAACTTCATGTTTGACCATCCGTCTTATTCAAAATATTTATGCAAATTATAAAATAAATTAATCAATATTCAAGTATCTTCATTGATAAAATAAGTTGTAACAAAATAAATTATTTGTGTAAAAAATTTGAATAAGACAAAACATCGAATAAGATGGCACGGAATCCGGGGTGACAAACTCGGTGGGACGGAGGGAGTTGCCAGTGGTAGTTGCTTAGATGCTAGTTAAAAATTACTTCATAGATTCTTGGTTGATTTTTCTAGGCTAATAGTTTTAGCTGGCTAACAATTAAAATTTTATCTCCATGGTTGAATTTTCTTGGCTAATAATTTTTTTACTGACTAACAATATTAGCTCTATGTACATCAAACAAGCCCAAACAAAACATCTAGAAAATAGAACAATCGTGTCTAAATGCACAAAGCTACAAACCTACAACATGCATTTCGGATGGTGCTAGCTAATTTCATTCTGGTGTTAGGCACATAAACATGAACTATAAGATATGTAGACTGTATTAAATGGTACTCCCTCTCGTCCTAAATGTTTGTCTCTAGAGAACCGTGTTTCCTCACAAACACGCTTCTCTAGAGACAAACAAAAAGGACGGAGGGAGTAAGTTGCAAGTCAAGGTCAAGCCTTATTGTTTATCAAGCATCCACATCTATTAATCGCAATTATGGCTGACAGCTCATGCTCACATGTGGATTCGAACCCAATGTGTACCTGCCCCATCTCTGCAAGTTGGATTACAAAAAAGACACACATAATTTATGCCGTCTTCAAAGTAATAAGAAATTATACAGACTTGTCAACTATAGTTACTGAATGGTGAACTTACGCTGACATGGATAATAAATAATTGTTGGGTCTATTTCACGAGTCACGACAAACTTGACATGCTTTGCATTGCAATTATATTTGTGCCCCTGTTCCTTCAGATATACTATGTTAGAGCCAATGCATGACCTGTTCTCAGTTTGGGCATTTTTTCTTTGGTATATAAATGATGGTGAAGGCATAGCTAGCTAGCATTATTATTATGCCTGATGCACATACGGTCTAAATGCACAAAGAACCTACAACATGTATTTTGGACGGGTGCTAGTTACTTTTGTTCTGGTGTTAGGCTCATCTTGAAATAAGGGCGTCCACGGTGATGTGACCTAGAGGCGAGAGACAAACAAAACGACTATTTTATTTTCTTGTTCTAGAGGACCCACATGTTCTTCTCTCCAGATTCTTGAAATATGTGAAAAAGTTAGTCTATTTGTTTGTCGCTAGTGCTACTCTCTCCCTACATATTCCCTATCCACATCATAATAACTACTCAAATAACTGGCTATTGACACGCCCTAAGATATTTAGACTATGTTAAATGGTACTCCCTCCATACTCATAATAATTGACGTTTTGAAAAAGGTTTGAGTCAAACATTGGGAATATAAATCATCAATAACTTCTAAGTTGTTGAGTTTGCAAATATGAAAACTATATGAATATATTTGTCTTGAAAAACACTTTCATAAAAGTATACATATATCATTTTTTTCATAAATAGTTTTGGAATAACAAGAGGTCAAAGTTGTGTTTTGGAGACCATGTCGTTGTCCTAAACGTCATTAGTTGCAAGTCAAGGTCAAGCTCCATTGTTTATCAAGCATCCACATCTATTAATCACAAGGGCATTGCTTAGGTACTCCAATTACCTATTAGGAGGTAAGATCTCTATTTGATCTGAACCGTTAATTTTTTTAATTTAACAAATTATCATCATTTACTGAGTTTAAAAAATGCCCGAATGGTTATCTCGTACTATGCCCATATAAAAAAAAAAATGCTCGAATGGGTATCTAAGTACTAGACTGTGATATTTTTGGTTTCTCAACTACATGTTCTAGAGTTTTCTTCTCTATGGACATACTTGAAGAGCGCAGTACAACGGGAGTTGTATGCTGCGTTCGGGAAAGGATGAATCGCTCCCCCAAAAGATGATTTGAGTCTGCATACTCTTTTCGTACTGCACGTATGCTTACAATATTATTTAATACAACCTTGTGAACTCCCATACTCAAACATTCAACCTTTTTGCCCAATGGCCACACTTGTACGCTCCATAGTAAACATCTTTGATATATCATTTCTTCATTCTATATAGTCTAAGTCTATCCCATAGTAGTCTAGCTCTCGTCCATCCACATATATACCCATAGACATCTTTAGTACGAGATTTCAGTCAATTCTTTTTTTAATTATACAGTACAACGCGGACGCTCAATACGCATGCACACTCACCCCTATGAACACACGTACGCAAACCCTACTCCTATGAGCACCTCCGAAGGACTGAGCCGAGAAATCTTCATGTTCACGAAGTCACCACAGTGTCGACGGGGACGTCGCCTATCACTAAATGTGTAGCGCCGGTAAATCCCAATAAAAAGTGCGAGCACAGTCCTCGTGGATTTGATACCGTAGGAACACTCAAAGGAGAAAGCTACTCAAACAACCATACACTTGGGGTTATCTCTCTGTGTGCCACCTTTGGTGTCAATAGCGCTACTTGATATGGCCTCAACTAAAATTACACACTCATAAGATAGTAATGGAAAATTGCTATTCGCAAAAAGCCAAACATGATAGTTTTATGTTTATGTAACTTGTCATGCCACATTGGCATGCTGGTCTCATTGGCACGGCACCATTAGGCTACTATGGTGTCGTGCCTAGGCCACTAGCAGAGCCTGTGTTGGCACGATATGGGTAGGTAACCGTGCTCAGGCCATGCCTAATAGACATTTTGCTGACGTGGCAACTAATTTACTGAAGAAACTATATCTTCACACAAGTTTGGTGGTTGATGAAACTACAGGCGACACAAAACGACAACAAAGCTGGTACGTAGATTTATACAACGTAAACTGGTGCTAATCTTGAGGATGCCGTACGTCCATAATTAAACCTGTTGACGATGTCTTCTGATAGTAGATGGAATGCTTGTGATGCTGTCGCCAGCTCAAACAGGAGATGCATCGGGTGGACGTTCCACAATGCCCGCGTGGGTGAGCAGCGCCCAGAGGTGCGTGATGAACTCTCCTCCGTTGGCGAGGTGCTCGGCGTGGACGTCGGCATTGTCGGAGGGCGCAAGGAAGAGCACCAGCTCTGCCCAAAGCCTCGCGAGCAGCTTCCACCGCTGCGCCGGCTCCTTCACACTCTGCTTGAGCTGCCACCCCAGGCGTGCTCCTAGGATCAGGATCTTTGTGTCTTTGACATGTTTTGGTTCTGGTGAACCCTGCTTGTCTTGGCCTTTCTCTCCCAGTTGAAACATTTTTGTGCATCTCTCCTGCATGTCCTTGGTGTCGGCGCCAAGAAGGTCTCGGGCCTCTTCCACGACGGCGTCGAGGATCTGCCCAGCCTTGTAGCTGTTGTCGGGCAGCATGCCCGGGACAAAAGCAAGAAGGTAGGCGCAGTAGCCGGACAGGGTGGTTGCGACGAGGCGGTCTCCATCGCGTTTGCTGGTGTCTTGGAGGTCACACATGGTGGTGGCTATGTGCCACACAAGCACCGTGTGCGTGTGCGTCGGGAGGTCGTCGCATGCCCAGAAGGGTGGTGGTTGTGGTAGCTGCAGTTGTCTTGCGCTCTCCTTTGGAAGGAGCGGCCTACAGACGGCAGGCCACCGGTTTTCTTGAGGCACTCGAGCACCTCCTCCTGACCTTGGCCGTCAGGGTCACGTCCGGCTCCCGACGCCGGCCTTGGCCTGTCGGCTCCATCATGCGCATGGACAACCATGACAAGGCGTTATACCCGGTCCTGGTCGGGTTGTAGTCGTAGGACTTGAGCAGCGAGTACTGGCCGAGCTTGTTATCCCAGCAGTGCGCCGACTTCCGCCAACGCCACGCCGCCACCAGTTTGACCAGCGCTCGGCGGATGCCGCAGCCGCGCCTCCACCACCGCTGCTTCCTGCCGTCTCGCGTGTCGAGGACGTAGTCGCACACGAACTGCACAAGGGCCCAGTTGGAGTAGCCCGTGGCCAGGCCTTGCAGGATGTCTATGGTCAGGATCATGACGACGAGGAGGACGTTGTTGAAGTAGATGAAGTCGTACTCGGGGAACCAGTGGTCAAATCGTGACCGTGTGTCATCCAGGATCAAATCGCCGACGAGCACCCTAACGAAGCCAAGGAGGACGAAGAAGCGGACGACGCCGAGCAGTCTGTTGGTGGGGAAGAGCACCGGGTATTTGGTGTAGAAGAAGTCGTACAGGAAGGACAGCTCGACCTCCACCACACGGAAGGCACGCTCGTAGTCGTAGCCCTCGTTGTCGTTGGCGAGAAGGCGGTTGACAACAAACTCCATCGTCTTGGGCTTGCCGGCCTCGGCGATGTCGAGGTTGCCGCAGAAGCGCCGCTTGAGCAGCTTGAACAGCGCGAAGGAGAGGCACGTGTCCTTGAGTGCACGTTGGCTACCCCATGTGTCGACAGTGCTGCAGAGCAACTCGCCCTTGTTTTTCCAGATCATGTCGACTGTGACCACCTTACCGCCCACCTTTGTGAGGTAGTAGGGCGGCTCGGACGGCGGTTTCAAGTCCTTTTCCTCGCCGTGGACGAGGTACTTGCACTCACTCAGGTTCTTGGGGTCATGCTCTTCGTCTTGGATGATTTGTTCCATGTAGTCAGCCACCACGGTGGCGCTGCGCACGAGCCCGTGATCCGAGCTCGCCTTGCGCAGCGCCGTCATCCTCTGCGCCATCCTGCAGATGCTGTAGATCCAGCAGAGGAGGAAGTAGGCCAGCAAAACCCAGCTCGTCGTCGAGACGTCGCTCCGGCTGAA
The DNA here is from genome assembly GCA_015847255.1 of Hyparrhenia diplandra. NCBI lineage: Eukaryota > Viridiplantae > Streptophyta > Magnoliopsida > Poales > Poaceae > Hyparrhenia > Hyparrhenia diplandra. Next base: position 318,100 of record JADLZK010009293.1, on the reverse strand, counting down.
GAGCAGCCAGAGCACGAGCAAGGTCTGGACAAGGTGGTTTGCCAGCATCCCCTTGCTCTGCTCGATGTCCTTTGCGGCTGAAGGCGGACATGCCGTTGACGCTGCCGAGCAGGAGCAGCAGCCCGACGGCCCACAGCAGCAGGCTCTCACTGGACATCCAGTTCACCTCGACGGACTGGACGAGGCCGATGGTGTAGGATACCACCGGGAAAGAGATGGTGTAGAACGCCCACAGCGGGTAGCGGAACAGGGCCTTGCTGCCGAAGCGCCGGCGCCGGGAGCCAAGCAGCGCCTGCACGCCGATCAGCACAGCACAGAGCAACGCCAGGATGTTGACAAGCATCCCTTTGTTTGTGCGGATCGTGCTGAACAGGTAGCCGACAGTCAGTGGGGTTCGAGACGTTGGCGAGTCTTCTGCGGGGCCTAGAAACATGGGATAATACATGTATACAGACAGGTCAGAGTATATCCGACGAAGAGGAGTCGGGACCCAGCTCCAGTCCATTTCTATTTTGGGGGTGGGGGGGCGCTCTGAACTCTGAGAAACCAAGCCATGAGAGCTAGCTGCATTATATAGAGAGAGAGCTCTGCTCCCCTAGCGACTACAGTCTCGTCAATGTTAGTCAATGTTATTGGTATCCACTTTAATGTCATCTCCTATACTGTTGAGTTGCGTGAATGCACTCTGATGAAGTTATAAACAAACTAAAATATCTCCAATTATATATATATGCTGCTATTGGGGGGAGACGAAAGTGGATGTCGGCCAACCTATGGCGCTTTATCAGTTAATTATTTGCTGCTTAAGCTAGTCTATTTGTCGCCTGTGTCTGACGCCAAGCCAACATAAGATAATACAGTGTCAGTGTGTGGTTGTTGGCACACTACTGGTTTCCTAGATCTTTCTTTATACACTGGTTCCCTAATGTGCAACTGGTACGCCAATCGTTCGACATCTCATTTCGCTGTCGGCCTCCAAGTAGGCCAATATGAGCAGCGGTGTATGCAACGGGATGACAGTCCCTGTGGAGAACGACGACTCAAGACATCCAATTTGCCCTTGTGTTACAAAAACAACTTTTGATGTACACGTCTGACGTCACACCCGATACTATACTCTACATGGGCCCGGTTGTAAGGGACTCTAGGCTTTGTTGTTCTGGACGGCCAGCACCAAGTATCGGGGTTATTGAAAGTCCCACCCTTTTCCTGCGCCCACAATCGGAGCATTGGTGGCCTTCTTTGCGCTCGACACCTGTCCCCGTCCTTTGGAAACGCCGCGCAAACGCAAGGCATCTGAAGGCCGCAGCCCAGGCCGGATTTGTTTGCTCTCTGAACTTCGTTCATTTGCGGGTCTCTGAACAATTCACTTACGAGAATATCAGCCATCGAGCATTGTACTGAAATATTAGAAGCTCTCTGAACATTTTTTTCATTCATTTGCGTGGACAACAACTTTTATTCTTAAGTCATTGTAGGGCGCCCGAAGGGTGGCTAATGTTCTAGTAGAAGCTATAAAGGGAAGAGGAGAAGACACAAAAACTTAGTACTCTGTCCAATGTTTATTTGCACGTTTGGCATTCAAAATTTTTCCCATATTAATGGGTCGCGTTGTTCGTAACCAGAGGCATGCAACTGTGGCAGAGTAGTGCAGCGCAGCATGTCCAACCAAAAAAATATATATAAAAAATCAACTCGGGCTCACTCGGTCCATCCGGAAGCTGCTCGTGGCTGCTTTGCACTCTCGCCGTGCCGTGCACCGATGCTGGCTAACAACTATGAGGGCATTTTGGTAATTTCCCATCCGTCTTGGTAACCGTGCCCACCCTAGATGTTTAATTATTTGTGGGACGGAGGGAGTACATCCTTTTAATGACAACGAAGTTGAGATACCAGTTTTGCTCTCCTAGCCAATGGCAACAGACTTTATGAAGAGTGATTCAAAATTGACAAAATTTTTAATAACAAATAGGGCCATATACAAACTCATATAAATAAATAAATAAATAAAGAAAGAAAAAAAACCACACTCAAGGATCGTAGCTATTTGGGATGAATGGAACTGCTGGATTTCTCTCAAGCATAGCAAAAACAAATCCCAACCCAATATTGATCGTCGTCGTCCCTGACCTAGCTAGGCGCCGGCGAGGTAGCACCAGCACGCCCGCCACTACTCCGTAGGCGTCCCTTTGGTGCCCGGTGGCGACGATGCTGGCGGTGGATTGCTCGTCGTGGCCGTAGAAGAAGCAGACAACCACAACCACATGAAGACGCATATGCCAATAAGACGCAGCCATAGGACATCAAGCGCCACCCCACGCAGTACCAACTTGGCACTCCCGCCGGACTGCACACTCACTGTGCCCGGCGCCATGGTCAATGTGTAGGAGGTGCATGTGAACCCTGTCCCGAGGTGGCCGCAGCCGTTGCCGCACCAGCCGCTGGCATGTCACTAGATTTGGTCCCTACTTGAACTCTCCGCGTATGTTGTTTCCTGCTTGAAATCTCTTTGTAAGTTGCTCCCTGCTTGAACGCTTAGCATTAGTATCTATACATACATACATACATACATACATACATACATACATACATACATACATACATACATACATACATACATACATACATACATACATACATACATACATACATACATACATACATACATACATACATACATGTACACATCTACTTATTCCTAAAAATATTCATAACAAAATTAACTCTTAGCTGTCACAATGTCAAAAGAGTGACGCCTTGGAAAAATCATATCATTGGTTTCTCTAGCTACTTACACCTAACTTTTGGGGTCCCTTGATGGGTCTCTAGCTCTGATAAACTTTGAAGAAGCAAGCTTCCTGAGTTGCCTTGTATATAGATAAAATCCACCACGCTGAGGATGCTCCCCTTGTGATTGGAGTCTCGTCAACAGTGGTCAATTTTATTGGTTTTGTGTTCTAAGAGTAAAGAGAGCTCCATATGCTCCCCTTGTGATTACAGTCTCGTCAATGCTAGTCAATTTTATTGGTTTCTATCTAAATAAAGTGTGTACGTGACTACACGGCCTCATAAAAAAAAAAAAAAAAAAAAGACTACCACTAATATTGGTCGTTGACCTAAACAATGGGAACACGACAAGAACTGGAGAACACATGTAATTGCTCACATTCGTCATTAAAAAATAATTTTACCTGTTGCGTGTTGTCTAGAGGTGGCTTGTTCAGTCGAAAGTTTGTATACAATATGTTTCGGTCATCTGTTTCGTGTAGTGTATTACAGAGAATGACGAGCATATATACAGAGACAGCGTTCCTACTGGTTTCTAGAACCTCCTTATGCATTCACGAATGAGCTTGAGGCAGGTTAGATCAACGCTACACAATGTGAATAGCACGTATCCTTCGACATGAACTTATGTGAACCTGAATCCATGTATATTTTCAATCTTCAGTTTTCTTTTTGTACAAGCATGCCATATACTAGTACTACTTTAGCAAGAGTTGTTTAAATAAATGGACGGAGTCATGTTGTTGATCTCCGCCCCACGCTGGCGGAACCCTAATCCGCGCCGCCGCCTCCTCTCCCCACCTCCCTCTGCCACCGCGGGCCAGGTAGCCCAGCAAAAACAGCGGCTGCTTGCCATGATGGTGGCGGCGGGGCCACGGTTTGGTGGAGTGGCGGCGCTGGAGGTCGCGAATCTGGTGGGCGTCTCGCCGATCTGCGCGTGGGGCATGGCGGGAGTCGTCGCGGCTGCGACCGCGGTGGCGCCGGCCCGAGAGTCGGGCAGACGCAGGTGGCGAGGATGGTAGGGTTCTCGATCGGTGTGGCGCCCGAATGTGCAGCAACAGTGGTGAGCGGCGTGGTCGCCGATCCACCGTCGTTCGCGACCGCGGCGGCGGCGAAGAGACCCGGGCATCTGCGAAAGGTGGATCGATGGCGGCGGCGGCTTCGTCGTCCCCTCCGTCACCCCTTCATGTTGGAGGAGGCTGCGCGCTGTGGGGCCAGGGGCCGGGGCGGTGCGGGCGGCGGGATGGAAGGGTTCTCTCCTGTCGGGCGGTGCTTGGATGTGGGCGGCGGCGGTGGCGGCGTGGTCGCCGATCCACCGTTGTTTCGCGACCGCGGCGACATCGCCATGAGATCGGGCGTGCGCAACGTAGATCAATGGTGGCGGGCTTCGTCCTGGCGGTGGTGTAGTGACGGAGGCTGGCCGACGTTTTGTCCGGTCGGCTTCTTTGTTCCATGGCACTTAGCGGTGGCTTCAATGAGGACCTTCCTCGGCGGTGGTGGAGTGGCGGCGCCCGAGTTGATCTTCTCCATGAGTGGTGACCCATGTAGATCAGCCGCCCACGGCTCTTCGTTGTACCTGTTGCGGTGGTGGCAACCGGCCTGGGCGGCTAGCGGTGGCCAAATCAAGACAAAGGCGACGGCGGGGCAACTTCGTTGGCGGCGCCCGGTTTTGGATTGTTGGCATAACGGTATGGCTTTTTGGTGGGCATTGACAATGATACCATGTTTCGACGACGGTGGCGCTGCGGGTGCCACATTTCTTGTTGGCGTCGTCTCATTTCAAGATGATCTCTCCCGGTGAAAACCCTACACCAGTGCCTCGGTGGGCGATGATAGCGTCTTCGGATGTCATTTTCTTGTTGAAGACTTCGTTTTTGGAAGATCCCTTGGTTTGTCGGCTTTGGTGCCGCCATCACGGTGGTTCCTTGGCACATATACCAGGTGCTTAATTAGTGCCGTTGCCAAGATCGCGAGCTCCTTATTTGAGATGTATTTTTCCGCCGGTTTATTTCTTTTATTTAGTTGTACCAGTGTTGTCTGGTGACTTTTGTCTTACCTGAAACACTACTTACCTTTTTCTAACAATTGGCCTGATTCTACATGTTGGTACATGAAGCCGAGTATGAAATATATCCTTTATCTAAAAAAAAATGTTTAAACAAATACCAAGTATATTGAGAGAAGAACGCATCATTTATTTCAGAAGTTACGGATCCTGCTACATTCTTGTGGTGTTTACACCTGGCCTCCTACCTCGGATGTGGCCACGAGGGAGGAGGTTGATTGAGGGTTTACCACAGGGATCGAAACTGGTCGGGCACGCAAGGGTGCAAGAGCGAGCACGGCAAGTCAATGGTAATGCCATAGGCACGCTGGAGAAAAAGGCAGATTAATTTTCCATTAAAGTGGTGGTTTCCATCTCTCTTACAAGGTGCCTCCCCCTGCATTTATTGGTCATATAGAGGGGCGCGGCCAAATTACATTAGGGTTAGCCCTCGCCACTCTCTGGCAGCAGGGTCAACCTAGGGGAAAAATTCCATTGCCCACCCCCCGCGACACAATAGACCGTCGACTACTCTCTTCCCTAATTCTGAGGCGACAGCCAGCATAGCTTTAGTGAGCGTACTTTCCCAATCTTCATCACCTACGCCCCCACCGATCGAAGTCCGCCTCGTCTCTTTGCCCTTGCAGGTCGAAGGAGGGCCCACTAAATCTATCATCTTGGGTGGAACACAGAGTCTTGAGAAACGGAGGACGACGATGGTTTTCCTTAGGAGGAGCTTCGACAGTGTTAGCTGAGTGGCTCTTCTGTGCGATGGTGTGGTGCCGTGGTGGTCGACTTCCAGCTTAGGCGAAATTGCATCACCATTCCAATCTACCTATCACCCCATATTCAGTGTTTCCTCTGTCCTATAATGTAGTATCCTATAATGTAGTCTGTACTACAAAAATAATCAAATCAAATCGTCCATCCGGCTTTCGTCGCTCGCTCGCTCGCGTGACCGCCCGGCCCTCCCTATGCCGTTCGCTCGATCGATACCTGGGTAACTGCCCCCGCGCTCTGCACGCCACTTCCCGGTCACGCGCGCCTAGGCTCCCGGTCAAACCAAAACCGACACTCGCTCGCCCGTCCCGTCGCCAACGCCGCCGGCGCGAACTCTCCTGCGCTCGCCCCGTGACGCCGCCAGCCATCGTCGTCTCGGCCGATCGAAGGCACCACGCACGCAGCAGCAGCGACGTCACGTTGTGTAGCGTTGCAGCGGAGATCGTTGGAGAACACGCCGCGCGGAAGCAGGTAATTCGCCTGCTCCTTCCTTCTCGCTCCATTGTTTGTTGTTTCCTGCTCCCACGGCCTGTTCGTTGTCGACAGCAACATCAACGACGTTCTTCAATGTTGTAGCCTGTAGGAGGAATCACCATTGGTCCTTCTGAACATGAATGGATGGACAGAAACGGTGTACCATTTCTGAGGCACATTTGTCTGTGTCGTGTTTCAGCAACCCTTTTGTACGCCTCAACGTTCTGTGTACATAGCCGCATTGCGTCAATTGGTCTGCCATTCTTGGCATTGATGGGGACAGAAGGCACACTTTTGCAAAATTCAGGGTAACAATGATTTCCTGTAATACAGGTCTGCAAAAGATAGTTGGTGCTTGTTGAACTGCCCTCATCTAATTTAGGATGTATGAGCTTGTTGTTGTCTAGAGATGGTAATGTTTCATATCATTACACATTTTTGCATAGTGGTTTAGTTCGGGGAGTAGAAATGATCGAATAAGAGAGCATTATTGTTCCTTTAGTAGAGGTGGACTACAGTACACCACAATATTTGTTGGCCCATTTCTTTTGCTGAACTTGAAATGGCATATGGATCTGAAACCTTTGTGTGTTCCCCTTCAGTAATGGTACTTGAAATGGCCTCGAAGCCATATATTTTGTGTTATATATTCTTCTAGGAGATATAGTTTCTTTTTGATTCAACCTCCTATGGCAACTGTATGGAACCTAAAAACTTGGCTTGATACTCCATGTTAAATAGCTAGCAGGACTATAAATATTCATATATGCTGATTTGTGGCTATTGTTTGCCCAGACTACGCCGAGGCGCCTTGTTGACAGGAAGACTGCAGAGTTCTAGAAGAACATCACCAGTAGGGTTCCGTGCTTGAAACCACTATTAAGATGGGAAATGACTACCCTGTTGGCCCTGTAGTGTTCGAGTTCTTCATCTTTGTCGTCATTGGATCATGTATGCCTTCCAACCCTCTCAAAATCTTTTAATAATATTCTTGTGTTCATTGCTGTGATGTGCTACTTTTAGAATGCACACTTCCTTTCTCTACATAGTTTCATAGATAGAATAATAAATTTGGCACGTTGGGCACTTCAAACTTTTTTTTGTGATATTTAGAGACTGAAGGACGAGACTACTTCTTCCAGTTCAGATCTTCGATTTTCAAAAACCAAGAAAAAAGTTTATATGTTCTATGGCAAATATATTACCACCAAACATATATTTAATCCACTATATGGCAATGAATTTAGAGTTTCAGACTTTTCAGTTATTTAATTCAGTCTTTCAGACACCCTTCAGTCTCTTTGATTAATGGAGTTAATGCCTTTCGTATTTGGAAATGAGTTGGGACAACGGGACATCAGCAGGAGCATGCTTGCCCTCTCTATGGAGCAGCTGAAAGAAAAGGCTCAAGGTCACAAGCGCATCCTTTGAAGTCAGTTTACCCAGTTACTTTGCTACTAATCTTATCTGATATAAGATATCATAGAGCCTAGCTCTTAAATTTGACTATAATCTTATCTGGGAGACTAAATTCCATGTGCAACAAATGAATATTTTGTTTAGTTCTTAAGCTTATGCGTGTTGAAATGATAATGCTTTAAAGACATTTTTCTTTATTTTGATCTGAGATAAATCTATTTTTGATTGGTATATGCTTAATTTGTCCACATTAAACATACTTCATTGTCCAAACAATATATGCACTACTGATTATTGTGAGTTTTGTCAACCAGCACATGATTGATGTGTCCAACGAAAATCACTAATTTTTTTCCATAGAGCTTTATAATCTGTGCCATTGGGGTCTTGTTATGACGTTGTATATGTACTTCTGGATGTAGAGGTGGTTTTATTGGTGATGATCTCACCTAATCTCAAGTGAAGTGGAGCTTCCTTATTGTGACAGCAAGCAAAGTCTAAACCAAGATCCAAGGAGCACCTTTTTTTACAAGGAAGCTGTAGTTTGTTTTTTCAAAAAATTGAAATTATTCATGTTTCATCAAAACTCCTATAATACTAATGATTGGTTACAAATGTATGCCATGAAACATGACGCTCAAAAAGTATCACCTTTTGATATATATCACATGTGTTTTTATTCGAATTATTGTGGTATTATGTTTCCCGTTGCACGCGACGGCATTTACCTAGTGCATTCTATAAATTTGAAGATAAATTAAGAGAACATAAAAGACGTATGTATCCTCATTTTATTTCCTAATAACCAGGCTATCATCAACATGTTTAATGGTGATTGGTTGATAAATGGAAATTATTTAATTCAAAATTGGTTTTTGTCCTCTAAATGCCTTATATTGGAGGACAAATTTTGAATGCTAGAATACACTATACTCCCTCCAGTTTGGGAATAGAAGTCGTTCTGGCCGGAGGCGAGTGGGCACAAAATAGATGTCATTCTGGCTCCTCTTCCCTCAACTATAATTAACATACGCATGCAAAATAATAAGGAGAACACTCCCAAGTGCCTTAAATAGGGGTAGACAGGGAAAACTTACCCCTAATTAATGATTCATTGGTATGCACAATCATGTCCTAAACGACTTCTAAGGCCAGTCTCAATGGGGGTTTCACTCAACGTTTCATGCACATTAAATAGGGTGCCACCTCAACAGATTTGCACTTTTTGCATGAAACGAACAGGGAGAGAAGGAATTAGTTTCACCATGGTGAAACTCGTCGCGCGTTGTTTCCCATGCCGTGAAACGAGATGAAACGCACCATTGAGGTGCTCCAACGTTTCATCCCTGAGGAAGCAAGCCTAGCGCGGGGAGGCTGGCGAGGGCGGCCGGGCGCGGGGAGGCCAACATGGCGGTCGAGGGCGCACCTCGACGGCCCTCGCCGTGGGTGCGGAAGTCCGCCGCGGGCGGGGATCGACCCGCGCGAAGTCCGCCGTGGGTGCGTGGTCCGCCAGCGCCGAGTCCCGCCGCGCCGGTAGCACGAGATCCGCCCAGAGGTCCGACCGCCAGCATGTCCTCAACCGTGGCTATCCGAATCAAGTTGCGGTCCAAATTGGGGCCACATGTGAGGAAGTTGGAGCCGACAAGCGATGAAATCAGCCGTCGGCGGCGGCGTTGAGGAAGAAATCGTCAATGGCGGCGACACTATCTTGTAGTCATCGGGCGGCAACGACACGCCCACGGCGGCCGCGACCGGGGGGCTTCGCGTGTATGGGGCGTGGCACGCAGCGGCCTCTCCGCCGCGCCGGTTGGAGCTCCCTGTGGTCGGCCATGGCGGCACCCGTCTTTGCTGTGATGGTAGGTTGGGGGAAGAAACGATGGGGCCCATGAATGGCTAAAAATTTTCTATGAAACCGTGCAATGAAATTATATCACCGAGAGAACCTATTTCATCTCATTTCATGATGAGTTTCAGTTTGAAAACGTGAAGTGAAACTCACTATTGAGACTGGCCTAATACCAGCCCGAGGGAGTATATGAGATGGAGGGAGGAGACATCCCATTCATGAGACGCATCTGCATGTATTTTTGTGTTCAGAATTCTTGTGGCGTTGAATTCTGCATGTATAATTAAGAAGCTATTCTTTATAGTTGTGCACTACGATGCGCGGGATACTTCGGGGGGTGCGTATCGTGTATCCGATACTCGCGGATACCGATACTCCATGGATACGCCATGGATACGTATCTAGGCCGTACTAAGAAGATTGGATACGTCTTTGCTTTGGATACTCGTATCCGATCTGGCGTGGGCGATTTGGATACGACCCACGAAGCTAAATGGCCCAAATTTTACTCTTCCACCACGACGTCTTGTCTTCCCCAAAGCTGATGCGGTGCCCGCCTTTCGTATTATATGTGTGTCGCCTTGTATTATGTTGTTCCGCCTCTCGCACTTCCTTCCATTAGACTTATGACTGGGCGATGACGGCGGCGCGATGATCGGTCAACGGCGGCGAGCCGGCGATCGGCGGACGGTGGCGGCTGTGATAGGCTACAAGCAGATGCAGCCCTCTCCTTGCCCTCGGGTGATCTCCTCTAGCCCTAGCTTTAGTCCCAAAGAATTAAAGATCCTTGTAGCTATAGTTACGTACTTACATTCACCATGTAGATGGCGTCGTGTGATGATCGTGCTCTAATTGAAGTTGATGATCAGCAAAAGAAGAGGAATAGTATCCCGTGAACTCGTGTCCTGTGATCTATGGATGACTTTAAGCGATATTTTTAATTTGTGAACTATGTTTTATATTGAATCATGTTATTATTAATATTATTAAAAAAAAAATCTTAGGCTATCCCTCGTGTTATTGTTTTTTTTTGGAGAATAGTGTATCCGCGTATCGGATACGTATTGTATTTGTCGGGGACCATAATATTGGGCCTCGAGACATTCTCAAACTACGAGAATTTGTCGGCCCGCCAAGGCCCAAAGAAAAACCTAGCCTTGCTATCATCCCGCACGGAGGGACGGCCCGACGAACGATGGACCGTGCCATTGAGCCACGACGTTTACATGACGACGGAGCCCACCTAACGGCCCACGGCGGCCCTGAACGGAGTCACCACGACGTACAAGAGCTTATTACGCTCACGAAGGACAAGGTCAAGGACCTCTCCGAACAGGCGAACCACGGCGTTCCACGCCGGCCGCGGATCAAACCATGGCTCGGGCTCGACCTCACGTCTCTCGGTCGCCCGAGGCTGGCCTAGCTCACCAGCCCCGGGAAATCTCCGATTCGTCCGGAGGGTGGCCCTGGCTCACCACCTCGGGCGCAAAAACTCCGCTTCGCCGGGGGAGACCAGCTCTCCATCCTCGGGTGTGGCAGCCCAACTAGCCTGTCTAGGGTCGCCGACCCTCGGGCGTGGGAAGTTCCGTCCCGGAGGGAAGGAAACCGCCGCATTCAATGCGATCGCGTGGCGAGCAAGGCGCCCGATGCCATCGATTACGCCCGGTCAAATCGACTGCGAATCGCCTCCCCCAATCCGATGGGACGCAATCTTTGGCCGGTGGCGTGTTGCGCCACCCGGCACGAAGACCAAGATGACACTGCTCACTTCCTAGAACACCGCCAAAACGCCACGTAGGGCGGACCCTCGGGCACTTGACACGCACGGCAACAACCACTTTGGGACCGGCCCTCGCCATACGGACTGTGAGGGACGCCTCACGGACCCCCGGGGCAGCGCCCGGGGCGGGCACGTCGCCGCCATCGGATCTGGGCCCTGCGTGTCTTCGCCGGCAACGTTCAAGCCAGCCGCACCCACCGCAACGCACATGCAACCAATGCGGCCTCGAATTAGCCACCTAGGCAACCACTGATGTACACATTATCTCTCTCCTTCTCCTATAAAAGGGGGAGTAATGTCTCATTAGAGGAGGTTCGATTCGGTTGGACCCCATCTTCAACTCCGGTTCGCACGGAGAAAACTGCTGACCACCACCACCACCACCGTAACCACGATCGTGGGGCTTGAGACCGCTTCTCTCCCACACGACCGCCTGTAACCCCTACTGCAGGCTCACCTTTGAGCTTGAGTCAACACGAGCGTGACGCACCCGCTTGGAATGTAGGGCCCCGTTGGCTGAACCAGGATAACCGCCGCGTCCGTGTCCATCTTGCGCTACGCCATCGAGGGAGGAGGCACGCACCTACAAATCTTTTATTGCCGGCACCCGAGGCACCCGCCGTTCCTCGAAACGCCGACAGTTGGCGCGCCAGGTAGGGGGACGCTGTGTGTAATCCGCATCTCCACCAACCCTCATGGCGGCTCCACCTTCGTTTCCACCACCGGGCCGGAACCACGGGCTCCCGCGCTGAACTCCACTGTTCTTGAACGGCGGCATTCGTGGCCTTCGGCCACGACTACGAGATGGTCCTTGCCGGATCTATCGGCTCGAGGAGAGAGTAGCATCGCCACCACGGCGTGCCCACCATCGCGATCGTCGCTGCGCGACGGCAAAGCGAAACCACCAGCAGCGCCAAAAGGCGCTTCCGAACAGCGGTTCGAATCCGTCGACATTTCCCGGCGCTCGCGCGAAGGGCTCCCGGGAACCCTAGGCCTCGGGAAGATCCGTACCGGGCGTCCACTCGTGGAAGGATGCCCCCTAAAACCCTAATCATCGGAAAACGCCTCCGCTCGGGCCATACCGGAGGGAGTCCCGTGAATCCACGCAGACGCGAAACCTCGGTCGAAGCCTTCGCTAGAAGAGCACGGGCCAGGCCTCCCATCGTTCCACGGAACGCTACCCCATGGATATGCACTCAGGAGGAGCGCATCCTTCGAGAGGATGCGGGACAACCCCGTCATGCCACCTCCTCCCCGGGGTCGATTGGGGCTGGACCCGGAGGCGAGGGACTCGCTCTACCGCCCGAGAACAGGAACTTCATCCAAGCATTCGGGCGCTCCCCGCACCGACGATGAAGACGAATACTATGACCCCATGAGGGAATGCTTCAACATCGAGGTCCCGCCCGCAAGATGGCGGTTCGACGACGTGTCAGCGGGGCGACGCGGCACGTCTTCCGGCGAGCCTCGGTACCGGCGGCTTCGCCCCCGTCCGGCCGGTGGCGGCACCACAGCCTGCGGCGAGCGCTTTCGCGCAAGACTTGCGGGAACCGATTCGGGCGGAATCCCGCCGACCGGCGACCGGGCGGAACATTCAATCGAAGCAGGCCCGGCATGGCCCGCCCCGAGAGCACCTCAGGCCCCGGAGGCGGCGTCGCCGCGCCAATGGAGCGCCACTTCTACCCGACATAGCAGCCCGTTCAACGAAAGCAAGCCTCAGCGTGGCGGCGATATGTTGGTATGCGAGATGCCCGAGCCCCCTGTGAGGAAGGCGCGTCGGGAAGGCTGCGGCATCTCCTTGATAGGGCGGCCGTACAACGAGGCGGAGAGCTCGGCCTCCAGAGATCGGGCACGTGACATCGCGGCGACGAGGAGAGTCCGGACGTGCCGACAAGGCTCAGCCCGGATTGAGCAAAGCCTGGCCTCGGCAAGACCACTCGGAGCGTCACGAACGACAACCGCCAAAGAACCGTCCCCCCGCTGGATCGTATAGAAGACCCCCCGCCAAGACCGTCACCGAGGTGCACCCGACCTCGGGGGCGAGATCGGCGACAACGAGCACGCGGTGGAGGCAGCCCACCTCGTGGGCGGCCGGAGACGAGACGCCCATGCACGTCGGGAAGACCGAGGGTACTCCCCGGGAACCTCCCGGCCACGAGGCCTTCACAAGGGACATCGGGAGAGCGCCACTCCCCGCGTTTCAGGCCACCTAGCCACCTCGAGAAATATACGGGAGAAACTTCGTCCCCGAGGTATGGGCTCGACGATTATCGGCCGGCTTGCCGGTTGCGAGGGGCACACGATGACAAGGTGATAATCGAGAATCTGCCCCTCGTACCTCTCCGAAGTCGCCGCGAGCTTGGAACACCTTCCGCCCAACCTCATATCCAACTCGACGGATTTGGTGAGAACCTTCAAAGGCAACTTCCAAGGCACGTATCTACGCCGGAAATTCCTCTGACCTTCGAACTACCGACAAAAGTCCGGCGAATCCTTGGCGCCGACTACATCCGCGTTTCTCCAAGCAAATGGACCGAGCTCCCCAACGTGGACGGATTCGGATGTCATAGGGGCCTTCTTGGCCGGCACCTCGTGCCGAGACCTCGTGAAAGAAGCTAGGGCGCCGGACTCCAACCGAGGCAAACGAATCGATGGACATCGCCACCAAGTTCGCCACCGTGAGGAAGCCGTCGGGGCTCTGTTCGGTCGGTCGGCTCGCAAGGGGAAGCGCAAGGAAGAGGAGCCCGAGGGATCTCAACCTCGGGAGAACAAGAAGAAGAAGAAAAAGGATAAGAGCCGCAAGGGCAAGGGCCATGCCGCCCAAGCAGACAATGAAGACATGGTGGCTGCGGTTGACCGCAAGGGGCCCCGTCCCCCGCCACAAGAAACCTTCGACGACATGCTCAAGAAGTCGTGCCGAATCATAGCTACCCGGTCAAGCATACCCTCGGGGAGTGCAAGAAGGTACGCCAACACTTCGCCAAGCTCAAAGCCATCCCCGAGGGTGATGAGGAAGAGGCTCCCGAGGGTGGCGCCAAGGGCAACGAGGGGTTCCCGAAGGTGAACAACTGCTTCATGATCTTCGGCGGCAGCACTAGCAACATGTCCGTGCGACAGCGCAAGAAGGAGCGTCGGGAGGTCTACGCCACGGAGCCGACAACCCCGGCTGCGCAAGTGGTCGGACCAGGCCATCACCTTCTACCGGTCGGATCACCCCCCCAGACATCCCGAACCAGGGGCTTATCCACCGGTGGTGGATCCCATCATCGCCAACACTTCGGCTCACCAAGGTTCTTATGGACGGAGGGAGCAGCCTCAACCTCATCTACGAAGAAACCCTCGACCTCCTCGGGGTAGACAAGTCCAAGATCCGCCCCGAGGGCCGGCATTCAATGGCGTCGTCCCCCCAAGCGGCTTTAAGCCCCTCGGGCGATTGACTTGCCGGTGTGCTTTGGAGACCCCTTGAACTTCAGTGCAGGAGACTCTCACATTTGAGATTCTTGGGGTCCGCGGTACTTACCACGCTCCTCGGGCGGCCTTGTTACGCCAAGTTCATGGCTGTCCCGAACTACACGCACCTCAAGCTCAAGATGCCGGGGCCAAAGGGTGTCATCACCACTGGCCCCCTCACACCCTCACACATATGAGTGCGACGTGGAGAGCGTGGAGTACGCCGTAGGCACTCGCCATTGCCGAGGCACTCATTGCTTGACGCCCAAAAGAAGCTTTGACGAAATCGCGATCGAGCACGAGGCCAAGCAAGCCCCTTTTTCAGGAGCTTCGAGCCCTCCTCGGGCACAAAGAAGATCCCACTTGATCCCAAGAACCCGAAGGAGAAGCTGCGACCATCGGCTCGGACCTGGATCCAAAATAGGAAGCGGTGCTCGTCGACTTCCTCCGTCGCGAACGCCCGGGCGTTTGCATGGGGACCCTCGACATGCCGGGCATACCGGGGATGTCGCCAGCACTCCCTAGACATCCGGCCGGGCTCGAAGCCATGCCATGCAGCGCTTGGCGCTTTGTTTTGATGACGCCAAGCGGAAAGATCATCGGCGAGGAGATCCACAAGTCTGCCGGAGGCCGGATTTATAAAAGAAGTATTCCACCCCGAGTGGTTAGCTAATCTGTATTAGTAGAGAAAAAGAATGGGAAATGGCGGATGTGTGTGGACTACACTAGTCTCAACAAAGCATGTCCGAAGGTTCCTTTTCCTTTGCCTCGAATCGACCAAATTGTCGACTCCACCGCGGGGATGTGAAACGTTGTCCTTTCTTGTTGCAGCGTATTCCGTTACCACGGATCAAAATGAAAGAGTCGACCCATTTCGCGACCTCGTTCATAACACCCTTCGGGATGTATTGCTACCTCACCATGCCCTTCGGCCGAGGAACGCCGCCGGCGCAACATACCGGCGGTGCATGCAAATCATCTTCGGGAACTCATCGGGCGGATAGTGGAGGCCTACGTCGATGACATTGTAGTCAAATCCAAGAAAACGTCCGGACCACGTGGGAAACCTCGGGAAACCTTCGGTGCCTAAACAAGAAGGGAGTCAAGCTCAACCCCGAGAAGTGCGTATTCGGGGTTCCCAGGGGATGTTGTTGGGCTTTATTGTCTCTCAACGAGGCATCGAAGAAAACCCTCCAAGGTGGACGCAATCACCAAGATGGGTCCGATCCAAGACCTCAAGGGAGTACAGAAGGTCATGGGCTGCCTGGCTTCATTAAGCAGGTTCATCTCACGCCTCGGGGAGAAGGGCCTGCCCCTCTACCGACTCCTTCGCAAGTCCGAAGGCCGCCTAGACCCCCTCGAGGCCGAAGACGCCCTCGGCAACCTCAAGAAGCTCCCGACAAAACCCGCCGGGTCCCGGTTACGCCAAATCCGGGAGAAACCCCTCGCTCTTATACATCACCGCCACCACCCGTGGTGGTCAGTGCGGTGATCGTAGTAGAGCGTCGGGAAGAGGGGCACACGTTGCTAGTACAACGCACTGTTTACTTCATCGGTGAAGTACTTTCCGACACCAAGACGAGGTATTCGCAAAATGCGAGAAACTATCAGATGCCATCGTACTAACGCGAAGGAAACTTCGTCACTACTTCCTCGCGCACCCCGTTGCCGTGGTGTCCTCGTTCCCCCTCGGGGAGATTCTCCAAAACCGAGAGGCCACGGGAAGAGTGGCGAAGTGGGCGGTGGAGCTCATGGGTGAAACCATATCGTTCCTGCCCCGCAAGGCGATCAAGTCCCAGGTCCTAGCTGACTTTGTAGCTGAATGGACCGATACACAGCTACCCCCCGCACCCATCCAAGCCGAGTGCTGGACCATGTTCTTCGATGGATCCATGATGAAGGCAGGCGCTGGGCTGGTTTGCTCTTCATCTCACCCCTCGGGGTTCACGCGCGAGGTATGCCATCCGCCGCATTTTCCCGCCTCAACAACGTCGCGAATACGAGGCGCCGGTCAATGGTCTCCGGATCGCGGGCGGACCTCGGAACCGGCGGTTGGAAACCGGGGGGATTCGCAGTTGGTCATCGACCAAGTCATGAAAGCCTCGGCATGCCACGACCCGAAGATGGAGGCATATTGCCGAGAAATGTGCAAGTTGGAGGAAAAATTTCATGGACTCGAGCACAAACACACACCCAGGCGTTACAATGAGGCCGCGGATGAGCTCGCCAAGGTCGCAGCAACCCGAGTGCTTGTTCCCCGAACGTACTTACCCGAGATCTCAACGAACCCTCGGTCAAAATGCGCACCCTCGGAAATAACCTCGGGGCTCAAGAAGGCGCCCGGGCGGGGCCACGCCCCGGCAATGGCGGTCGACCCAGTCCCCGACCGAGGAAGCCGCCGTTGGAGTACCTTACCCGAGGTGAGCTACCCGAGGACAAGACCGAAGCTCGCCAGTTGGCCCGAAGGGCCAAGTCCTTTGCGCTCATTGGAGAGAAAAGGGAACTCTACAAGAGAGGAGCCTAGGGAGTGTACATGTGATGCATACCCTCGGCTGAAGGCAAAGAATTGCTCGAAGACACACACCGAGGGGAATGCGGTCACCATGCTACCCCGAGGACTCTAGTCGGTAAAGTCTTCAGGCAAGGCTTCTACGGCCCTCGGCGATGCGGGACACAAATCTAGTCGTGCGTGCACCTGCAAGGAATGCCGGTTCTGCCG
The DNA here is from genome assembly GCA_015847255.1 of Hyparrhenia diplandra. Taxonomy (NCBI): domain Eukaryota; kingdom Viridiplantae; phylum Streptophyta; class Magnoliopsida; order Poales; family Poaceae; genus Hyparrhenia; species Hyparrhenia diplandra. The sequence goes on along the minus strand of JADLZK010009293.1, from coordinate 300,801 downwards.
CGAGACACATCTCCCACTCAAGCACTACAAACCATACCACTCACGTGGCCATTTGCGGTGTGGGGACTCGATATGATTGGACCCCTGAAAAGGGCGCCCGGAGGACACACTCATGTCCTGGTAAGCCATCGACAAGTTTTCCAAATGGTTTGAAGCCCGACCCGTGGTGAACCCTCACACAGGGGAAACAGTGAAATTCTTTACGGATATCATCTCCCGTTTCGGAGTCCCGAACTCCATCATCACGGACAACGGAACCAACTTCGTGGGGAAGAAATTCCTTGACTTTTGTGATGACTATGGCATCCGGGTGGATACCTCGGCCGTAGCTCACCCGAAGACCAACGGTCAAGTGGAACGTGCCAACGGCATGATCCTACAAGGGCTCAAGCCAAGAATTTTCAATCAGCTGAACCAGTACGGCAAGAGGTGGTACCAGGAGCTGCCATCGGTTCTATGGAGCCTTCGAACAACGAAAAGCCGAGCCACGGGATTCAGCCCGTTCTTTCTAGTCTATGGAGCCGAGGCAATCCTCCCCACTGACATAGAATACGGGTCCCCGAGGCTGCGAGCCTACACTGAGCAAGGCAACCAGCAGGCGAGGCAAGACTCCATAGACCAAGTTGATGAAGCCCGAGACGTTGCGCTCCTGCACTCAGCAAGATATCAACAAAGCTCGCACAAATATCACGCTAAGCGGCTGAAACCTCGGGAGCTCCAAGTCAACGACCTCGTACTCGGTGAAAAACAGACAACATGGGGCGTCACAAACTCACGCCACCACAGGAAGGGCCTTATTTCATCGCCGAAATACTAAGGCCCGGGACCTACAAGTCAAGAAACGAGAAGGGCGAAGTCTACTCCAACGCCTGGAACATAGAACAACTCGCCGCTTCTACCCTTAAATTCCGCACTAGAAGTCAAACACCTGTGTTTTTTTCGCTCAATAAAAGATCTGCATCTTTTACGAAAAAAGTACTTCTCGTGCAAATCTTAAGGGAGTCTTAGCCTCGTCCAGTACAAGACTAAAACTCCCTCGGGGGGCTACACGGGGGCCCCCCTCGGGGGACCCCTCCCCTCGGAGGACCCCTCCTTCTTCTTTTTCAAAACTTTTTTCAGGAAAAAAGTTTTCTCGCGCCTCTCGAATTATTCGTTTAAGTTGCGAAGGTCGCGCACGCACAAATCCAAAGCAAGATAACCGAGGCAAACGGATCGCCCTAGCGGCACCCGTATGGATCGCCCCCGGCGTCCACGGTTACTATCTCGCGAGCGGAGAAAGCAAGCGACCCGCCACACAATAAACGAGAAATTCGGGGAACGCAACCTTAAAACATAAGTGCACCCGTCAAGGCCACAGACCTCGGGCGGCGCCATTGTTTACACACATCCATCTCACAAGCTTCAATCTTTTCATGCAAGGGAGAATCGGGGGGCAACGGAGGCCTCATCTACTTGTGCCTCACGGCCGGATAACGAGGAAGCCGGCACGAGCAACGCCCTCGACGGCCGCTTCTCCGAGGGTGGCGTCGGACCCGTCGGCGCATCCTCGGACATGACGTCCACCATCTCCGTGTCCGCCTCAAAGGTGGGCTCTATGGGGAGTACGGGGACACACCTCGTCTTCAAAACACGAGGACGCGGGGGGTCGCGGCACCATCCACAAAGTCATATAGACTTTGGGTCTTGGCGGCATCGGCGGCATCCCTCTCGGCGGGATCGACCACCTTCGTCATCGAGCCGAGGAAGAAACCCGCTCGCGACACCGTCCGGTGTCTTGGACTCCATCGGGAAGTGGGAGCGAGACCACCGCCAGGGCATGTGCGAATGCCGTTCGGAAGGCGTTCCGGAGCTCGGACTGAGAATCCACCGGCGGCGCTCGGCGGCTGCGAGCCGAGGGCCCAACCTCCTCGTTGTTGCGCCGGCGGCAACCAGCGAGTCCGACGCGGCCTCTTCCGGCTCCCCCCGCGACCCGCTCCCTGCTCCGATCCTTGGGCGGCGTGGCCGCGGTATTCCCACGGCCTCGGTCCGGACATTCTCCGCCTCCCCGCAACAACCACCAAGACAATATTAGCGAGACAACGAAATCGAAGGTGACAAAGCCCACCAGGAGATAAACGTACCTTGGCACTTCGCCTGCCCGGTAAGCATGACGCCATGCTGGATCATGGCGACCTTTGGAGCTGGTCCTTCTCCTTCGAGGGTTTCCCCCTCGGACGCCTAGCTCCTCGATGCGGGTGCTTAGGGCGTTGCACATCTCCGCTGCTTCTTCGCCTCCTCCCGGGACTGTCCCGCTCGTCATGGGCCTCCCCAGGGCTGGAGAGATCCGCTCGGGCGTCCTCGAAGTCTTGGCTCATCCAGAGCCATCTCGGCGGCCCCAGACTGTCGGCCTCGGACCTGGCTTTGACAAGCTCGCCGCTAGGGCTGTCGCTGACTCCTCTCCTCGGCAAGGGCAGCAAGCCGGAGGTCTCGTGCAGGCCTCGGTCAACTTCACCGAGTTTGACCAAGGGCATTCCGATTCGGGGCGTTACGGTGAAGGAGCTCGGACTTCTCGGGCGGCGGCGGAGGAGAGTCTGCAGGCGACAATGCTACTCATAAAGACGCAAGCACAAAGGACATGCAGCGGGGGATGGCCATCAAGATACTTACAAGGTCGACTTCCGCGAGATTGGCCGGTTATGGTCTCCCGATCCTCGCTAGGCCCTCGGCGGCCCACCGACGGATCTGCTCATGGGTCCTCCACTCCAAGACCTCGGGGCGATCATCAACAACCACGGCAGCGGGACCCCGGGCACCGCCCGGGGTCAAGGCGGACCGCCCCAGCGAAGTTGGCTCGAGGGGATACATCTCCCCACCGGCAGCTCCCTCAGCTCTGGGAACCCACCAGTAGAAGTCCCGGGGGGCCCTCGGAGCGACCACGGCACCGTCCTCGTCATGGCCGAAGATGACGCTCGCCAAGGGACGCCTCAAACCGGACACGTGGAGCGGCGGGAAGTCGGGGTTGTGCGGCTCGTGCGCCCCCTGGTCAACAAGCGCCCGAGCAAGTGGAGACTGCGGCGTCTCCGCCGCGTTGAAGAGCTCCTCTTGTGAGAACTCCCCGAACAAAGGGGACCGCCTCCTCGGGGTGGGCGGCGGCACGACCTCCTTCGGGCGGAGCCACTTGCTCGGCACCGAGCCGGGTGTCCCGTGGCGCGACCGAGCTCTCCTCGTGTGTCGATCACCATCGGCTTGGGCAGCCAACCCACCATCGCCACCATGGGCTGTGCCGCCTCGGGCGCGGCCTCGGCGATCAGTGCGGGACCGACCCCACCTCCTGGCTCGGGGCTGGCGTCACAGAGGACTCGACACAGGCCGTGAGGCATCTTCACGACGACCCCCGCTCTCGCAAGACCGGCGGAGGATTGTGCACTAGCCTTTAAGGCCTTCTTGGGGTGCGAAGCAAAGAAGCGGCCCCCCATTTCCTAAAGCCAAGCGCACGTCAAAACAAGGCAGCCATACGCCAAGAAGAAAATCAAGATTGCAAAGGCAAAAGGAAACTCACGGCCCGAGGGATCGCCCTCGGCGTTGACGAGGCTCGGGATGGCTGCGACCTCGGCGTCGCACTTGACGCGCGTCTTGCCGGCTCCCCCACGACGCTCGTATGCACGAGCCGGATCGGGACGAGGGTCGCCGGCTGCGTCCCCCTCCCCCGCGTACTCGCGACGCCGAGGTACTCGCGTGGCCCGAGGTGTCGGTTCTTCCCTTTGGGCCTCACCCCGCGACGCCGAGGTGCCAACGTGGCCAACACCAATGGTCCGAAGGACTCGACCAGGGAAAGGAACCCTCGGGCGTCACGGGTGCCGGCCGGTTCCCAACATCTCGGGCTCGGGCTCGGGCTCGTAATGGAGCCCCATGGCCCGGTCGGCCGAGCTGCCATGTCATCATCGACGAGTTCACGCGAGAACTCATCCTCCGGGTCGTCGTCCTCCTCGGTGGTCGGGCGTCGGGCGACTTCGCCTCGCTTCGTTGCTCGACCCCGGCGCTTCTCGCGAGCCACGTTCCTCTTCTTCTTCTCCTCCTTCTTCCGGTGCCGGGCCCTCTGCGGCTCGTTCGAAACACGGTTCGCAGCCCCGGCGGCCGGCGTCCAAATGCAGTGCGGGAGGAGGGGGAGTCACGATAGTTGATATGACCTGCGAGGAGGAAAAAGTGAGAAACGCCATGATAACAATGCGCCGGAAGCAATGCAAGGACACCGGCCAAGAAGTGCTTACGAGGGGAGATATACCCTCGGTCGGGCGCATGGGGATCTCGGGGATATGTGTCGGCGTGTTGGACCCCAACGCCTCCTCACCCTCTTGGCCGGGCCATCGGTGGGAGCGAGAAGGCGACATCCTAAGACGCAAGCGTCAAGACCGTCGGCATCGGGCGCCATCTTGCACATGAGCAAGGGCGAGCCATGCGGCAGTGAACCGACGCCGATGAAAGGCGGCGACCACCTGCGGCGGCATTCACCTCCTTCCCGGGAGCCGCGGGGCCGCCGCCTCGAGCCTTCCAACCGACGGTGATCCTCCGAGGGGACCCCCAAGGCCACTTCGCGGGCGTGCTTGAGGACCCGCCCGGTGTGCGCGGGAGCGCATTCCCATCGTTGCGGAGGTAGAACCACCGATCCTGCCATCCCTTGTTCGAGGAGGTGAGCTTGGATAGGATGTACCCATCAGGCTTCGGTTCGGCCGTCGGCTCGCGCGGACTTGAAGCGCGCAGCCACCAACACGCAATGCCCTCAGTATGGGCCCCCTGCGCCAGCGACGCAGAGTAAGGTCCCGCCTTGAAGAACCACAACCAAAGGTCCCAATGCGGCTCGATCCCGGGAATCCCTCACGAGGGTGACGAAGATGGCGGCCCGGGAGATCGAGTTCGGGGCGGTGGTGAAGCTCGACTTCATAGTAGTTGAGGATCGCCGGATGAACCGACCCGCCGGCATCCCGGCCACGCCGGTGAAGATCCATCGGGGCTCACCACGTAGCCGTCACGAGGGTTGGGCTCCTCCTCGGTCAATGCGAGCAATCCACTCCGGCGGCTCTTTGCCGTCGGTGCGGGGCGGTGGAGCCCTTCCTCAACCAGGCGCTGAAGTTTCTCCTCCGTCGCCGACCTCGCCACGGCTCGGCGTCGAGCACCTCCCTCGCCGTCACCACTACCCGGCTAGCCATGGATGAAAGGGAGATAAAGGGTGGCAACCGCTAGCAACCCCGATCACACGAGCGCAAGGCAAGTGAATTTCTCCCTTAATCTCTCCCACACTATCTCTCTATCTCCCGATTGCTACAAAGAAGAAGGCAAGAAGGCGATGGCGAAGAGCAAGGGAGCAACTATCCGCCCGCCGCGACCCCCATATTTATAGGGAAGGGAAGGCAAACCGCCGGCCTGGGCAATCGAACCGACTTACGGAATGGACGCCCACGGTGGAACGGAAAACCGCCATCCAACGGCTGTGCCACAGCGGTGGAACCGTCAAAGGGCATTAATGCACCTTGACGGTGCCCCCAATCTCCGCCCACGACAAGGAAGCCGCGAGCCACGCCCCATCGAGACTTGAACAGCACGCCGCCTCGAGCGCAGCGAGGAGACGCTTCATCTCCCGGGGCGAGGGGTAAACCGTCCCGCCATCCATACCCGCCAGCGCCCGACCCTAAGGGGCAAAAAAAGTCGGTCCGATGACGGTTCCCGCCCCGGCTGAAACCAAACGGGCCTCGGGCCGACACACCCTACATTCCGCAGGTTGCGAGGCTGGGCCCACGAGGGTTTCTACGATCGCCTCGGGATAACCCGAGCCGGGGACGGGAGGGAAATGCACAACCGGCTATACCCCGCCCCCCGGGGCTCTGGATTTCTCGAACGTGTTTAAGGCCCGCGGTCTTGCTTATAGAGATGTCCCATCCGTGGGAGGCCTACAGGGCCCTCGGGGGGTTGGTCCGCCCAAACCCCGGAATCGCCTAAGCGGTCCACGTGTTCTCATGGGGTGAATCTGGATCACATAGCCGACCCTTGCTCCGGCAAGGGCACGGGCACCCCGCTTAAACAGGACCGCTACAACGCTCACCGGAGCACGTCACATTCGGCTTACGGGGCATTGTGACGTGTCTCCCCTCCTCCTCCCTTCGGGAGGGCGACGGAGGAGCCGTATGATCAAAGTCGAGGAGGCCTGGGTCGACCTTGCGCACATAAGCGCGGGCCTCGGGCTGCCCACGCAAAAACAAACACGCTCCGCACAAACAAGCGCAATTTAAGAGCTGTTTCAGTCTTGCCAGCGTGCGAGACATAAAAGACCTTGAAGGAATCCGCCATTCCATTCGAGGCCTGGGGGGCTACACCCAAACCGGGTGCGCTCGCAACCCCCTTGTGACGAACCACCCCGAGAAACAACAAGGCGACGGAACGGCGTAACCCCCTGGCGAGTCCTCACTCGCTCGGGGGGGCTCGAAAGGCTACCGTCGGGGACCATAATATTGGGCCTCGAGACATTCTCAAACTACGAGAATTTGTCGGCCCGCCAAGGCCCGATAAAAACCTAGCCTGCTATCATCCCGCACGGAGGGACGGCCCGACGAACGATGGACCAGGCCATTGAGCCACGACGTTTACATGACGACGGAGCAGCCCACGAACGGCCCACGAGCGGCCCGAACGGAGTCACCACGACGTACAAGAGCTTATTACGCTCACGAAGGACAAGGTCAAGGACCTCTACCGAACAATAAACCACGACGTTCCACGCCGACCGCCCCGATCAAACCATGGCTCGGGCTCGACCTCCGTCTCCGATTCGCCCCGAGGCTGGCCTAGCTCACCAGCCCCCGGGAAATCTCCGATTCGGGGTCCGAGGGTGGCCTAGCTCACCACCCTCGGGCGCAAAAACTCGCTTCGCCGGGGAGACCAGCTCTCCGTCCTCGGGTGTGGCGGCCCAACTAGCCCGTCTAGGGTCGCCGACCCTCGGGCGTGGGAAGTTCCGTCCGGAGAAGGGAAACCGCCGCATTCAATGCGGTCGCGTGATAGGCAAGGCGCCCGCCATCGACACGCCCGAATAAATCGACTGCCCGAATCGCCTCCCCAATCCGACCGATGGGACGCAATGCTGAACCGACGGCGTATTGCGCCATCCGGCACGAAGACCAAGATGACACTGTTCACTTCCTAGAACACCGTCAAAAACGCCACGTAGGGCCGCACCCTCGGGCACTTGACACGCACGGCAACAACCACCGGGACCGCCTCGCCATACGGATCGTGAGGGGACGCCTCACAGACCCCCGGGGCGCGCCCGGGGGGCGGCACGTCCGCCATCGGATCTGGACGCGTGTCTTCGTCAGGCAACGTTCAAGCCAGCCGCACCCTCGGCAACGCACATGCAACCAATGCAGCCTCGAATTAGCCACCTAGGCAACCACCGATGTACACATTATCTCTCCTTCTCCTATAAAAGGGGAGTAATGTCTCATTAGAGGAGGTTCGATTCGGTTGGACCCCATCTTCAACTCCGGTTCGCACGGAGAAAACTGCTGACCACCACCACCACCGTAACCACAATCGTGGGGCTTGAGACCGCTTCTCTCCCACACGACCGCCTGTAACCCCTACTGCGGGCTCACCTTTGAGCGCGAGTCAACACGAGTGTGACGCACCCCCGCTGGACGTAGGGCCCCGTTGGCCTGAACCAGGATAAACCGCCACGTCCCGTGTCCATCTTGCGCTACGCCATCGAGGGAGGAGGCACGCAGCCTACAAATCTTTTATTGCCGGCACCCGAGGCACCCGCCGTTCCTCGAAATGCCGACGGTATCCGATACACGTATCCGTATCCGTGTAACGTAGGTTGTGCAAGAGCAAGCAAGTAACAAAGGGCCGGTCGAATCCTATCAAATCCCAAAATCTAGGTTCTAGGAAGCTGCTATGGTATCCATAAACTGTTAGATATTTAGGCACATTATAAGATATATTAACCCATAATTTTGGAGCACGGGACACCGAGCCCACACAGGAGCGGATCCGTCGGGCGTGCCGGGCGGTGACGCGCCGTCGCCGAGATGCGAGCAGCTATAGCGAGCGAGGATGGTAGCGGGGCTAGTGGAGGAGCGGAGGCCGGAGACCGCGCGACCGCGCGAGTTAGAAGAGCGGAGAGAAGCACGCGACGCGACGAGCGCAGACGACGACGGCAATTGGGGACTAGTTGGGGCCAGATTCTTGTGGGCCTTAAGAGAAAAAATGGGCTGAATCTATAGGATAGTCCTAGCCCATCAGTTGCTTCTTTCGCTACAAATTTAAGGCCTGTTTGGTTTACAAACCGAGAAAGCTGTCTGACCTTCCTCTCAAAGGTTGTCTGCTCCAAGCAACTTTCCTCAGGGCTACAAGCAAACAGACCTATAAGGCTTGCGAAAAGCTTCCCACAAATGCCATAGACAAAAGATAGAAAATTCCACGGTAGCCTATTCCGATAAAATGCCACCAATTCTAGTATATATCCAACTTACATAGAGTCAGCTTCTATAAGAAAAATGTAAAGGAAACTCTACTAAGGATGGTCTCTTTAGTATTTAGTATTATGTCTATATATATAAGGGATAATTGCTTATTTGGCCTCCGAAAAATTTGCTCTTGCTTTTTAACCCTTTTTTTCTCGAAGTTGCCTATTTGGCCTCAAAAACCAAATTTTCTTTCTTATTTGGCCTTCCGTCAGTTTTGATCACTTAACGGTGTCAAGTGCTAGATAAAAAGTCTATTTTACCCCTGCTAGGAAAAAAAGAAATTATTTGATCTGTGAAAATATGAATCAATACTGCTTCTCTTTTAGAAACTCACTTCGCAAAAACTCCATCTACGTTTCATTGTTGACGTACGCCCTACCATTGCAAACTCCGTTCACTACATCCACAGAACGATCCTCGAGTGTCAGGTCGTCATAAGCGTGTTCGTCCATGGCTCGAATATGTCGGTCACCATGCACAGCACGAAGCACCGGCAACTCTGCATCTGCAGATCGCAGAACATCCATAGCTTGCTCGATGGACGGTCGCCGGATCGGGTCTCCATGCGCACACCAGAGGCCGGTACGAGCACACGCTCCATTTGCTACCGGTCGAACTTGTCGTCGAGCCTCTGATCTGCTGCATCAAGAATCATGCTCGAAATGACCCAGGCTAGTAGCGATGAAGCTCCATTAAATCATTCTCAAGAAGCATGAGTGCAGTACAAATGCTGAGGGACTGGGCGCCTGGACGCCGGGCTGGACAACCCGGGCAGGGCGAGCACGCTGCACCAGGACGGCAGCAGCACCTCCGGAACGCCTCCTCGCCGGAGCAGCAGGACCGGGGGCGTCTCCTCGCCGCCGCCATGCCCACGCGGTCGCCGTCGCCGTGGAGGGAAGGGGGCGACGAGGATGTCCAGGAGACGGCGGCAGATCTGTAGGGGGCGGCGGCGGTTGGGCATCAGTGGCGCCAGGCATGCGAGAATAGAGTCGAGGCCGAGCACGTCTGGCGGCGTGCGGGTGTGAAGAAAAGAAAAAGGGTAGAATTGTGTTTTCGCACGTGATGAAGCAGGAGACCTAACAGCAGCAGCTCACAGAACCGACGGAAGGCCAAATAGGCAACAAAATTTTATTTTGAGGTCAAATAGGCAACTTCGAAATAAAAAGGGCCAAAGAAGCAAGAGCAAGTTTTTTTGAAGGCCAAATAAGCAATTATCCCTATATATAAAGGAGTCAAATTTCAACCATTTTTTGTTCACCTCTCCCTAACTACACAAACAGTGAAAGGTTTTTGTCCTTTTTTTTACGATGGTGAATACATGATCTGATTCCAATTGAGTCGCATTCTTCATATCTTGTATGTGTGACCTGAACTCTTGGTATGTGCTCATACAAGATAGAACAACTTGTGTCGTCTAAACGTAACGATGATATGGAGTTCAATTCTTATACGTATTGGATTTCATCACTACACACATTTCGTGCGTTGCAGGTGAAATATGAGTATGACACTCTTGCAGCCGACCCAAAACCATCACGGGTCTTGATCAGAAGGCACCTACATATCGATCCCATGTTGTATCCACACAGATGCGGGTATGATTTCCTACCCCCCAATGACCCCTACACTCGCATGGAGCAAGAGCACACCATAGGTGACAAAGAGGGCGACACCCTAATCTTGTGCGCAAGCGCATGACATGACACAACCCTCCATGGTGTTCTTGTCCATGTGTTGCATGCTCCTTGGGCGGTGGCTTCTCGAGCGGACCCGATGATGAGGACACGGGTCGCTGGATGCGCATCCACCCTCCGCCGCATGCTCAACGTCTTTGCTACCAACCGACATCGCCTCTCTTGTGGAACAGGGGAAGGTATAGCGTGGACCGTGGAGGAGGCCCAATCGAAAGGGGAAAGTGACATGAGAGGATAGGTTGTCTTTCCCTAGATTATTGGATTGTTATGTAACCGATAAGTTGATTGATGTTGTTTTATTGTGAGAGAAAAATATTGTACCATGACAGATAACATGAGCTGATAAATTCAATCGAATAGCGCGTATGTTGCTTTAGCCCAAATTGTAGCTTCCTTTTACCAGCTAGTGGACTACTCCCTCCGTCCCATGCTTGACCGATGTTTTTGACTTTTGAACTTCATGTTTGACCATCCGTCTTATTCAAAATATTTTTTGCAAATCATAAAATAAATTAATCAATATTCAAGTATCTTCATTGATAAATAAGTCGTAACAAAATAAATTATATTTGTGCAAAAATTTGAATAAGACGAAGTATCGAAGAAGATGACACGGAATCCGCAGTGACAAACTCGATGGGACGGAGGGAGTAGTTGCTCGGATGCTAGTTAAAAATCACTTGAATTAGAGCTCCTTGGTTGTGTGGATACGGGATCACCTAAGGACTCTACAGAGTTGTTCGCAGGATTCTATCCCTAGCCAATAACCAATAACAACTCACATAAGGCAATGGAAGCATAGCTACGGTAGACTTACGTTGTAATCGGGGATAGAATCCTAGTCGATTACCATGTAAAGAGTCCGGGTGTTCGGATCCTCTACGGACAACCCTCTCTCGTATCCGACTAGGTCCGTAGTAAAGCTCTTTGGCCCCTTGGACTATAAAAGGCGGCCAAAGGGCACCTCGTAGAGGAGAGCGCAACTTGAATGCAGATCAAGTGTCAGTAAACCTTACAACCGATTCTCGGTTGACCCCATCAATCAAAAAAGGCTCACGCCGACGGACGTAAAGGTCTTTACTCGATCAAGGATCGAGGGCCCGAACCAAATATAAAAACCCCGTCTCCCATGTCAATCTGCGCAACAAACCGCCGGACTCGTGGTTCATCGAGGCCCGAACAAACCGCCCGGCTCACCCCCGTGGCGGGCTCTCGGTCGTAAAACATCGACGGTGGCGCGCCCGTAGGGGCTCTCGTCGAATTTCAGCACGAGAGTTCGGCGGACCACGACATCATGGGCTCGACGACGAAAATACGATTATCTTCGGATCATGGACTTGCGAGATCGACGACGGCGGCAAGACTTCGAGGCTACATCATCGAGAAATCCAAGGCGGGAGAATCGAGAACTCGCCGAGAAGCTCGGGCGATTGGCGCTTCGCCGACATCGCCTCGGAAAACGGAGAACAAGCTCAACACCGCTCGGAGAACCACGTCGCGGGGACGACAATCGAAACAGACTTCGGGAAGGGGGACACCCAAAGTTCAAAGACGGACTCGAAGACGACTCGAAGCTATACTCCTACTCCGACTCGGACAAGGGGAGCCGGGATCAATTCGGGAAAAATTTTTTTCAAGAAAGGCTACCCGACTCGGAGAAAGAAGGCTAAACCGAGACAAATCCGGGTATCAACCCGTGTTACCTTACCAATTCCCAACGGACTACGTAACGCCCGCGTTCACACATACAAGGCGTATCAAGGCGACTTTCAAAAAGAAAGCTGGAGATTCCTTTGAAAGGCGCGCAAGAAGGACTTCGTCCCTAACAAGGACGCCGGAGGAGTGCATCATCCACCGCCTAGAGCCCTCACAAAGACCGAACATCAAGAAACGGCGGGCGCACAAGGATGGCAAGCGGCGAATCTTCCCTCGACGGAAGGAGTGGCGTCCCAAAGACTCATGTTCCCAACGAAATCTTGGTGATAGCAAGAGCCCGCGACGCCGCTTAACCCTCCGGATGCCTCGACATCAGGTCCACGGACGAAGGTCTATCAAACATCTCGGCGGACGAAAGAACCCAAGAAGACGAAGGAGAGGACCAGCGTCATTCAAGGCTAAGAAGAAACAAGTCGAAGGGAGGACGCCGAGACGGAAAGCAAGCACAAACAAGCCCTCGGAGCAAATACCAAGCCGACTTGCGCGAATATGAGAAGATGAAGTCCGAAAGGGAAGCCGAAGACGACCATCGACAACACACGGAAAAATACAAGAGTTGATTGAACGCCTGAAGACCGCTTCAAACCCGAATGACGAGGAGAGGCTCATCAAGGAAGCGCTCAAAGCCACCCAAGAAAGAGATCCCGCCAGGTCACCGTCGAAGGCAAACAACTCGCACGCACAAAGAAGTCAGCCTAATGTCTTCGAGAGGTTGGGCATGCCGGAGAACTCCAGAAACTCAAGGCGGCCCCGGAGGGATGGTGAAAACCAGAGACCCCCGAGGGCTAATCTCACCCCAAGACCAAGCCAACATGAAGAAGTCGCGGAGTCCACGTCTTGACCAAGCAAGAACCTTGACAAAAGGAGCAAGATTCTCGGGACAAATCAAAGGGAGGACAACAGGGGGCTATGACAGATTCCCTTGCTTCGCGAGAAGACTACAAGGAGTCAAACTACCCCCAAAGTTCAAACCTTCAAATCACTCAAAATACGATGGGAAAACAGAGCCCAAGCAATGGATCAGAGTCTACTCACAATCCATTGAGCTGGGCCGGAGGAGATGATGACGCAAAAGCCATTTTCTTTCCCATGGCTATAGAAGCTCTACCGCTCCAATGGTTCGACAAGATCGAAGAAGGCTCAATAGAATACCGGGAAGATTTGCGTAAAATATTTTGCAATAACTTCGCGGGAATCATCACCCATCCCATCACGCAGCCGAATTAAAGAGCCTCAAGCGAAGCCAGGAGAATCCTTGAGTGATTACTATCGAAGATTTGGCGAGATGAGATCCCGTGCATGACATCACGAAAGAGAAGTGGTGGATGCGTTCGGTAATGGAATCTCTCAAAGATGGCAATTCTCGGACTTCTACAAGGACAACCCGAGAACAAACGAACAGTTCAAGCTTCTTTGTTGAGAAAATGATCGGGCGAAGAAAGAACCCGTGATCGCTTCCCGAGAGAAAGAGCACGGAAGGCCCGAAGAAAGAATAGAACAACTCTTAGCGGTATAAGAAACGAGGGCCGGGACACACGTCGCATTGGCGGAGAAGCCGAAGAAGCCCTACAAACGTAAGTACAAAGAACAACAAGAGCGTGGGCAAAGGCAAAGGACAATGTCAACCAAGAAGACATACCTTGCGTCTTTCCATCCCGAGCTCGTCACTCACTCGAAAACGCACAACCTTCCAAGAGAGATACAAGGGAAGGGATTCAGCCTCGAAAAAGGGACGACCCACGAAAGCAAAGGAGAAAGCAACGACGGACAAAAAATGGGAGACTTCGAGAAAGCAACAAGATCTCTAAACGTCATATTCTCCGAGTCCCCGGATCAAAGAGCAAGAGACAAGACAAACTAGCACTACGATCGATCATGGCGGCAGAGCCCGCAACGCCACGCTACCTCAACCGGTCCCAATACCCGATTCAATTCACAAGGGAGGATCAATGGACAAGTGTAGGCAACGCCGCCCCAGATCCCTTGGTGATAGAACCCACCATAGCTGGGTAAACGATAACCAAGGTACCGATTGACGGAGGAGCAGTGGCTGAACATCATATTCTCGAGACACCGGACAAGATGGGACTAGACCTCTCGGGGTTAATCGCTCCCTCCAAAGACCCCCTTCTACGGGATAGTCCCCTCGGACGAGCAATGATACCAATCGGACAAGTCACCCTACCAAATCACCTTTGGAACACCGTCAAACTACCTGACGTAATATATCAAGTTCGAAGCAGCGGATCTCGAGTCTCCGTATCATGCCATCATGGGAAGACCAAAGAATTGCAAAATTCATGGCTATTCCACACTACCCGTATCTCTTGCTAAAGATGCCTACGCCACTCGGGGTTCTTTTCGATCAAGGGAGACCTCAAAAGGCTTTCGAATGTGATGTCCAAGCCGTGGAGATAGCAAACAAGTCGAAACACTCTTCAAAAAAGAGAAGTCCATCGAATGGCGAGAGGAGACAAGACCCGAGAAGAACTCGAGATACCAGCCAAGAAACAAGCGATCTTGGTACCCCCGGGAGAAGCCGACGTCAAGTACATCGACTTACGACCGGTGATCCATCCAAGACGGCGATCATCGCTCTCACCTATCTCCAAAATAGGAATTCAAGCCACCGGCTCCCTAAGGCAACACAAAGATATATTTGCCCGAAACCGCGCGATATGCCCGGTGTACCAAGGGAGCCGGCCGAAAGCACGAATCGATATCAATATGGGATCAAAGCCCATCAAGCAAAGATCGAGGAGATTTTCACCGTAAAAGAAAGAAGCCATCGAGAAGGAGATCGCGAAACTACTCGCAAATGAGATTCATCGAGAAATCCTACATCCGGTTGGCTAGCTAACCCGTTTAAGTACGTAAGAAGAACACCTCGTAATGGCGCATGTGTGTAGACTACACCGACTGAACAAGCATTGCCCAAAAGATCCATTTGGGCTACCAAGGATTGACCAAATAGTGAACTCCACAAAGGGGATCAGCCCTATTATCATTCCCGGATTGCTACTCGGGCTATCACCAAATAGCACTCAAGAAAGAAGATCGAGCAAGACCTCTTTTATCACCCCCTTCGGTGCCTACTTGCTACAAGACAATGTCATTCGGATTAAAGAACGGCGAGCAACGTATCAAAGAGCGTCTGAGACTGCCTAGGAGAGTAGATTGGCAAAAACGCCCGAAGCATACGTGGACGACGTGGTGGTAAAAACAAGAGAGCCGACACTCGATTCAAGACTTGGAGGAGACTTTCAACAACCTCAAGAAGTGGAAGTGGAAGCTCAATCCAACAAAGTGTGTTTTTGAGTACCGTCGGGACAGCTTGCTCGGGTTTTTGGTCAGCAGCGAGAGGCATAGAAGCTAGCTTCAAAAGCGATCAAGGCCATCACGAGAGATGAGACAGCCCGAAAACGTCAAAGACGTCCAAAACTCACGAGGGTGCATGGCGGCACTAAACAGATTCATATCAAAGCTTGGAGAGAAAGGACTTTGTCGATGTTTTACGACCGAGAGCCCGCCACGGGGTGAGCCGGCGGGTTTGTTCGGCCCTCGATGAACCCGAGTCCGGCGGTTTGTTGCGCCAGCTTGACATGGAGATGGGGTTTTTATATCTTTGGTTCGGGCCCTCGATCCTTGATCGAGTAAAGACCTTTACGTCCGGTCGGCGTGAGCCTTGTTTTTCGATTGACGGGGTCAACCGAGAATCGGTTGTAAGGTTTACAACACTTGATCTGTTCAAGTTGCGCTCTCCTCTACGAGGTGCCCTTTGGCCGCCTTTTATAGTCCAAGGGGCCAAAGAGCTTACTACGGACCTAGTCGGATACAGAGAGGGTTGTCCGTAGAGGATCCGAACACCCAGACTCTTTACATGGTAATCTGACTAGGATTCTATCCTGATTACAACAGAAGTCTACCGTAGCTATGCTTCCATTGCCTTCTGTGAGTTGTTATTGGCCGCAGACTAGGATAGAATCCTGCGAACAACTCTGTAGAGTCCTTAGGTGATCCCGTATCCACAAGCCCCCGAGCATTTCTAGGCTGAGCCATGAGAGTTGCCCCGCCCTTCTCGGATGAAGCCTTGATATGGTCTTGAGATCATCGTACGGTGTGCACTTGAAAAAGTGCACCCGTAGGGTGTAGCCCCCGAGCTTCTTGCTTTTTGGCACAAAGAGCCGGAAGGTCTTCGAGTTCTTTGTCTCCGTCTTCGAGTTCTTTCCTCCTCCGTATCGCTCCTTCTTCTCAAGCCCCCGAGCGTCTCTGAGATGATTCTTGAGGGTAGTTCTTTTTGCCCTCCACGGATGAAGTCTTGAGCGTGGCCTTGAGACCTTTTTCCTTTGTCTTCGAGTTCTTCTCGTCCCCAGAGTTCTTTCCTTTGGATGGGTCTTCTTTTCGCGAGCCCCCGAGCATCTCAAGTTTGAGTCATGAGAGCTGTCCTTCCCGCTCTTCTCGGATGAAGCTTCAACGCGAATTGGAGATCTCCCATCCTCGAGTTCTTCTCGATTCGGAAAAAATCTTATCCGGGGTATCCAGTAGCCCCCGAGCGTCTTGGAGTTCTTTCTCCGGAAAGGAATCCTAGAGGTTCTTCTCGTCCCTCCGGATTTTTGACCGTTTCTCTTTTCCGTGTGTTTCACGGGTCATACAAAGGCGCTTTTATCGCGCCCGTTTTTGGGAAAGGTCGGTGCATGGCGCTTATTGTCCCGATTTTTCACAGCGTAAATTTAGGTGACCATTCCTTTTTGGAATCTGCTTAGTCTCTTGTGGACTTGGTCTATAGGCAATGTGGTTTTTGCCTATAAATACACCCCCTTCCGCTCCGTTGCGGATCCAGGGTCTCCTTTTTGTTTCTCTGCTTCTTCCTCCTCTCGACAGTTTTTTCCTTCTGTAGAAAAAAGCCCCTCCTTTGAGCTTTTAGATCCATGGCGGTGCCTTTGAGTGAGTTGGATCAGCCCCCGGGCGTCTTGCTTTGCCTTTCTGGGCTCTTCTGCGAGTGAGGGATGTCTTGTAGGGACTTGTAGTCTCAAGATGTTGAATAAAAGATGTCTGTTCTCTTATCCTTTTTTGTACATGTATAGATCCGATCCGCCTTCGAGCGTACTTGTTTTGCGATTGTCTACCGCTTCTGTCCTCTGAGTTCTGCTTCTTTGGACGTCTTGAGTGCGATCGTGCCTTTAGATCTTAGGCCTCTCGCTTCGTCCCTTTTCGTAGGCTTGAGCCGAGTAGTTTTGGGGTCTAGCTCCGCATTTACCGGGGTTGTTCCTCCGGTGATTCAACTTGTCTTGTTGTAGACCCGTGTAGATTGTTGAAGTCCCGCTCCCCGCGTCTTCTGGGTTCATTCCCCTGGCGCCTGACTTGTCTTCTTTCTTTGAGACTTGTCGTGAGTATGGAGCTTTGCTTCGAAGTGCTAGGGTTGTTTCTTCCCTGCTTTGATTGCTTGCCTTTCTTCTTAGCTTGCTTGTGGTAGATGGGGTCTAGCCCCTGCGTCCCTGGATTCTTTCCGTCGACGCTCGACCTGTCTTCTTCTTTTTGAGACTTGTCGAAGGTGAGGAGTCATGCTCTTCAGAATCAGGGTTGTTCCTCCCCGGTTTCCAGCGCTGTCTTTGCTTGTAGATTTGCTGGAGTTGTGGAGTTGTGCTCCTCGGTTCCGGGGATGCTTTCTTCCCTCGTAGTTTGCCTTCGTCTTTAGGGCTGTCTTGTAGTATTTGAAGTCTTGCTTCTGCGTCTGCGGCTTCTTTCCTTTGACGCATGGTTTGTCTTCTTTTCTTGAGACTTGCCATTGGTTTGGAGTCGTGCTCCTAAGTCTTTGGGGTTGTTCCTCCCCCATTCAAATAGCTTGCCTTTCGTCTTTAGGGTTGCCTGGAGTAGTTGGGGTCTTGCCCCTGTATCTTTGGGTTCTTTCCCTTGATACACGACTTATCTTCTTTCTGAGACTTGTCGTAGAAGTGGAGTCATGCTCCCGAGTGCCCGAATTTTCTTACGGGCCTTCGGCGTCGTCTTTGCTTTAGACTTGTTTGTAGATGGTCGGGTCATGCCCCGCTCGTGGATGGTCGGGGTCTTGCCCCGCTCTTTAGGTGGCTGGGGTCTTGCCCCGCTCTGCCAGGGTTGTTATCCTCTGGCTTGTGACTTTGCTGCCTTTTTCTAAGACGCGTCACATTGGGTGGAGTCTTGCTCCTGGCCGTTTAGGCCTCTAGCGTTTGTCTTTTTCTTAGACTTGCTAGTGATTTTTGCTGGAGTCGTGCTCCGCGTAGAGTTGCTATAACTCGGGTTTGCCGCTTCTGGGCAAGGGCTCTCCCATGCTGTCCGGTGGACTCTAGCATGACGTCCCTATATAGGGTTCTCAGTCCCCGGGCCCATTTAAGTGCATCATGATTTGAAGGTCAAGGTGGTTGGGTTTCTATTTCACAACACTACAATCCACCTTGCCCGGTTTGGGCTGCTCTGCTTCCTGAGAGACTTGATGTGAGACGATGGGTTCCTATTTCATAACACTACACCGTTCACGCCCGATTCGAAAGGCCGCTTTCTGGACCCTCGATGGCCTCTACGACCTAAACGGGCCGATCCTCACGTCCTCTTTTCTTGAGTCGTGGTTCACGATCTGCGCTAGGATTTAAGGTATGGACGCTATTCCAATGGACTTCGCGTGGTTCCACCCTTGTTTGTGACCTCCGTTCTGGTGGTCGAGGTTGCCTTCTGTCGGTCGACTTCTTTCCTTGAAGTGCCGATTTGGGCTTCTTTTGTTCTTCTCCTCTTGGGAGGCATGCGGCCACGCTCTTTTTAGTTCCTTTGATTTGAACCGCTAGAGTGCCGCGCATTCTAGTACCTCTCTTGGGTCTAGAGTTCTTCTGAGGTCATCTTCTCCTTCTTCTTTGGGGAGTTGATCTTTGTTCTGCGACTTCTCTGTGGCCGTCAGATACTATGGGTAGAACCTTCTGAGTTGGCTGATGTGCCAAGAGTTTCTGATTTCTTCTCCTTCTGTGGTCATCAGTTTGTAGGTTCCCCGGTCCCGCACTCCTTTGACAATGAAGGGTCCTTCCCATGGGCTGAGCAATTTGTGCTTGCCCTCTGTCTTCTGATTTCTCTTGAGTACTTGATTTCCTGGGTTTAGGTTTCTTGGTCATGTGCTTTTGTCATAGTGCCTTCTGAGTCCTTGCAAGTATCTTGCATTCTGAAGGATGGCATCTTCTCTGACTTCTTCTGCATAGTCGACTTCGAGTCTTCTTGTCTGTTCTCCTTCTCCTTCTTCAAACTGCTCGATCCGTGGAGAGCTCCATATTAGATCTGCTGGTAGT
The DNA here is from genome assembly GCA_015847255.1 of Hyparrhenia diplandra. NCBI lineage: Eukaryota > Viridiplantae > Streptophyta > Magnoliopsida > Poales > Poaceae > Hyparrhenia > Hyparrhenia diplandra. The sequence goes on along the minus strand of JADLZK010009293.1, from coordinate 281,598 downwards.
ACCGCTTCTGATCCGTATGTTAGGAAGAAAGGGGTGTAGCCTGTTGCTCTGCTGATTTGAGTTCTTAGGCCCCAGACAACTTTTGGTATCTCTTCGATCCATTTTGCTCCGTAGTCTTTGAGTTCTTCATATAGTCTTGGCTTTAAACCGGCAAGGATGAGTCCGTTGGCTCTTTCTACTTGTCCGTTTGCCTGAGGATGTGCTACAGAGGCATAATCGATTTGTATGTCACAATCTCGTGCCCAATCTTCGAATTCTACCGCTGTGAAGGGTGATCCGAGGTGCATTATGATCCCTGTTGGGCATCCCGAATCGTGCATGATCTCTTGGATGAACTCGACCGCTTTGTTGGAGCTGTAGTTAACCAAAGGCTTGTATTCTATCCACTTGGTGAACTTGTCGATTGCTACGAAAATGTATTCGTATCCTCCTTTGGCTCTTTTTAAGTGGTCCGACTTGATCTAGTCCCGGCCGAAAAAGGCCATGACGGTGGTATGCGATTAGGTTGTGTGCGGTATATGCGTCTGTCTTGCAAACATCCGGCATCCTTTGCATCTTCCTCGACGAGTTCTTCCTCAAGGTCTTTGAGAGCTGTTGGCCGGTAATATCCTGTTCAATGCTTTTCCCACGAGGGTTCTCGACGCCTGCGTGGTTTCCACAAAGATCCGTAATGGATTTCTTCGAGGATTTCTTTTCCTTCTTCGGCCGATGCATTTGAGTAGTACTCCCGATGATCTTTGCTCTTTTATATAGCTTGTCCCCGATGAGCACATAGTTCTTGCTTCTTCTCAAGATCCTTGTTGCTTCGCTTTTGTCTTGGGGTAGCGTTTTGTTCTTGATGAAGTTGATGATGTCCTCGATCCGGGGAGTGGTTACTGCGACACGGAGATATTATCATCACTCCCGTTAGAGCCGATTGCTCCATATTTTCTTGCTCGGGTTTCTCTTTGATTGAAGGCTTCGATAATTCTTCGATGAATACTCCCGGTGGGACTTGAGCTCAATCGGATCCGAGCTTGGCTAATACGTCTGCCGACCACGTTTGCGTTTCGAACACGTGTAGGATTTCTAGGCCTTGGAAGTTCTTTTCCAATTTGCGTATTTCTTCGCAAGAGAGGCCCATGTTATCCTTGGTGCAGTCCCCAGTCTTTGTTGACTTGATTTATGACAAGCTGCGAGTCGCCATATACTTGAAGTCTCTTGATTCCCGAGTTTTTGCCACTTTGAGGCCATGGATGAGTGCTTCGTACTCGCCTCGTTGTTGGTAGCTTGCCACATTATCTCGCAGCACATACTTGAGTTGTCTCCCTTACGGAGATATGAAGAGAATCCCGGCTCCCCGCTCCCCAGAGCTTCAATGATCCATCGGTACATGCTCCAATGTTTCTTGACGTCGTCGGGTATGGGTTGTTGGAGCTCTGTCCCATTCTCGCTATAAAGTCCGGAAGTGCCCGAGATTTGATTGCTCTTCGTGGGGTGAACTCTAGGTTTAATGCTCCGAGTTCTCTTGCCCATTTTGATATGCGTCCCGTAGAATCCTTGTTCCGCAGATATCTCCTTTTGTCAAGGTTCTTGCGGGTCTCAGACACGTGGACTCCGCGACTTCTTCATGTTGGCTTGGTCTTGGGGTGAGATTAGCCCTCGGGGTCTTTGGTTTTCACCATCCCTCCGGGGCCGCCTTGAGTTTCGGAGTTCTCCGGCGTGCCCATCCTCTCGAAGACATTAGGCCGACTTCTTTGTGCGTGCGAGTTGTTTGCCTTTGACCGTGACCTAGCGGGATCTCTTTCTTGGGTGGCTTTCGGCGCTTCCTTGATGAGCCTCTCCTCGTCATTCGGGTTCGAAGCAGTCTTCAGGCGTTCAATCAACTCTTGTATCTTCCCGTGTGTTGTCGATGGTCGCCTCTTCGGCTTCCCTTTCGAGACTTCATCTTCTCATATTCGCGCAAGTCGGCTTGGTATTTGCTCCGGGCTTGTTTGCGCTTGCTCGCTCCGTCTCGGCGTCCTCCCTTTAGCTTGTTTCTTCTTAGCCTTGAATGACGCTGGTCCTCTCCTTCGTCTTCTTGGGTTCTTTTGTCCGCCGAGATGTTTGATAGACCTTCGTCCGATGGACCTGATGTCGGGGGCATCCGGAGGGTTAAGCGGCGTCGTGCGGGCTCTTGCTATCACCAAGATTTCGTTGGGAACATGAGCCTTTGGGCGCCACTCCTTCCGTCCGGGGAAGATTCGTCGCTTGCCATCCCTGTACACCGCCGTTTCTTGACGTTCGGTCTTTGTGAGGGCTCTAGGCCAGTGGATGATGCACTCCTCCGGCGTCCTTGTTAGGACGAGTCCTCGTTGCGCGCCTTTCAAAGGAATCTCTAGCTTTCTTTTAAAAGTCGTCTTGATACGCCTTGTATGTGTGAACGCGGCGTTCACGTAGTCCCGTTGGGAATTGGTAAGGTAACCCGGGTTGATACCCGGTTGTCTCGGTTTAAGCCTTCTTTCTCCGAGTCGGGGTAGCCTTTCTTGAAAAAATTCTTTCTGAATTGATCCCGGCTCCCTTGTCCGAGTCGGAGTAGGAGTATAGCTTCGAGTCGTCTTCGAGTCTGTCTTTGAACTTTGGGTGTCCCCCTTCCCGAGTCCCATTTCGTGTCGTCCTGCGATGTGGTTCTCCGAGTCGGTGTTGAGCTTGTTCTCCGCTTCGTAGGCAATGTCGGCGAAGGCCAATCGCCCGAGCTTCTCGAGTTTCGATTCTCCGCCTTGGATTTCTCGATGATGTAGCCTCGAAGTCTTGCCGCCGCCGCCGATCTCGCAAGTCCATGATCCGAAGATAATCGTATTTCGCCGCCGAGCCCATGATGTCGTGGTCCGCCGAACTCGTGTGCTGAAATTCGACGAGCCCCTACCCGGCGCCCCGGTTGCCGATGTTTTACGACCGAGGGCCGCCACGGGGTGAGCCGGGCGGTTTGTTCGGGCCTCGATGAACCTCGAGTCCGGCGGTTTGTTGCGCAGCTTGACATGGAGACGGGGTTTTTATATCGGGTTCGGGCCCTCGATCCTTGATCGAGTAAAGACCTTTACGCCCGCCGGGCGTGAGCCTTTGTTTTCGATTGATGGGGTCAACCGAGAATCGGTTGTAAGGTTTACAAACACTTGATCTGCGTTCAAGTTGCGCTCTCCTCTATGAGGTGCCCTTTGGCCGCCTTTATAGTCCAAGGGGCCAAAGAGCTTACTACGGACCTAGTCGGATACGAGGGGTTGTCCGGTAGAGGATCCGAACACCCGGACTCTTTACATGGTAATCGACTAGGATTCTATCTCGATTACAACGTAAGTCTACCGTAGCTATGCTTCCATTGCCTTCCGTGAGTTGTTATTGGCCGCAGCGGCTAGGATAGAATCCTCGCGAACAACTCAGAGAGTCCTTAGGTGATCCCGTATCCCACGACTCCCCTTTTTCAAATTGATCAAGAACAAGGGAAAGTTCGAATGGACTAAAGAGGCGCATACAAGGCATTTGAAGAACTCAAACAAGACCTAACGTCGGCACCAGTCCTAACTCCTCCAAGAGACCATGAAGATCTCATGCTCTACATAGCGGCTACCAACACGCGATGAGTCGCCTCGGAATCATCGTGGAGAGAGAAGAGCCCGAACAAAGGTAAAACCCGGAGGCCGGTTTACTACGTGAGCGAGGTCCTTTCGTAATCCAAAGCTCGATACCCTCACGTCATTTAAATTGCTCTACTCCATATTGATCACATCAAGGAAGCTACGACACTACTTCAACAGACCACAAGATAACAAAGGGTCACGCGATTCTCCACTAGGAGATATCCTGCTTGAACAAGGATTCTACAGACGCGCATATCAAAATGGGCGTGAGAACTCGGAGCATTAAACCTAGAGTTCACCCCACGAAGAGCAATCAAATCTCGGGCACTTCCGGACTTTATAGCGAGAATGGGACAGAGCTCCAACAACCCATACCCCGACGACATCAAGAAACATTGGAGCATGTACTTCGATGGATCATTGAAGCTCGGGGAGCAGGAGCCGGGATTCTCTTCATGTCTCCGAAAGGGAGACAACTCAAGTATGTGCTGCGAGATAATGTGGCAAGCTACCAACAACGAGGCGAGTACGAAGCACTCATCCATGGCCTCAAAGTGGCAAAAACTCGGGAATCAAGAGACTTCAAGTATATGGCGACTCGCGGTTGTCATAAATCAAGTCAACAAAGACTGGGACTGCACCAAGGATAACATGGGCCTCTACCGCTGCGAAGCACGCAAATTGGAAAAGAATTTCCAAGGCCCGAAAATCCTACATGTGCTCCGAGATGCAAATGTGGTCGCACATATTGGCCAAACTCGGATCCGACAGAGCTCAAGTCCCACCGAGTATTCGTCGAAGAACTTTCAAAGCCTTCAATCAAAGAGAACCCCGAACAAGAAAATTGGGAGCAATTAGCCCTAGCAGGAGTGATGATAATATCTCCGTGTCGCAGAACCACTCCTGGATCGAGGACATCATCAACTTCATCAAAAACAAGACGCTACCCCAAGACAAGACGTAAGCAACAAGAATCTTGAGAAAAAGCAAGAACTATGTGCTCGTTGGGGACAAGCTATACAAGAGAGCAAAGATCATCGAGTACTACTCAAATGCATCAGCTCACGAAGAAGGAAAAAGAAATCCTCAAGGAAATCCATTCGATGTTGTGGAAACCACGCAGGCGTCGAGAACCCTCGTGGGAAAAGCATTGAAACATGATACCATCGCCAACAGCTCTCAAAGACGCGAGAAGAACTCGTCGGAAGATGCAAAGGATGCCGATGTTTGCTAGACAAAGACGCGTTCACACACAACCCCGATTTGCATACCACCATCATGGCCTTTTTCGTGGCTTTGGGGACTAGATCAAGTCGGACCACTTAAAAGAGCCAAAGGAGGATACGAATACATCTTCGTAGCAATCGACAAATTCACCAAATGGATAGAATACAAGCCATTGGTCACCTTCAGCTCCAACAAAGTAGTCGAAGTTCATTCAAGAGATCATGCACGGTCGGGATGCCCAACAGATCATCACGCACCTCGGATCACCCTTCACAAATGCGTAATTCAAAGATTGGGCACTAGATTGCGGCATACAAATTGATTATGCCTCTCAGCACACCCTCAGCGAACGAACAAGTTGAAAGAGCCAACGGACTCATCCTTGCCGGGATTAAAGCCAAGACTATACAAAGAACTCAAGGACTACGGAGCAAAATGGATCGAAGAGATACCAAAAGATGTCTGGGGCCTAAGAACTCAAATCGCCAGAGCAACAGGCTACTCCCCTTTCTTCCTAACATACGGATCGAAGCGGTACTACCGATAGATTCGATATGGAGCTCTCCACGGATCGAAAGCGGTTTGAAGAAGGAGAAGGAGAACAAACAAGAAGACTCAAGTCGACCGTGCGTAAAGAAGTCGAGAAAATGCCATCCTTCAGAACGCAAGATACCAGCAAGGACTCAGAAGGCACTATGACAAGAGCACACGGCCAAGAAACCTAAAACCGGGAGATCAAGTACTCAAAAGAAATCAGAAGACAGAAGGCAAGCACAAATTGCTCAGCCCATGGGAAGGACCCTTCATTGTCAAAGGAGTACTGGGACCAGGAACCTACAAACCGATGACCACGAAGGAGAAGAAATCGAAAACTCCTGGCACATCAGCCAACTCGAAGGTTCTATCCATAGTATATCGACGGCCACGCAGAAGTCGCGAGAACACGACCAACTCTCTCGGAAGAAGTAGAAGAAAATGGCGTCAGAAGAACTCTAGACCCAAAAGAGCTACTAGAATGCGCGGCACTCTAACAGTTCAAATCAAAGGAACTCAAAAGAGCGCGGCGCATGCCTCCCAAGAGGAGAAGAACAAAAACAGCCCTAATCGGCACTTCAAGATGAGAAGTCGACCAAGAAGGGCAACCCCCGACCACCGAACGGAGGTCACAAAACAAGGGTGGAACCACGCCAAGTCCATTGAATAGCGTCCATACCTTAAATCCTAGCGGCAGATCGTGAACCACGACTCAAGAAAAGAGGACGTGGGGATCGGCCCGTTTAGGTCGCAGAGGCCCATCGAGGGTCCGAAAGAGCCAATATATCCTACGGCGGAGGATGGCCTTTCGAATCAGCGTGAACGGTGTAGTGTTATGAAATAGGAACCCATCGTCTCACATCAAGTCTCTCGAAGCGTAGCAGCAAAAACCGGCAAGGTGGATTGTAGTGTTGTGAAATAGAAACCCAACCACCTTGACCTTCAGTCCGCAGATGCACTTAAATGGGCCCTGACCGAGAACCCTATATAGGGACGTCATGCTAGAGTCCACCGGACAAACATGGGAGAGCCCTTGCCCGAAGCGGCAAACCCGAAGTTATAGCAACTCTACGCGAGCACGACTCCAAAAAAAATCACTAGCAAGTCTAAGAAAAGACAAATGCTAGAGGCCTAAACGGCCGAGCAAGACTCCACCCAATGTGACGCGTCTTAGAAAAAGGCAAAGCAAAGTCACAAGCCGAGGATAACAACCCTGGCAGAGCGGGGCAAGACCCCAGCCACCTAAAGAGCGGGGCAAGACCCCAGCCATCCACAGAGTGGGGCATGACCCCAGCCATCTACAGCAAGTCTAAAGCAAAGACGACGCTGAAGGCCCAGAAGAAAATTCGGGCACTCAGGAGCATGACTCCACTTCTACGACAAGTCTCAGAAAGAAGATAAGTCGTGTATCAAGGGAAAGAACCCAAAGATACAGGGGCAAGACCCCAACTACTCCAGGCAAGCCTAAAGACGAAAGGCAAGCTACTGCAACAGGGGAAGAACAACCCCAGCACTCAGGAGCACAACTCCAAACCAACGGCAAGTCTCAAGAAAAAGAAGACAAACCGTGCGCCAAAGGAAAGAAGCCGCAGGCACGCCAGAAGCAAGACTTCAAATACTACAAGACGGCCTAAAGACGAAGGCAAACTACGGGGAAGAAAGCATCCCCGGCACCGAGGAGCACAACTCCACAACTCCAGCAAATCTACAAGCAAAGACAGCGCTGGAAACCGGGGAGGAACAACCCTGATTCGGAAGAGCATGACTCCACACCTTCGACAAGTCTCAAAAAGAAGAAGACAGGTCGAGCGTCGACGGAAAGAATCCAGGGACGCAGGGGCTAGACCCCATCTACCACAAGCAAGCCTAAGACGAAGGCGAGCAATCAAAGCAGGGAAGAAACAACCCTAGCACTTCGAAGCAAAGCTCCATACTCATGACAAGTCTCAAAGGAAGAAGACAAGTCGGGCGCCAAGGGAATGAACCCGTAAGACGCAGGAGCGTAACTTCAACAATCTACACGTGTCTACAACAAGATAGGCCAAATCACCGTAAGAACAACCCCGTGAATACGGAGCTAGACTCCAAAACTACTCGCACAAACCTACGAAAAGGGACGGCTAGAGGCCTAAGATCTAAAGGCACTATCACATCAAGTCATCCAAGAAGAAGAACTCGAGGACGTAAGCGATAGACAATCGCAAACAAGTTACTCGCAGGCGCGATCAGATCTATACAAGTACAAAAGGGATAAGAGAACATCTTTCTTTTATTCAACATCTTGGGATTACAAGTTACATGGGAAACAAGTCCCTACAAATACAAAGAAGACTTAGATACACGGGAAGCCCAACAAGAACTCCTGCATACAAGATACAAAGAAGACCCGAGGGAGCTACAAGACTAAGAAGTACAAATAAACAGTAAAAAAACCCGGCACCCCACCTGCGCCGCGATGGAGCGCCCCTGGACCAGATCTGAACCCCAAGAGCCCGAATCCCAATGGCTCGAAATCACTTCAAAGTCAAGACCCTTGCGCCCAAGTCCATAAGCACTGAGCTCAAAGAATCCCGATGACGGCAAAATGAACCCCCGGATCAAGATAGGCGACCGGCGAGGAAAGAACCCATCAGAAGGCTCCGGAGTTCACCACGCCGCAGCTTGTTGACACTTGTTATCATATAAAATTATTAATCAATTAAACATAAGAAAGGGGTATAAATAATAATAACAACCTAGAATAGGGGTCACTAACATATTTCTATCGGTTTGGTAATGTTTGAATTGCGGGGACTAAACAGAAAAAAAAAGCGAGTTCGCGAGCCATACGACTACGCCGACGCAACGCAATCCAACTCCGAAAAGACTCTAGAAGGCTCCGGATTAATCCCGACGTGGACCAAACTTGACACCGAAGAAAACATCATCTAGAAGACTCCGTAAGCCACGACGCGACGACGGGACCCGGGGGGGACTCCCCACGGGCCGATCGGGCAATAATGGGGCCGATCGGCCCTACTTGGCCGCCAAGCGCCCCCTCGCTCTCCGAACCTTCCTCCACCGCCTCTAAGACGCAATCTAAACCGGTTGTTTAACGTCGGTTTGATCCGAGGGCGTCGGTAGAAGCACGAGATGAATCAAAGATTAGTACCACATCGCCGGCCGGCCGAAGGGACATAAGAAGACCCATATATATAGACCCCTAGACCCCCTTTTGGATCATCAAGTTCTCAATTCAGCAACAACGCTTCAAGATCCAAGTCATATCCCACGCCAGTAGAAACATCGCTTTAGGAAGAGTAGCAATCAAGATTAGAACTAGTAGGAAGGGAGAAATCCGCTCCGGATCGTCGGGAGGCCGGCTCAAGATCGGGCCTCGTTCTTGTAAGTTCTTCATTGTAAGTAGTCTTCAAGTTCCGCACACATGCTTAATATGAATATCTTGATCATGTTTATATTCGAGATTATTTGTTCTAGTATTTACTTTGATTACACGTTTAGCATAGTTGAATTATCAAGTATGTTCATACATGGATTCGTATAGCGCTCATCTATTGATATCATGGGTGAGTGGTAGAGATGATGTAATCGTGGTGATTAAATCTTATTTACTGGTTTGCACCCTATGTGCCGGGTCGTGTGGTAGATCGTGGTGGTGGACAAACCATTGAGTCCTTTGCAATCCATCCCCCTCGTATGTAGGCCTAGCGGATGATATTATTCGGGTTGTTCTAAGTTTCGCCCTTAGTCTTCACGGATTCACGTCCTCATGTAAGGATTTAATTAGTCTTTCTTCAATGATTGTTAGATGTATTGCACTAATTGAGTAGATCCTAACTTATAGTTTAGAGTTACATATTGGAGTTTCTAATGCTAGCTAGCCTATGAATTGCTATCGTCCCAATTGTTTGACACTTTCTATTTTAAGCCCACTTAGATATGACTTTGGTTGAATCTATTTATCAAGAACTTTATCATTATCTTTATTGTGAACTTTGATCCTTGTTTAATTAATTGATAAGTTTAACACTTAAGCTTTGCACACGAGAGATGATTATGATTTTTAGCACCTATGCATAGTTAATTCATGATAGAAGACTTCTTTCCCTATGGTAGAATATAAATTCAACACCGGTTCTTACTCCCTGTTAAAATGCTACAATGGTATATTCATATCTCGTAAACTGCGGATACCCGATTATAATTGTTTATTTACTTATTAAGAAGTTATCAAGGCATAGTACGAATATTTTATTCTTTGCATATTAATAGTTTAACTATAGGGATGACAACCTTTTCGAGATATGCTATGAACTCCGCAATGAATATTTCTTTTAGTTTTATCTCGAAGCAACATCGATATTCTTTCTAAACGCCATTACTAGTTAGTGACGTTAGAAATACCAACAAAGAAAGCGGGGTAGAAAGAACCCGAAGGGAGGCGTCAACTCCGCAAAGAGTAGAAGGAAGCGCCCCCATCAAGTACCATCTTCGGCAATTCCTCAAAAGGCACAACCTTCCTCGAAGATGAGCGGCGACCAATGCCGGTTGGGAAGCCGGCATATGTCTACCCAAGTAGCAAGGAGGTACACCAAAGAGGATCGAAGGGCGTCCAAGACGGACCCCAACTAACCCACACCAAGAAAAAAACGAAGGAGGAGAGGAGATCATCTTAGATCACAAGACATCCCGCACTCACTCCCCAAACTTTCCCGGTGTGAAACTCTTCTCAAGGAATAGCCCCGCCGCTATTCCCGATCACAAGACATCCCTCACTCGCGAGAAGAGCCCGTAAAGGCAAAGCAAGACGCCTCGGGGCTGATCCAACTCACTCAAAGGCACCGCCATGGATCTAAAAGCTCAAAGGAGGGGGCTTTTTTCTACGTAAGGAAAACTGTCGAGAGGAGGAAGAAGCGAGAAACGTAAAGGAGACCACGGATCCAAGAACGGAGGAAGGGGTGTATTTATAGGCAAAAACCACATTGCCTATAGACCAAGTCCACAAGAGACGGCGTATTCCAAAAAAGGAACGGTCACCTAAATTTACGCAGGCGTAAAAATCGGGACAATAACTCGCCATGCACCGCGACCTTTCCCCAAAAACGGGCGCGAAAAAAGCACCTTTGTATGACCCGTGAAACGCACGGAAAAGAGAAACGGTCAAAAATCCCGGAGGACGAGGAAGAACCTCTAGGATTCCTTTCCAGAGAAAGAACTCCAAGACGCTCGGGGGCTACTGGATACCCCGGATAAGATTTTTTCTGAATCGAGAAGAACTTCGAGGATGGGAGATCTCCAATTCGCGTTGAAGCTTCATCCGAGAAGAGCGGGAAGGACAGCTCTCATGACTCAAACTTGAGATGCTCGGGGGCTCGCGAAAAGAAGACCCATCCAAAGGAAAGAACTCTGGGGACGAGAAGAACTCGAAGACAAAGGAAAAAGGTCTCAAGGCCACGCTCAAGACTTCATCCGAGGAGGGCAAAAAGAACTACCCTCAAGAATCATCTCAGAGATGCTCGGGGGCTTGAGGAGGAAAGAACTCGAAGACGGAGACAAAGAACTCGAAGACCTTCCAGCTCTTTGTGCCAAAAAGCAAGAAGCTCGGGGGCTACACCCCTACGGGTGCACTTTTTCAAAGTGCACACCGTGCGATGATCTCAAGACCATATCAAGGCTTCATCCGGAAAGGGCGGGCAACTCTCATGACTCGGCCTAGAAATGCTCGGGGGCTTGTGGATACGGGATCACCTAAGGACTCTACTGAGTTGTTCGCGAGGATTCTATCCTAGCAGCTGCGGCCAATAACAACTCACGAGAAGGCAATGGAAGCATAGCTACGGTAGACTTACATTTGTAATCGAGATAGAATCCTAGTCGATTACCATGTAAAGAGTCCAGGTGTTCGGATCCTCTACGGACAACCCTCTCTCAGATCCGACTAGGTCCGTAGTAAGCTCTTTGGCCCCTTGGACTATAAAAGGCAGCCAAAAGGCACCTCGTAGAGAGAGCGCAACTTGAAGCGATCAAGTCTCAGAAATCTTACAACCCGATTCTCGGTTGACCCCATCAATCAAAAACAGGCTCACGCCCGACCGGGCGTAAAGGTCTTTACTCGATCAAGGATCGAGGGCCCGAACCAATATAAAAACCCCGTCTCCATGTCAAGCTGCGCAACAAACCGCCGGACTCCAGGTTCATCGAGGCCCGAACAAACCGCCCGGCTCACCCCATGGCGGGCTCTCGGTCGTAAAACATCGACGGGTTGATTTTTCTAGGCTAATCATTTTTACCGGCAATTAAACGTTTAGCTCTTTGGATGATTTTTCTTGGCTAATAATTAATTCTTAGCTGACAAACAATTAGGCCTAGGTATATCAAACAAGCCCAAAAGCCCCAAACAAAACATCTAGAAAATGGACCAGTCGTGTCTAAATGCACAAAGAACCAACAACATGCATTTCGGATGGGTGCTAGCTAATTTTGTTCTGGTGTTAGACACATGAACATGAACTAAGATATGTAGACTACATTAAATGTTAAGTTGCAAGTCAAGGTCAAGCCCTATTGTTTATCAAGCATCCACATCTATGATATATTAATCGCCATTATGGCTGACAGCTCACACTCACATGTGGGTTCAAACCCATACCTGCCCTATCTTTGGGGGTTGGTTTATCAAGACACATAATTTATGTTGTCTTAACAATAAGAAATTATATGGAGTCGTCAGCTATACTTACATGAATGGTGTACTTACACGCGAGATGCACATAGATAAGGAAATAATTGGTGGGTCTATTTCACGAGTCACGACAAACTTGACTTGATCAATTGTGCCATGGCTCTCCAAATATGGTAGAGTCCATACGGTACCTGTTCTCAATTTGCTCATGTATTTTTCTGTAGTATAAGTGAGGAAGGGGTTTACGTGCGTGTGTGTTCATAGGAGGTGAGTACGTTGTTATGCTGCGTCGCGTGTTGTGAGCGTCCGCATTGTACTATGTAATTCTAAAAAAAAAAAGAAATATACCGCCCATATTCTTTGATGGCATGTATCCAACTTTTACAGTAATAGGAAAGTGAGTATGCCTGTTTGGATGAGTTTCATATTCCTTTAAAAAACACTTTTTTTAATTAGTTTCTAAAATCTGGATTTTGAACAAAAACTGGTTGGGTGTTTGGACCCCCAAGTTTTTAATAATCCAGTTTCATTTATTGCTTACGAGATCACAAGAAACTTGCAAAATCTGGATATCAATAGCTTCTTGGCTAGCTAAAACTGCCACAAAGACCTAGGCAAAATCTAGCCTGTTTGGATCTTACCCAGTTTTCAAAATTTAGATTCTTAAAAACTAGAAGAAGAATCCAAACTGGGCTTTAATTGCGGAGCAGGCCCACTTGACACGGTATTTTTTCTCATTCCGATCGAGGCTCGCATGATGCACGGCCGTTCACATGGGCAGCGGCTGAAACTGCTGGGTCTGTGTTGCTATATATATATCCAAGCATCCTAACTGTATTCATTCATATTTTTTTTTGGAGAAAACAGTACTGTATTCATTCGTGAGATCAATGCAATTGTGGTTTTGATCCAATCCTATCCTGTTTCACGTGCTTCTCTCCCACGACGGCGGCTTCTGCTTCCCTGGTACGGTGGCCCTGACAATGAAGACACATGGCGCTGGATGCTCGCCTGCTCTACCAGAAGGTCCAACGCAAATTGTGTCTTCTCTCATTCCATGATGCTTTTAGCCTAAATTAGCTTCACTTTTAGGCTTTTACCAATCAGTGGACTAGTTGTTTGATGGGATAGGATGCTAGTTCCTTGGTTGATCTAGCTTTGTAGGCTAATAATTTTTAGTTCATTAACAATTAGCCCGGCCTGTGTATGAAACAAAACTTAAAACGTCTAGAAAATGGACCAGTTGTGTCTGAATGCACAAGGAGCGTAACCTACAACATGTACTTCGGACGATGGGTGGTAGTTTTGTTCACATGAAGAAGGATTAAGATATGTAGACTACAGCAAATGGGAAAGTTGCAATTCAAGGTCAAGCCCTATTGATTATCAAGCATCCACATCTGTTAGGTGTCTCTATCAGTGTCACCTCCGCTAGCTAGCTCATACACTACGATCAAGACATCACTGCCGGGTGTACACCTTTCTCGCTCAGAAAAACAAGATAGTTTGTAGGCATGCTCATAAAAAATAAAGGAGGGAGAAGAGAATATATAGAATAAAATAATCGTTTATATGTGGAGGTTCACGTAATGAATGGCAATGGCACACAGTATATGTACGAGCTAGCTGTGTTGTCTCATGCTTGGCGCCCTTAATCACAGTTCTTGAGAAACACAATATGCAGAGTATATTAAATGGTAAGTTGCAAATCTGCAATTCAAAGGTCAAGCCTTATTGTTTTATCAACCATCTACATCTATTAATCTCATCTCAATAATTGAGAAATGCGCGCAACATATATGTTGACAGCTCATGCTCACATGTGGAGTCAAACCCAATGTGCCCCATCTCTGCAAGTTGGATTACCACGACACATATTTTATGCAGTATTTAGAGTAATAAGAAAATATATGGACTCTCAATTATTGAGAAATTATATGGACTCGTCAACTATACTTACGTGAATCATGTATTTACGCGAGATGCACATGGGTAAGAAAATAATTGGTGGGTCTATTTCACGAGTCACGACGAACTTGACTTGCTCAATTGTGCCCCCTGTTCCTTCAAATATGGTAGAGCCCATACGTTACCTTCAAGAAATACTGGCTAAGAAGCAAATTTTTACGGTAATTGCAAAGTTTTAGCATTCTCTAAGAAAGAAGCATCATCCGTTCAAAATTATTGCAACTTGCAAGCACACCCAAAGTTTTGACTTAAGCAAGTTCACATTATTGGTAAATGTAGTTAAAGCCATCCATTAGACGTGAAAAAATTGAGTGGCTCTTGTCTCTAACAGCTTCAACACTTCAATTATATATCTATTCTTTGCTGTCATCTAAGCGGCGTAGTAGAGCCTGAAACCAGAGCCAAGGTCATCCATTAATTATGCCAGAAAAGCTTATCAGTGATGTCTCGATTAGTGACTCGAAAACAAAACACATCACTACAAGAATATTAGTGACATGGGTTAACGATACGCATCACTGATTAGTTGTTGCCCATGCCCAAGAACACAAGACATGTCATACTCATAACAAGTTATCAATAACTCATGGCGTAACAAGTTATCAGTGACTTGTCCTATGAAAACGCGTCACTGATAACATCGGCGACGCATGTTACCCAGGCGCGTCACTGATATGTGGTGATATTAGTAACTCTTCTCAGCAAAACGTGTCAGTAGTGTCTAGACGCGTGTCTCCCCAAAATGATTTGCAAAAAAGTATTCTTTTAGGTATAAGAAATCATCCCTAGCTGTAGGGCATTGATTCGATGCACGTTCCAACCGTGTCTATAGGATCGGTGGATGCAAAATTGATTGATGCCTACTCTCGCGATTAGCCAGGCTGGCCGGGTGCAAAAGCGCTTGCGGGAGCAGGCTGACTAGATGCAAGATTTTTTTTTTTTTCTCATTTTGGAGGAAGAAGGCTCAAATGATGCGCACCCGTTCACATGGGCCCATGGGCAGCGGCTGAAACTAGTGTGTCTTGCTATTCAGCATCCAAACAATATTCATTCATGAGATCTTTTTTCTAAAAGACCCACAACATAGCTGGCATATATTAATAATAATAAGGAGGGAAGAGAATGACATGCAAAAACAGCACAAACAACTTTCTAGGTTTGACAGACCGTCAAGAGCTAGGAGAAAAGAACTAAACGGACTACCCCCGACATGGATTTTTTAACATGTTTTCTTAGAATACAAGTGGAACTAGGTTAGTAGTAAAGGTATATGTGGTATAGGTTTGCAAGTTTCCCATAAAATAGACATAAGTTGACAGTATAAAATGATCGATAACGACCGCCAACAGTGACTACAAGCAACACCGTTCCTACTCCTTAGTAACGTAGGGAAGGTAGTCTCTCCCCCCCTCTACCTCTTCTCAGGGAGCGGCGGATGGGGCGACTCTGGTCCATGGGATTCATGACATATATCATAGTGTGACACTTTGGCGCTAGCCTGAACTCCACCAAGAAGACTCTTGGCTTGTGGCTAGTCACTATGATGTTGTGGCGCAGTGTATAGGGAACCTATGGATACTCGGGCAGTATACATCCTATGATGCGAGGAGGCAAATCGCTGTGGCGTGCTCGGCTGGTGGCGTTGAGGTGGGGCTGGTGGGTAGTGGATTGGCCCTCGAGGGGTGGCACAACGGTGGAAAGGTTATATATTTGGTTGTGGATGCTTTATGGGAGAAAACAACGAGCACGCAGTGGCCCTAGCAAGGCAATAGACCACGGCGTGGACAGGGCCATGCAGGTCGATGTCCGTGAGCAGCTTGGTCGAGTTGGTGACGTTGGAGAAGATGACCTAGGCCAGGGTGAGGTCCGCGACGACGTCCTCGGGGGAGTTGCGGCTGCGGATGTCGCTCCGAGACCACACCTTGGAGAGCAGTGGCCCTAGCGGAGGAGCTCCCGGACGATGTAACAACTGATGTAGCCCGTGATGTTTGTGGCAACGACTGTGGTCTACGAGGCTGCAACGGTGAGGCATTGGTGGTGTGGCCACGAAGGAGGCGAGGAAGAGGCCCCGGCTGTAGCGTCAAGTAGCGGTGCCGAGGAAGGTGAGGAGCCGTGGGCGACGCCACGGCACCGGTGTGCATGCGTGAGGAAGACGAACAGGTTGAATGAAAGAGATAAGGTTTGTAGTTTAGGGACAGGGGGTAAAATGGGAATCAATGTTTTGTTGGAATAAAAGAATGATTAAATAGGAGAGAAATCAGTGCCATGGCATTTCAGCGTGTGCACCTAGTTTGATAATGGCAATTTGATGAATCCCTTTTCCCTGATGGCAAATGAGCGAAGCCCAACTTTGTTGATGGAATATTTGCCATTTTCTCACTTTATGGTGGAAAGGTGAGTCTGGAGCAGAGTGAGGACGAGATGGGCTACCGACAATGAGCTGTGCAGGAGCGAGCGAAGTGGCCGGATCTCCTGCAGATGAGGCAGCAAATCAGGTCCCGATGGCGAGGCAACCGCCTCCGAGGGGTGGGAAAGGAGCTCACTCTAGTCCTAGGCTGGTATAGGGCTGGTGGCGTGAAGCCTGTGGTGGGGGCAGGTGCGGCAGGGGAGGTGGGATGGAGAGGGGCTTGGGCCTTGCCTGGTGGAGGCTTGAGAGGTAGGCGTTGCCTGTGCACCCGTCGAGGGGGAGAGAGAGAGAGAGAGAGGGTGAAAGCCATGGCTTCTTTTACAAATGATGATTCTCTTCATTCATGAGATCAATACAACACATGCTACCCGCCGCAACCACGGCTTTGGCTTCGCTGGTGAGCTTGACGATTAGAACACCAGGCGCTGGATGAGTGCCCGCCGTGTCGGGTCGCCCGATGCTTGCTCTCCCGGAGGGAAGTCTAGCACAATTTGTGTCTTTCTCATTCCATGATGGTTTTAGCCCAAAGTAGCTTCCCTTTTAGGCTTTTACTAACTAGTGGACTAGTTTTTGATGGGATGCTAGCTAAAAATTACTCCAACTTTTAGCCCTGGTTGATTTTCTAGGCTTATAATTTTGAGTTGATAACAATTAGCCCTTTGTATCAAGTAGACCCTTAAAACGTCTAGAAATTGGACCACTTGTGTATGAATGCACAAAGAACCTACAACATGTACTTCGGACGATGGGTGGTAGTTTTGTTCTAGTGTTAGGCACATGAAGATGGATTAAGATATGTAGACTAGCAAATGGTAAAGTCGCAATTCAAGGTCAAGTCCTATTGATTATCAAGCATCCACATCTGTTAGGGTGTCTTGTCAGTGTCACTCAGCTAGCTCATACACTACGATCAAGACATCACTTTTTCTGATGTGGAAAGACAGGGAAGATAGAAAGAAGAAACTATGTTTTATCTCAATGCCTATCTTGCTCAGAAAATGAGATAGTTCGTGGGCTTGCTCATAAGAAATATGGGAGGAAGAAGAGAATATTTAGAATAAAAAATCATTTATATGTGAGCTTCATGTAATGAAGTGGCAATGACACGGTATCTATGAGTTTGCTGTTGTATCACGCTGTTGAGGACACCCTTAATCACAATTCTTGAGAAACACAAAATGCGTGTTAGTTTTGTCCTAGTGCTAGGCACATGAAGATGGATTAAGATATGCAGAGTATATTAAATGGCAAGTTGCAAACCTGCAATTCAAAGGTCAAGTCCTATTGTTTATCAAGCATCCACAATCTATTAATTAATCTCATCTCAATTATGGAGAAATGCAACATGCTGACAGCTCATGCTCACATGTGGAGTCAAACCCAATGTGCCCCATCTCTGCAAATTGGATTACCAAGACACATAAATTATGCAGTATCGAGAGTAATAAGAAATTATATGGACTCGTCAGCTATAGTTATGTGAATGGTGTAGTTACGCGAGATGCATATAGATAATAAATAATTGCTGGGTCTACTTATTTCACGAGTCACGACAAACTTAACTTGCTTGCATTGCAATTATATTTGTGTTCCTACTCCTTCAAATATGGTAGAGCCAATACATGACCTGTATTCAATTTGCTAGCATTTTTCTTTGGTAAATGATGGTGAGGGGAGATGGCCAGCGCCAAATTTGAATGAGGGCGTCCGCAATGGTAATAGATATGCTAGCTATGTAGTTGGCTGATGTGGAAGTGAGAGACAACAAAAAGATTATTTTATATAATTAGACCCACATGCTCTCTTCACATGTTCTTGAGCTACGTGAAATAGTCTATCTATTTGCATGTAGCTAGTGACTACTCTCTCATACTTTTTTTCATGCCACGTCACATCTAGATAGCAAAATAGCTAACCATTGGGGGCGGCCTGAGACAGGTCGGTGTTCCTTTTTTTATGATGGCCAGATGCAGGCGATCTGGATCTCTGGTTAGCTCCTTTCTCTATTTCTGACATTGAAGCTAATCTCCAAACCTCGGGAGTTGTTTTTTTTTTGAACCAGAGTGCCAACAACTATTGCATCAATAGTTAAGTGTCATTTAATCAAATGCGACGAGCTATTTGGCAGGGTTTGACTTGGTTTGCAACTTGTGGCTTGGTCATCCCTTCGCTTCGCATTTGCCGTAGCATACTGCAAAGGCACAACTCTTACTTGTAATTCCCCTCCCACTAAACTTGTCTTGTGCGTGGGGAAGATCGAGCCTTGTCATATCACTTCTGTAAGCCATCTCATCTTCTTACGCATGATATCTCTTGCATGCATATACCGATCTTATTACTAACTAATGTTGTTGGGTTCTCTGGGATGTTGATGCTGCAGAACCCAACTTCGAGAGCGGAGCAATGGCAGGTGGAGGGCTGGCGCACCTGTGGAGCGAGTGGGGATACAAATCATGGTCCTTGTGAGCTTTGCGCTGCAAGTCTTGCTCCTTGCCATTGGAGGAACCCGTCGGCATAGCTCCTCGACGGTGTGGTCTACCGTGGTGAGGACTATCCTCTGGCTGGCTTACCTGACGGCAGACTCGACGGCGATATACACACTCGGCCACTTATCGGTGGCCAACAGCTCACACAAGCACCTACTGGTGGCGTTCTGGGCGCCGTTCCTGCTGCTGCACCTCGGCGGCCCAGACAATATCACCGCCTACGCGCTGGAAGATAACAGGCTATGGCTGCGCCACCTGCAGACTCTCGCTGTGCAAGCACTGGGAGTCGCTTATGTGGTTTACAAGTTCATCTTCACTACCCGCAGCCAAGGTGGCAGATTGCTCCTGCTGGCTGCTTCCATCTCCATGTTCGCTGTCGGTGTTGCCAAGTATGGCGAGAGGGTATGGGCACTCAAGTGTGGCAACATCAGCAGCATCAGCAGCAGCTTAGATGGCTACTTGGATAAGTCCGATGGCAACATTAGGGATGGAGGGAAATTATTTTTGAGCATTGATGGAGGGAAATTTGCTAAAGAGGAGGAAATCCTGCGTGAAGCTCACACCTATTTTGATATCTGCAAGGGTGCCTTCACGGATTTCATAGTACCTATTTATATAGGACTTGATCCAGAATATAGGATCTCTGACCTATACATGTTGATAGAAATGGAGCTGTCCCTTATGTATGACATCCTGTACACCAAGGCAGCTGTGATCCATACATGGTCTGGCATTTGCTTCCGCTGCATTTCACTGCTTGGTACAATTGTTGCATTTCTGTTGTTTCAACTCAGCATGAGCAGCAGCGGAGATGGGTACAACATGGTAGATGTGGTTATCAGCTACGTTTTGCTGGCTGGAGCATTGGTCTTGGAGGTCATATCACTGTGTACGGTCATCCTATCCACCTGGATATGCTATTTCTTGAACAGAAATGGATGGAAGAGGCTTTCTGATGCCATCACTTACCTTCGCTGGTGTTTCCGCTGGCCGACAAGAAGACTCTGGTCAGGCTTCATTGGGCAGTACAACTTGTTAGATATGTCGGTTAGTGACCACATGGATGGGATAGTGTTCAAGCTGGCAAAGAAGTTAGGACTCCACCACTTGTGGAATAAGCTGCATTTTTCAAACACTTTTTGGGGCAACGAGTTTTGCTCAGTGGAAGACCTCAAGGAGTTGGTATGGAGGGAAATTCAGAAAAGTGGTTCTGGACTGAACTCGTCGTCAAGGGGTACCTATGCATTGCAAAGGAACAACTGTCGCGAATATGCTTGGAGCATCGACAACATGGACATGGACAGGAGCATCCTTGTCTGGCACATTGTAACTGATTTGGTCATACGGGTCCCCAACAGTGATAAAGTCGATAAAAGGCTTGCTGAGGTTACTAAGGTGCTATCCAATTACATGATGTTCCTTCTTGTGGTAAAACCTGACATGCTGCCTGGCCGTACACGCCGCAATTTATATCTCAACGCTTGCAAGGAATTGAACTGTCATTGGAGTGACTGTTCAAAGGAGTGGAGATCGTGGGAGGAAGCTAAATCGCTGCCACAGGCAGATATACTTGCCCGATGGTTATTAGGTGATTTGTATCACAAGCTGCAGAAGAATGACCCATCATCACAGGAAATTAAGCTGCGGAAGAATGGCCCATCATCATCAGAGACTGATATTGAGGTAGGGGTTGATATGCTTGACTAATTTCTGTCTATATTAAATGTTTGTGCAGTTCATTTATATCACTAGACTTGTTCGAGAACAAAATTTCAGCTCTACACCCCATGACAATGCCTCTTTAAAACATTAATTTCAGTAGTCAATAACATGTTTATAAAATTAGAAAGATCTTAAAAAATAGTTTCGGCTACACTTTTTCTGATTATACATATATCACACACTTATAAAAACCTACCTTCAAAGTGCAGCTCAAAGCAATCTAACTCAGTCGAGCGTAGTTGCCTTGTGAAAAAACGAAACTCAGCGCTATGATATTGCACAACATAGACGAATTGGATCATTAATAAATCTCAATACACTGCATGCTTCAAGTTATTAAACATTATATACTCTGAGTTAAATTTGGTGACATGTACACTGTTGTCTCAGCCACTAACAAAGAGGTTACTGGATTGAACATCCCATTGCACACATCCATTATCTGTGTTCTTATATGACAAAAAAGGTTCAAATAATAAAAGAAGTTCATCAAAAAGTGAAATCCACGGCCCAATTTTAAAACTTTAACACATTCTCATCTAGATCCATGAACTCACGAAGTGATCACCTGTGTCCTTTAAGCAGTTCATTCTAAGTTCACTCAGGTCCAATTTCTGATTCTTTTTACTCCAAGATCAAACAAAATAGTAGAAAAAGATTTTTTAAATTAGGTTCAACTAATTAGTGTTTTTATCTCCCGTTTAACAATTTTTCTTACAAAGGAACATTATTAAAAACATTCACTAAACTTAAACAATATATTAGGAGATCGATCAGGATCAAATGTTTTCATATCCGATGGACTTCTTTGGTTGAGCTTTCTATTGTTCTTGATAAATGTATGCACAACGATTTTACACGAGAGTCATTAAACATTGGGACTTTAATGTTACTTAATACATTCCAAATTAGAAGACGTTTGACTTTTTGGACCCCAACTTCGACCACTCGTCTTATTAAAAAAATGCAATATGTCCCATCTTTTGCTATGACTTGCTTTATTAATAAAAGTTTTCAAGAATGACTTAAATTTGACAATGTTTGTACAATTTTTTTTTTGAATAAGACAAGTGGTCAAATTTGAGGTAAAAAAAGTCAAACGTCTTATAAATTGGAATGGAGGGATTACTACACATGCTTGCTATGAACTAGTATGTTGCTAGGATCGTGAGAATTGAAAAAATGTTCTCTGTTTCAGGATTGTGGAGAAGAAGTAGTGCCAGAGAATGCAAAGGATGTTTATAACGCGATATGGATCTCTGAAAAGCCTTCGGAGAAACCCCCATGATGAAGTTAGATGGCTAGAAACAATCTTCCAGGTGTGGATGGAAATGCTAATGTATGTTGCAGAGCACTGTAGACTAGATTATCATGCCGGGCAGCTCAATCATGGGGAGAGTTCATAACTATCATGTGGTTTATGGTGCACCACCTTAGCTACTGTAGGACCCCACTTTAATGGGTCTTTAATCTCACGTATTTGTGTGTCGGATCATGCTACAAATATGTGTTATTACAAATATGTGTTATTAATGCACAAAAGATTGGTACACAGGTTTTAAAAGAAATTCTGAGCTTTATTAAAATAGGATATAAGATCTTACAATAGTGACTAGGGTAGTCACAAATCTGGTTTACATTTATCGAGTAGCCAACTATGAAGCGGTGGTATGTATTGTGTTCTGGTCTACTTGAGTACTAGACCGTATGGGCACTACTTCCTACTCCACAAGCAAACTTGCAGAGAATCGCTAGGTTTACCGTCCTTCTTCTAATTGAACGCCTTGCGGACTCCTATGAACGCTGGTCCTTTACCTTGCTGGTGATTTACCTTCTAAGGTGC
Organism: Hyparrhenia diplandra; assembly: GCA_015847255.1. Lineage (NCBI taxonomy): Eukaryota > Viridiplantae > Streptophyta > Magnoliopsida > Poales > Poaceae > Hyparrhenia > Hyparrhenia diplandra. The sequence goes on along the minus strand of JADLZK010009293.1, from coordinate 259,136 downwards.
CGATGTCTAAAAAAGATATAAAGGGGTGAGTACAAAATTACTCGACAAGTCCGAATCAGAGGTGTATGTAATTATTAGGGGGGTTGGGCCATAACAGAGTCTCTAAAACTGCTCTTGCTAGTTCCCGTTCAGGATTTCGTTACCATCACATTTCCATGTCACAACAAGTTGATTAGTGTAGGTGTAATCTAATCATTGATGATCTGATCCTAGCATTTACCCATTCCAAAAGTGTGGCTATTCGAATAGATTTAAATAACTCTGTAGAGGTTGTACAAATTCCCCACACCACGATAGACGTTGTCTACACCATGGCCAAATGGTTCGTCAAGCCTAACGAGACTCCGTATCCGCTTGGATGCCTCCTAGGTTTACGTATAGTTTCCACCATGACTTCTCATGAGGGATTGGAACAACTGATACCAAATCATCCAACTTAGGTGTTACCAAAAAATACCTCGGCGTTACCAAAACACCCAAAATTAGTATGGACTTCTTCTAGGATTTTGATGCATAGAGTTATGGTGTCCGAGAATTTTTTTGGGACTTCTTCTAGGTGGCTCGAGTCATGTACGTATTGAAATTTACTTATGCAATAAATGTATGTAAGTGGTGACGAGGATAAAGCATTTACGCAAAAAAAAATTAAAAAGGGTAAACACATGTGCACACCCTACAAAAATGTTGGTCACCCGTTTGAATGAAAGACACGACGTATAAGAAATAACGCCCTCGAATGAGCACAATCTTTATTTGGCGCACGCACACTCTCTACTTTCTTTATGGTGCGTATTTTTTAAAAACGTTTCAAGCGGTGAAATGCCCGTGAACCGCCTGGTATCCGGACGACCATTCCCTTTCCCCTTTCTCCCCCTCGGCGTGCGTTCTTTTAGAAAATCCTCGCCGGGCGTCGATTTGGCCGACGGCGGACCCTCCCCTCGGCGGACGTCTCCCTCACCGCACAAGCCGGCGCGGTCGCCGCGCCCGCTCCACCTCCGGCCCCCACGCCTCGCGTCGTCTGGCATGCCGCCGTGGTTGCGGCGCTGCCGCTCCACCTCGGCCCCATGCGTGCGTCTTCCTCGCCCGGCGCCAAACCGCGCCCGCTGGTCGACCTCGGCACCCAACGCGTCGCCTTCCTCGCCCGGTAGCCCTAACGTCGAGGTTCCCCTCCCCCCCCTGCCCGTGCCCCTTCCCTCCGTCGACGGGGGCGTAGGGTGAGGGTTCACCGTGTTTCCGTCGGGGTTTATTAATTTTTCTGGCGGATTCGTCCCCATGGTGTTCTCGATTTGTTGGATTTTGGATTCATAGCTGGATGTGGTTTCTATTTGGGCAGAATCGTTGCCATCGTCATCTCGATTTTGGGCGGATTTGTTGGAGGCCGAGTGGGAGCCGTCTACATCTCGATTTGGGGGCGGATTTGTGGGAGGCGGAGTCCCGATTCGAGCTGAAGGAGCCGGAGTCCGGCAAATCTGGGCAAATCCGGTGGTCGTAGGGGTGAAGCAATCAGTTCCGAGAACTACCGATTGCTGTATCGAGGACATCTCCGTCGTCGACCACCGGCGCCTCCAACGCCTTCAGCTCATACAGGTACACAACAGGGTGCTCCTGCCCATCTAGGTTCCTGTTCATGTGTAATGATTTTTGTCTACTGCAACTGGGGGATACAGAGATGCGGCGTGTTCTTGGGGTCCAGGGGCCAATGCAAGCACCGATTCATTGCTTTTTACTCTTTTTGGGATTTGGGATCAAAAACGTTGTGACCATGCAGAGTTCTTGTTAGCCTTATGTAAATATTTTTACTGACTTAGCAGTACTACTAATGATACTACATTAGTAGTACTAGTCTACTTGTTCCATAGCTTTATTTTCAGCATAAATACAAGTACAGTCGATGGCTGTAGGTGATGACTACTAGCACTACTCATATGTCCTCCTGTTCAAAAAAAGAACGATTTGTGTAAACCTTTAAGACCTTTTATGTTTTATACATCTTTTTATTTTTTTTCCCTTAATCCTTTTCACCAAACAACTGGTGGTAATTCTGTTCAGAACACTACTGAAGAATAGTTTCTGAATGGAATTTTAAGTACTCATTATGCAATGCAATCCCTATATAAGTTCATGCATTCTCAACTGATATTGCGTTAGTGGACTTTATCATTAGTATGCGATGAAGTTAGTGCCTTCAGGCAGAATTTTTTTCGGAGCAGGCAGCAACGGCTGACATCTGTTGCTGACCAAAGGATAGTATAGCAAATATTAACTAAGCATATTATTCTATTAAACAGGTTGATATTATTGCTTCACACCATTTGCATTCTATAAATACTGCCATCTCATTCTCGACTTTGCGCTCTGTAATGCCCTGTGTGTTGTGCCTGTTTAGGTTCAGTTTCATTTTGGAGTTTTTATCTTGTTAAAATTTTCAGTGTGTTCTATTTAGTGTGTTTTACGTGCATGCCCAGGCAACCTAGCTTGGTGGTGTTTGCGTTTCACAGGGAATGTGGTATTGGGCTGGGCCATCAATTCCATGTAGGATGGAGTTGGTTTAGTTGAGCAGGACTGTAGATCAGGTGTTGTCTCTCCGGATTGCAATGGGGATTTTTGCCTTTGTGTGTTGGGGGATTTGTCTGAATGGCGAAATGGTGATTGGGGGATTTTTACTAACTGCAAATATGCTTTTGTTCTTTATGGGGGCTGGGTTTTGGTACTACTTTTCAACGAGTATCCTGCTGCTGACTTGCGGATGCCGAGGTGTCAGTGGATCACTCTTGTTCTGTCTTAATGGTTGTTGTCTTTTGGTTTCAGTTTTTTAGTTCTCCAGCTAAGCCAAAAAAGTTGTCTGTAGACTCTTCTAAATCATGCAATCATGCACAGATACTAATTAGAATTATATTCTGTGGAACTTGCAGTTTTTGTTACTTTGTGGCTGCACGCCTGCATCACCAATACTAGGTAGGAAAGCAAAGAGGTCGACATCAACATTCAGGTGCAGCTCTGAACCAATCCTCATATTTGTTAAATGTCCCTTTGTAGCTACAGTACATAATTAATTAAATATTCCTTAACATACATTTGTTTCCCGGTAGTCATACAGGGATAGAAATAGTTTTTCTATTATTCAATCCTAGTTTTCATTGATCAATACTTTTGCAAACTATCACAACTAGAAAACCACTCTATTTAAATGAGCAATAGAATAGAAGTTGCACAACTGAGCTGAATCTTGCTTTCATAAGGATGTGTATTAATTAGTTTCTTTTTGCTACTAGGCGATCTTCTTAATTCCCATGCACCGATGGCTACTAAATTATATACAGTAAGCATCAGTTGTATGGATTAACCTCTAGAATGCCAGTTCTCTTTTCATGGGGTGTTTTAATCCACCCAATAGTTTCAGTTGTGCCTTATGGATCATATAATGGCATACATGGAGCATTTATTGTAGTTATGAAATAGGGCTTTGTACTGAACTCAGATTTATTTCTCTTGTACTCAGGAAAAAAACAATGTGCTCAAAAGGTTTTATTTCTCTATACTGGTGGTATAGAGAGGGAGATATATAGAGACGGAGATGGAGAAAGATAGAGGAGAGAGAGCAAGAGAGAGGGGGAGAGAGATGGTGGGAGAGATAGAGAGATGGAGAGAGAAAGAGAGGGAGACAGAGAGATAGATAGAGATAGAGATAGTGAGAGGGAGAGATATATAGAGAGAGAGGGACAGAGATATAGAGAGAGGGAGAGAGAGAGAGAGAGAGAGAGAGAGACACATGTTTGAAACTTAAAAGCATGCCCCCTACTAGGCAATGGATATTTGGGGTATTTCTCATTTTGAAAATTAAATTTATTGCCCCTACTAGGCAATGGGTTTTTGGGTTTTTGTCTTTTTAAATTTAAAAGCATGCCCCCTACTAGGCAATGGGGGTTTTTGGGGCATTTTTATTTAGTTTGAAAATAGCATGCCCCCTACTAGGCAATAGATTTTTAGGCTTTTAGTTTTTTTTTAAAAAAATGCCCCCTACTAGGCAATGGGTTTTGGGGGTATTTCTATTTTTGAAAATAAAATTTGTTGCTTCCTACTAGGCAATGGGTTTTTGGGGTTTTTTTTGTCATTTTAAATTTTAAAGCATGCCCCCTACTAGGCAATGGGAGTTTGGAGGCATTTTTATTTAGGATGAAAATAGAATGCCCCCTACTAGGCAATGGGTTTTGAGGTTATTTCTCTTTTTGAAAATTAAATTTATTGCTCCCTACTAGGCAATTTGTTTTTTTTTTTTTTTTTTTCTTTGTAAATTTAAAAACATGCCCCCTACTAGGCAATGGGGGTTTTGGGGCATTTTTATTTAGGATGAAAATAACATTCCCCCTACTAGTAGGCAATAAGTTTTTTTAGGATTTTAGGTTTTTGTTTTAAAAAAAGTAGCCCCCTACTAGGCAATGGGGGTTTTTGGGGCATTTTTATTTAGGAAGAAAATAGCATATACCCCTACTAGGCAATAGGTTTTTGGGTTTTTTTAAAAAGCATGACCCCCTTCTAGGCAATGGGTTCTTGGGGTATTTCTCTTTTTGGAAAAAAAAATTGCATTAGGTTTTTGGGCTTTTATTCTTTTTTTTTTAAAAAAGCATGCCCCTACTAGGCAATGGGTTTTAGGGGTATTTCTCTTTTTGAAAATAAAATTTATTGCCCCCTACTAGGCACTTTGGGGTTTTGGGTTTTTTTTTTGTCCTTTTAAATTTAAAATCATGCCCTTACTAGGCAATGGGTGGTTTTAGGTGCATTTTTATTTTGGAAGAAAATAGCATGCCCCCTACTAGGCAATAGGTTTTGGGCTTTTATTTTTTTTTAAAAAAAGGATGCCCCCTACTAGGCAATGGGTTTTGGGGTATTTGTCTTTTTAAAAAAAATTATTGCCCCCTACTATCAATGGTTTTTTGGGTTTTATGTCTTTTAAAATTTTAAAGCATGCTATTTTCATATTCCAAACTAAGTAGGGGGTGTCTGGGTTTTTTGGACCTTTGGGATCGTTGGGTAGGTGGTTGGACTTTGGGAAATTGAGGTTAGACTTTGTGTAGGTTTTTGGGGTTTTGTAAAAAAGGTGGGTTGGGGGGGAGAGGGATAGATAGATGGAGTGGGGGAGAGAGAGACACAAAGTGAGGTAGGGGAGATGGTAGGGGGAGAGAGAGAGAGAGTGTGAGAGGCATAGCGAGAGGGAGATATATAGAAACAGAAATGGAGAGAGAGAGAGAGTAGAGAGAGCAAGAGAGGAGAGAGAGAGAGAGAGAGAGAGAAATTGAAAGAGTTATTTACAACTCGATCATTATTTAGGCTATAAACAATAACTGCAACTTTGCTACACCACTAATTGCATACCCTGTCTTTTTGCTTTATAACTATGAACCTCATGCGTGCATCTCAATCAACATACTTGAATATAATGGCGTGTGCCCATATTTTATTAACATGTTTGAAACATTTTTTATAGAATTTCTGGAGAAATTCAAATCAATGTTGTTGCTCCTGTGGTTGAAGCTCCATTCTAGATGTTAAAACTTATGATGCATATGCATTTTTTATCAATATATGTTTGATTCAACCAACATGTAAATGTACTGATCATCCATTTCTCCTAAAAAACATATTCCCAACTGTTTCTGCATGCAGATCTTCTATGATCCCTACTATCCACTGTAGACTTCTAGTAGAAGAAGCAATAATAGCAATAATCGATGTTCTAATTTCTTGAAGTCTGATATTTTCTTTGCATTGAACACCGGTGGTATGAAACCTAAGTCTTGCACCTGTCTTTATAATCTTTTTTTTTTTTTACCCTTTCCATCCAGCCTCCTCTTAGTTTAGGTTTAATCCCTGTAACTTGTACTAGTTTTGTTAATAATTTTTTCCTAAAATCTAATGTTTTGTTCACAGGCAAGGTCCTTCTGGATTCTGCAATTTTGACAACATTGGCTGTGGTCACCTTCCTTGGTTACTTCTCTTTTTGCTAGATTGCACCACAGGGCTGCTTGTTCAGGTATATGACCATGGAATTCTCATCAAACTCTATATATACTTGCATCTTTCCAATATGTCTATTGTGTTCACAATCTAAAAGGAAAGGCACTCCACATTTTGCAATAGTGTTGCCTTTTTTTTGTACTGTTTAGGATGATCCAATCCATCCTACATTAATGTGTGATGTTTTTTGTCGTAGATAGTGCAAGAGAGGGAGGGAGAGAGAGAGAGAGAGAGGGAGAGAGAGAGCCTTATCCAGCTTTAAGATCCATATTACATAAACGATTGTCAAATTCTATAATTTGTGTATAAGTATGGTCATTGTTGACACTGTTATAGCATAAAATTATAAGTCAATTAACATGAAATAAGGGCTCAAGATAAAGACCAACATAAGTCTAGGGGCCGTCTAACTAACATAATTCCATGAGTTTTGGTATTCTGTGACTTTCCAGGGACTTGATAGATAATGCGAGAGAAGAATGGAGAAAGTTCCGAATATACAAGACATATGATGACAAGACTTGACCATGAAGTAACTCAACCCGAAAAGTGGACTAAAACATTCTAGAAGATACCAAAGGACACCGAGAACAAGCGGGAAGCCAAGGTGGCACTCCACCCCTGGCGGCCGCCCGGTCTGGGGCGCGCCCGATTACCACATAGGCGGCCGCCCGGTGGGTCCCCCCTGTCGGCCTCTCCTTTCTATGTCGGTTTTACCACCGACCTTGAGGTTGTATCTACACCGTTGTTGAAGGTCGGTTTGATCCAAGGGTTCACGTTCATCGCCAAGTCATATATAAGAAGACCAAATACCCCGGGGGCTAAACCTAACTCAAATCAATATTCATTATCAATTCATTCTCATCAAGTTCAACCTAGTCTAGACCTAAGCCCTAGTTCATCATACTAGAAGTAGCTAGCTAACTAGTTAGTTCTAGTTGAAGATCAAGTTCATCTTGAGTTCACGATAGTCAAGCAATAGCAAGAGCATTGTTCTTACGCTCTTGAATTCGATCTGTAAGTATTATTATTGATACACTATTGTTATGGCTTTGATCTATATAATTATTATATTCTTATTGTTATGTGTTTATGCATGCTATGATTATATGTTTAGTTTAGTGAGATTGCTTTATATTTTTATGCATGGAATTGTATAGCATCCATATAGATGATCACTATGTGGGTGATAAGCAATGTGTAAACGTGGTGTTTATACAACGTTTATCTCGCAATTGGACCCTACATTCCGGCCGTGTGGTAGATCGCGGGAGTGACGGTCTGTTGAGTCCTTTGGAATCCACCCTCCGGAATGTAGGACTAGTCGAGTTTATAATTATGGTAATAATCAAGTTTTAGATCCTTGGTTGTTATTGGTAATGCTTGCCATGTGTAGAAGTAATTCAACCTTGCCATGATAGCTAGATGTATTGTACTAATTGTAGTATTCATTGACATATGATTAGGAGTATCTTAGAAATATTCTTTCTATAACATGCTAATTGCTCGTATGATACTAGTGGCATATGATGATCTTAGACTTGGGTATTTATCATTTATATAATTATCTTTATCCTGCGACTTATCCTATTGAGTAATGTTAGATACATATGGCTACTCTGCGTTACACTACCGTAAGTGGATCTCATAAGTAAATCACTTCATAAATCATTAGATACCTCAATCTCTCTACTTTCCATAGACTTACCTTCCCCGTGGTAAAATATAAATACGATACTGGATTACTCCGGTTCGACTGCTAATGGTTTGGGCCTATTTGGGTTTTTTGGTTTGGTTTTTTAACGTTGGGCTAAACTGGTTTGGAGCAAATGGGCTTGGCTTTGTCCCATAATTTGGTCCGGTTGGGTTTGGAAGATAGCAATAATTTGGTGCCGTTTTGGTTTCTAGCCCATGGTTCCAATTGGTTCTCAACTGCAACTCTAGCCCATGGTTTCCAGGTGACCCCGTCGAGTCCGCGAGCTGCCGGCCCGCCGCCAGCGCGAGGGCGACGCCGTTAGGGAGGTGCTAGTCCTCGACGGTTTCGGCGCCGGCGCCGCGGACCTGGAGGCCGAGCTGCGGCGGCTGGTCCTCGACGGCCGGGAGCTCGCGGCACTACCTGCTGCTCTCTCCGCGTTCACTGCCTGCTGCAGTGCTGCTTCCGCCGCCGCCACCAGGTGCCCAGATCTTCGTCCGGCCCTTCTCCGGCAACGAGTAGCCTCCAGGTATGCCTGCCCCGCCCTTCTTGTTGTGCGAAACGGAGCACCAAAGGCTAACCTAAGCTATTTACCTTGGCTATCTGTGGATCTGTTCTAATTACAAGTGTATACCTGTATTATGCCTTTAAAAAATATTGTCACCCATGTCCTTTTGTGTGTCCGCCCCTGCACCCATGTCTTGTACTTGATCTGTTCCTGCTTGGGAGGAACCATTCACACTTGTTCATTAGCGAGATGATTGACTATTAAATTTCCTGACTTCGTGAGATACACTTTATACGTTGCAGCATTGTTTCTCAGTACATTTCATAAGGCAATATGCTAGCTTTATTTCTCCCCCTTTAGTCTTGGGAAAAAGCTATATTAAATAGTCTAGATTTTTGCTTAGCTCGGTACAAATTGTTCCTGGATTCTTATATGGAAGAAGATCAGTTGTGTTTAGTATTGTCCTGTACTCGATTGTTTCATGATGTGCACCGCTTTGAATTAAGTAGAAACTTATCCTATATTTCGATAGTGTTTGATCAGAGAAAATGTAGATGTTTGAAACTGTGATGTGGTTGCCTTAGTCTGCACTATTGTTTGAAACAGGTGTCATTCATTGGTGCTCAGAGTCGGCTTGTTTTGAATTGGCTTTGAAGTTTCAGAACCTGAAAGAAGCAGCTATTCTGAATGGTGATGTGTTCTGCAGACTGTACTGAAGTTTCAGACTATACTGATGTCACACCTACAGATTACCTTTTCATGAGCAGTTCCTCCTAGAAAAGGTGAAGAACACTCCCAGTACTAGTTTAGGCTTGATACAGTATTCAATGGTTGCAGATTTGAATTATTATTGCAGATATGGTATTAATTTCCTGTCACTGCAGACAATCACAGTTTAATCGAAGGTCACTTCCACCCATATCAAAACATGTCTACGCATACCTCGGACAGTTCAGAAACTCAATCTCGTTCGTCTCAGTCACATCCTAATCGAAGGTCAAAGGTATGGCAACACTTTGAGCCAGAAGTGGTGGAAGTAGATGGTAACCTTAAGGCCGTTTGCAAGTACTGTGGGCTTCATTTATCTACTAGATCTGGTACAAGTAGTCAAATAAGCCATATTGCAGAGTATTGCCAACCCATTGATGATGCTACTAGAAAAAGAATTTATAGCAACTATGAAGAAACTACCCTCAGGAAGTTTTGTTTTTGACCCTCAGTTATCTCGTGAGTATATGATTGACTATGCAATACGTGCTGAAATTCCATTTAAGAAATTTGAGGATCCATATTTTGAGCGATGGATGAAAACTGTGAATCAAATTATTCTTGTGTCAAGCGTCAAACCATTAAGTAATGATAGTTTGAAGAAGTATGAGAAAATGAGAAAAGGACCTTAAAACTGAGCTTGGTAGCCTAAACTCTCGTGTGTGCCTCACATCTGACTTATGGACATCAGTTCAGAACTTAGGTTACATGGTTATAACAGCACACTACATAAATGCTGACTTCAAGTTGAAGAAAAAGATTATAAGTTTCAAGGAAGTGAAGTACCCTCATACTAGAATTGCAATTGAATAAGTACTTGTCAGTTGCCTAACAGGGGCATAAGAGAGAAGGTGTTGACGTTGACAGTGGACAATGCGGGTAACAATAATAGAGCATGCCAAGTTTTTGTACAATATCAGAAGCATGAGCTGATGCTGGAGGGTGCGCATTTTCATGTAAGATGTTGTGCACACATCTTGAATCTCTTGGTTCAAGATGGTATGAACATAATTCATGGCTCCATAAAAAGATTCGCGAGCTCTTGAAGCATATGATTTCATCACCATCAAGAATTCAAGACTTCACTCAGATTCCAAGTGGAGTTGGTCTTCCTACAAAACGTGGGATTGCTCTAGATATTCCAAATCGGTGGAATTCGACATATAAGATGGTTAGAGAAGCATTGGAATACAAGGTGGTCCTCAATAGTTATGCACATCAGTATGGTGAAAGTTCTCCAAGTGAGGAAGAATGGTCACAAGCTGAAGCAATATGTGAGTTCCTAAAAGCTTTTGAGGAGGCTACAAATTTGGTATCGGCTGATAGGACTCCGACAGCACAAATGTTTTTTGCCTTTGGTTCTTTCTATCCGTCATTGCTTAAATGACTCAGGTTGGCAAGCAAATGAAGTGCTAAAAAGTGTAGCTGCTGTCATGAAGATTAAATTTGAGAAATACTGGGGTGCTGATGTTGATGAGTCTGATCCATTTAGCCTTCGCAAAGAAAGACTATGATTTTAACCTTGCAATTGCTATTGCCACTCTATTAGATCCAAGAAGAAAAAATGAATATCTGGAGTTTTTTTATCGCAAAATTTGTCGGAATGTGGATCAAGCAGACACATGTTATGCAACTGCTCTTGAGTGGATGAGGAAGTATTTTTCAGTGTACGAGAGGCGTGTGCAAAATGGTTCAAACTGTGTGACAAATTCACCAGTGGCTAGCAGCACCCTTGTAGGTTCACCTGTCCTTGGGAAAAGACAACTCGAACAAGAGTTTGCAAACTTTAGGTCAAGTCGTAGAGAAGGGCGGCCGCTCCCAAATCTGAACTTGATACCTATTTCGAAGAAGAATATGTGGCTGACAGCAGCGGGTTTGATGTTTTGGTCTGGTGGAAGACACGTGCTGAGAAGTACCCTGCTCTTTCAACCATGGCACGAGATTTTCTTGCAATTCCTCTCAGCACTGTATCATCTGAGTCAGCCTTTAGCCTTGGAGGTAGGATACTTGGAGATACCAGGAGTTTGTTAACCCCTCAAATGTTGGAAGCTCTTGTTTGCGGAAAAGATTGGCTCTTTCTAGAAAAAGATGTGGGTACAAATAATCAGGTATAACACTAGTCCATATTTTTTGTAATTATTTGTATAATATAGCTTTGTTATGTTTTTTACTAAAATCTTGTTGAATAGGTGGAGTTAGCTGAAGTGGTGGAACCTTAAGCTAGAAAGTGTTGGCAACAATCTGTAGCCATGAAAGGTAAAAGGTTCTCTTTTGAAAGTTCATACATTCCAGTTGCAAAAATGAGATTGGAGTTGACCTTTTCTAGAATTTGGAGCTTTCAGTTCAATATATACCTCTTCCTGTGCCATACATTGTTTAGTGGACACATAAAATAGTTTCTTTTTATCAGGAAGTTTGTCCATTCCAAGCCAGGACCTCGGTGAAGTTTCTGCATTTTTGATGAGTAAATGTCTTTTGGGCTCCTACCTCTCATTTGTCATGTCTGGTTAGTTCCTGGCTTCAAATTTTAACTTTGTTAAAATAGATTGCATGCCTACAGGTGGTTATTGCGTTACTAAGTTCATGTTCAAATCAGCAAGTTCATGATGTATGCTTTGGCAACATACATATTTTGTATAATACCTTTTTTACTGGACAAATAGCCACTGCATGACCCATAACCATTGCTGCCATATGATTCAAATGCTTGCTTATTTTCAGGAGATATTGAACATGTGGAGATGAGTGGTCTCAAGTTGCATATGTCACTTTCAAAGACACAGGGTCTGCACTTTCGGTTTAGTGGTCTCAAGTTGCTCCTCTACCACTTGTTCTTGTCTTCATTGCAATGTTTCTGAGTCTGTGACTTCTCCTTCCATCAGATAACTTTGGAAAATGAATGTTACCAATTTTTGTAATATATGGAGCCATGGAGGCTAAATTATTCCTCAAATGTTTTTTTGGTAATATATGTGATATGTTCTGAGATTTGAGCTTGTACATTCTTATTGGAGTTTATAACTCCATTGCATCAGTGTTTTACATGCAAAGATTCAGACTTTGAAAAAAAAAAGATACTGGCTTCTTGCTTGTTTCCAGCCGCTTCAGCCCAGCTGCCTGACGTTTTTGCTTCTCATCTTATCCAACGCACTGCACCTTCTCAAACCAGACATGACAGTGCAGTGCAGCTCGTGGGTTCAAACCATGGGTTTGAGATGGTTTTAGTGGGTTGAATAGAACGGGCTGGGGGAGTTTGGTTTCTAGAGACAATGGGTTGGTTTGGGGTGGGTTTATTTTTTTGTTAAATGTTGTATGGATTGGATTGGTTAAAGATTGGATTCCAGCCCACTAGCAGGTTGACTCCTGGTGAAGTGCTACAATTGGTATTTCTATATCGTACGACTTGCGGATATCATGTTCATTCTTTTATCAAGACCTATCAAGAATATCATGCCTCATTATTTCTTTGAGCGTTATTGCTAGGGTGACGGACTAGTGTATAGGTAATGCCTAGAAATGAGTGGTATACCTTGAGTGCATATCCTCGTGAGATTAACTCCACTATGGATAATGATGCTAAGTTTATATTCCACTACTAACACCGCCTAACTTCGCTTTATTGGATCATGAGGTTAATCCCATATCCAAGCTAACATGAATAGATAGATATCCCATATATATTTCTTTCGCCTTCCTAGTAAGGATCGTGTTAGAAATATCAACAGTCATCCTATCGCTTCAAAAACCAGTTGTTGTTAGCCGCTTTTTTCTCATTTCTTTATATTTTGGTATGACCTTCTTTTGACCGGTTTGAGGTATAGTAACCTGTTGTCATGGACCTTGGATCCATGACGATAGTGTCTTCTCCGGTGAGGTTATACCCCTCTACCACAGGCTCAGTTCTAGGGTAGCAATCCTAGGCGCTTGAGAGACATTGGGAGAGAAGAGATTAGATGGGTTTAATCTTGCTTAATTCCTCCAATGTGCGGTACAGGGTAATATATGGCCCTTGGCCAACAACCGAGTCCTAGACTTAAGGACTTAATTTAGAAAGTAACTAATCAAATATCTATCATCCTAATTTAGCCACTGGTGCCGGCTCGCCTAGCTCAACCGCTGGCTCGCCATGCGCACATGCAGCCCTTCCTTCGCCATGAGCGCTTGCAGCCCTTCCTTCTAACTTTCCTTCTTAGCTACTCAACGCCCCAACACGAGTAGCGCACACCACCATGCCCATCACATCTCTCCCTCCTTCGAAGCGGCACGCCCACGAAGCCGCCATAGACCGAACTCCACACGGCTTAAGATTAAGCCTTTTACATCTCGGCTCACCTCTGTTATTAAAGACTAGAGTGTGAAATAAATTTGAAAATAAAATATAAAATAAATGTAGGCGACAACTTTGTCCTCCCGGATCCCATGGAAAGTCTTTGAATCACGGCGTCATGCCGAAGGTCGGTTGGAGGTTGTACACGCCCTGCACCTATGCTGGATCTGTCGAGCACCAAGGTAGGTGCCGAAATCAAGGAGATGACCAATTGTGGCCGTTCGGGTGGGCTCCATACCTAGCTCTCGACTTGTCTGGAGGTGTAACAATTACCGACGAGACCGGGTGGAGGAATAGGCATGCCGCGGGAGTGGTACGGTGGCGAGCTGATCAGCATGCGGATCTTCCGCACCGCCCGTCCGAACAAAGGAAGCCGCGCCCTGCGGCTGCGGGTGCACCACAGCCTTTGCTCTGCGACGGCGGCCATGGGGCGGCCCGGTGTCGCTCCTCCCGCGAAGGACTGCCGCACCTGGCGCCGGACAAAAGAAAACCTCGCACCGCCGCTTGTAGACGCGCCGCCGCTTGCTCCTCCTCGGATGCTTTTGCTTTGCCACGAAGAACATGCGCTTCGGCGGGCGTGCTAGGAGTCCCCGTCTTGCTGCCTCGGATGCGTGCAACCGCCCGTTATGCGCAATCCATTCTCGATCGATCGATCGGCGAGTTGGCGGGCTTTGCCATCATGGAATCCGACAACTCGAGGTGCGATGATGCCCATTAGATGTCGTGGGAGGGGTTGTGGGGGCGATTCAAGCGTAGGCACAATAACTTGGTGAAGTGGTGCCACACCGGGGTGCCCTCCTCCCGGACTTGGAGGAACCGGGTATGCCCTCCGTCTTCCGTATTGCAAGAAGCCATCCACACCTTTTCTTCCGCCATGATGCGCTCCCGGCGGAAGCGATTCACGGCGAGTTGATGAAGTTGTGAGGGTCAGATTTACCATCGTAGCGAGGAAAATCCATCTTCGGAACTGCGGCGGATGATCGTTGTGGCGCGGGTAACCTGAGGGGGTGATTGGCGGCAGGTGGATGGTGGTGATGGTGAGCGGGAGCGAGTAGGCGAGATCGTCGGACTCGTGATACCAAGTTGTCATGGACCTTGGATCCATGACGATAGTATCTTCTCCGGTGAGGTTATACTCCTCTACCGCAGGCTTAGTTCTAGGGTAGCAGCCCTAGGCGCTTGAGAGACATTGGGAGAGAGGAGAATAGATGGGTTTAATCTTGCTTAATTCCTCCAATGTGCGGTACAGGGTAATATATGACCCTTGGTCAACAACCGAGTCCTAGACTTAAGGACTTAATTTAGAAAGTAACTAATCAAATATCTATCTTCCTAATTTAGCCACTGGTGCCGGCTCGCCCAGCTCAACCGCTGGCTCGCCATGCGCACATGCAGCCCTTCCTTCGCCATGAGCGCTTGCAGCCCTTCCTTCTAACTTTCCTTCTTAGCCACTCAACGCCCCAACACGAGTAGCGCACACCACCATGCCCATGACACCTGTATCATAAACTCCTTTTTAGCGTCAAAAAGAGCCTTATCAATTTGAGCGTATTCTAGCTTCATCTTCCCAGTTTCAGTAGATGAAACCATTTCCTCTTTAAGATCACCCTTAATAATTATAGAGTCTGCGTCAGTATAATAGCAATCATTTCTACTTACAAGGGGGTACATATGTGTGCCGACAAATTCCGTTATAGCAGCAGATATCTGAACGCCTGTATTTGACATGACAAATTTTCTATCATCCACAATACTACCTGGTCTTCTGATCTCTCTTTAAACCACATGACAAAACAATTATTGTCTGCCTCCCAACAATAAAAAAAACCCAGGTTTCTTTTTTCTGTACCAAAATTTCTTCAAGACTTGCTGCTATTTCTGTTTTTAGTACTTTCGGGCATTATACTTTGAATCGGACTTAAAGACTGTTCATAGTTGTTTTTATTATGAATGACAAAGTTTCATCACCATTTTTCTTTGTTTCAAGTCGTTGACTATACAAATCTATTATAAAAGTCTTTGAAAGTGTAAGGCTTTTTTTCATACATTAATCCTTCTAATGGATAGATAGTGTGACCCAGTTTTTTACGCATATTTCAAGTCTTCTGACCAGTAAATACCTAAAAATAATCCAATGGGGAATATGAGTTGTCCACTATTATCCTTATACGGTACAAACGGCCTCTCCATATTCTTAAGATAATTATAGTGTTAATTTATAAACCAATGAGTACAAAGTTTTGAATTAGGTAGTGCAACTATAGTATAAAGTTTATGATTTCATAGTTAAAAGTTTAATATAATTCTGGTGTTAATTTATAAACTAGCAACTACAAGTTTTTAATTTGGTACTTCAAAGTTTCACAACTGTAGTATAAAGTTTATGTATTGGTAGTTAAAAGTTTTATATAATTTTTCTGTAAGTTTATAAAGCAGCGAGTACAAAGTTTCTAATTTGGTAGTCCAAAGTTTTCGAACTATAGTATAAAAAGTTTATAAAGCAGTGAGTACAAAGTTTCTAATTTGGTAGTCCAAAGTTTTCGAACTATAATAGCAATCATTTCTACTTACATGGGAACTTCCTTATTGGTTCTGTTCACTACATCTCTTGTGCATTGACAACACTATCCGGGCTTAGCTGTCTGGGACATGCTGTCTTATCCACCATTTTATAGGTTATCTAAAAGAAAACAGAGCTATTATTTATTCAGATTGTTTGCCTGTGTTTTTGATTTTGTTAGTCCTAGATAGCTACCAGCAATCGGCCAATGAGTATAAAACAGTAAAACTCAAAAGGTATTAAATATCTCACTTTTCACAAGATTTGTTACATCCTATTCAATATGGAAACAAGACCTTGTGTTGTTTATGAAAAGCTAAGTTTGAGCAACTGCTAACAAGCAACAAGACAAAAATTATGTTTATTAATAAATTATACTTTATGATGTATTTTTCAACATAACAGATTCACTCCCTTATGATTCTCTCATGAGGGCGAAAAGCTTTGATGTTCCTCACTCCATAAATTAAGGTAGATGAACCCTTTTAGTTAAGGAAAACAGATGATTGCTAACGTAGGCCTTAGTAAAATACAGCTCTGTAAAGGCTGTTTCCATTGGTAGTGTATGTGGTAGCCTTTTTCTTGCTTTTTAGAAATAGTCGTTTCATTGTCTGTTTTTGTCATCTTTCATATTTGGAATTTATATCAGGCCAGCATTTCATTTGAGTTTCTATTCAACCATCATACAGGCTGTACCAAAAGGCTCAAAGTTGAAGTTTGAAAAGGTCGTATTGCTATGTTAGTATGCTCATTGTCTGTCTGTTTGAATTCAGTGTTTCATCTAATAGTGCAGTCACAACACTATTTGGGCTTAGCTGTCTGTGACATGCTGTCTTATCCACCACTGTTACTAGTCTGTTTGCCAACAATTTATTTTTGATCTTGGACAATAAGCAAGGATGATTGGTATATATTTTGATCATGTTAATTTAGTATTGTAGAATAGTTCTTCCAACCAAAGTATCTTTCGGTTTCAGTTCTCTGTTTTTGGACAATAATATTTTAAAAACTCATAGAGTAAAGTTATATTGCACTTGCTGTATAAAGTTTTAGTATCATTACTTAAAGTTTTGAAGCTACCAATATAAAGTTTCTAGCTACCGATATAAAAAGTTTCTTATGCGGCAGTTTAGTCTCCAATTTTTTTTCTAGTGATTTAATGTTTTATTGATTGTAATTATAAATTTTTGAATGTAGTAATACAAATGTTTTTGAAAAAACACTAGTCATACATAGTATGTAATATAGAAATCACAACTTTGATATTAGTCTATATTTTAATAATGAAATTTCCTTTTCTTTTTTCAGGAATATTCATTATTTTCAAGTCTTGAAGAAAACAAAAATTCCTTTCTTTTTTTAGGAATATTCATTATTTTCAAGTCTTGAAGAAAACAGGAGCAACATACCTTTTGGTTTTATGCTTTTTGGAAATACAAAGATGTCACAATTACTTTTTTTTTTGTAGCTTTTTTTTTATCATTGTATAATTATTTTTTGATGGACATAAGATTTATGTTTTTAAAAACAACATTTTGTACCTTAACTTCCATATGGATGTGAAACCATCCCCCGCCCTTTTATTTTTTCCCAAAACCGTTGTCCCTAAAGAGAAAATTTTAGCTTGTTGGAAATAATTTTTTGTGGCCCAAATAACGGTTGACATGAGAATTTAGAAAAATGGCCCAAAGAAATGCCTGACATGAGAAAGGAGAAATGGATACAGTTTAAAAAAAATTGGGCCATTGATAGCAAAGCCCAGACATGAGACATGAGAATCAGGCCTCCGTTATTACCGTGTGCACCAGTTCCTGTTATGGCGCGCGTGCCGTTTCATCTTCTGCCGCGTGCGCTGCATCCTGTTCTGGCGCGCGTGCGCCGAGGAGACATTTGAGAACCTACGGGTATGGATATAACTTGTACACTTGTTGTATTGGTTGTAAAAATGGTTAGCTCTAGTACCAAATGAATCAAAGTTGTAGATATTGTGGGGATCTACACCTTAGTATTTGACAATATTTCAACTGAATCATTTATAGTCCAAATTTTGTTAAGTTCTTGTATTTTTAAATTCAAACTTTCTTGAATAAATGATTTTGAATAGAGAAATGATCAAAACCACTCTATGAGATCTATAGCTTTACAGTTGATGATTTTTTTACTTTGAAATCATCTATTTCTCTAAAATCCTGTTTGAAAATATCATATTTTTGATATTCGATTTTTCAAATTATTTGAATGTATTTCGATGGAGAAATGACCAAACCGAAGTTATAATTTTGTTGTGGACAACCGTTTCATTTGAAATCGTTTATGGCATCAAAATTGCTTTTTGACGTTCTTATATTTTGAAATTTATTTTTATTCTTCAAATGAACTCAAAGAAATTATCCAAACCAAAGTTTTACATCTTGATGATGTAGATTATATTTTTATAAAAAATATTACCAGTTTTTGTCTAAATTTAAAAGTATTTATGAATTTTAGCGAGTTATATACCGTTTGTCATTTTAGAATGTATGTACTCAAAATCATATTTTTCGTCAAACTCAAAATCACCTTTAAAACCAGACGAGGGTCAAATTTATTCATCAGTTTAAATAGTTGATGAAGGGCTGTGCATGTTAATGTTAGAGGTAAATCTAGACTCTAACAAAAAAAATGAGGGTGCGACACATTATCCTGGATTTATTTCAAAGATTTCCTATTTCGCATTAAGTGGTAAGCGGCGTCCACCGCCGACAAATGGCGCATATGGTGACTTCGTGAACTTCAAGATTGCCGGCTCGATCCTTGAAGGTGCTCATAGGTGTAGGGTTTTGCGTCACATGTGTTCATTGAGGTGAGTGTGCGTGCGTGTTGAACGTCTGCGTTATCTTTGTATAATCTAAAAAAAAAAAAGACTCTAACAAAAAAATGAGGACTAAAATAGACTTTTTTCCACAACATATATACAAACGAAATGGTGCTCAAAAAACAGCGGCCCAATTAAGTTTCTTTCCGGCCCACGTTTTTGTCCCCATCATCACGAGCGAACAAGAGCGGAAGCGGATGGACCGAGAACGCGAGGCCAGCTTCTTGTGGGCCTTAAGAGAAACAATGGGCCAAAACTACGACAGTCCTGGCCCATCAGTATTCCTCCCATTCACTATCCCAGCCCAGCCACGCCCTTCGCCGTCAGTGTCGCGCCCCCGCACCGAGCGCCGCCGCCACTCGCTGTTCCCCATCTCGCCGCCCGCCGCCTCCCTGCCCCACCGGCCACCGGCCACCGGCCACCGGCCACCAGCCACCAGCCGCCGGAGCGCGTCATATTCCAGCCCTCTTGCTCCGTCGCCCCAACAAACTTGCCGGGGAGAGGAGGGCCAAGGAAAGATGGGGTGGAAGGCGGCGGAGAAGCTCATCAGGCACTGGAAGATCCTCCGCGGCGACAACGTAACCTCCCTCGTTCTCCACTGCATCCCCTACTCAGTCCTACTTTCTTCTCGTCGCGAGATCTCCAGGTTCACCGTTTACTTTTTTCGCTGCCAGGTGATGATCATCAGAGGCAAGGACAAGGGGGGGAGTCCGGGCTCATCAAGCGCGTCATTCGGTCGCAGAATCGCGTTATCGTTGAGGGCAAGAACTTGGTAATATGCCTGTTATGTATTCGTTCCCAGTTGTTTAGCCCCAGCGTGGAATCCATGTAGAAGATAGCAGTTTTGGGTTACGTAGGATTGGTGCCAGCTGCGTAATTGGCAGTTTAGTTTGTTGGCTTATTGCACATTATCTGTATGCCTGTGTCGATTTAATCAAACCTATGCCTCTGTAACAGTGTGTTCTAGGTATTCGTTGAAATTTCCAGACCAATACAGTTGAAAGGCAGTGCATCATAAATTGAGCTGGGAGTTCAGACTAGTGTTGCAGATGCACTTATATTTTTAAGGGAATATTGTATTGTAAATGATTAGATGATTGCCCAGTCTTTATCCCCATTGCAGTATTGCACTGATTTGAGTCTGGTCACATGAGCGTGTCTTGTGAATGCTGAAGGAATGAATGATACTTCCCCGATGAATAGCTGAATAGTAAGTCTTAGCTGAATAGCTGTGCAGTAAGTCTCAGCTGAATAGCTGTGCCTGTGTCTATAGATGGATGTTGGCCTTCACACTTTACAAACTGGTTAGAGCTCAAAGAATAGTTGTGGAACTTGAGGGGAACAGTACAACAAATACCAAGTATTTGTATGGTTTTTTTATTGAAAAAATTATTCGTATGGTTTGTTTAATTTCAGAAGATAGTAAAAGTGTAATTTATTGCTGTATAACTGACCTATTCATGTTGTACATAATAAATACTGCAATGTCCCTTTTCATGCTTTGCTGATCCTCTTTGTGGCACACGGCACACATACTTACCATATAAGCAGTTAAGTATTGACATAACACCATCTAAGTTTCTAGCTGAATTATTACAGGCAATAAGCCCCATAGCATGCTCAATAGCTCAATAACCTTATAATGTCATAGCCAATTGGTTTATGATGTGGAATCCTTTTTTTTTTTTTTTTTTTTTTTTTGCGAAGATTATGATGTGAAATCTGCTGTGATGAATACCCAAAGAAGAATGGTGAAACTGTACTTTTATAATATTTCTAAGATCATTATGTATTTGTTAAACATATGTTGCAATTTTGCTTGTTTATTCTGGGTACTGTAACTGCAGCCAGCAATGTTGTTTTTCATTATCTGTGCCTTGTCATGTCTTCATGCTCCTCAGGATTCCATAAATATCTGAATGACTATCATTTCAGGTTAAGAAACACATTAAGCAAGGGAAGGGCACACAGGTGGTATTTTCTCGATTGAAGCTCCACTTCATGTCTCAAATGTCCAAGTGGTTGATCCGGTCACTGGGTATGAATATGATACTTGACAATGTTTCAGTAAAGATGTTGCTTTTGTTTACTTCCTTAGTTATTAAATCATTTCTCATTGTTTCCTGTAGGAAACCATGTAAGATTGGATATAAGTATTTGGAAGATGGGACCAAAGTCAGATACGCTAGAGGAATGAATGCATCGGGTGCTGTGATACCCGCCAGAAATTCTGAAGGAGAGAAAAGAAACCGAGACCCACATCACGTATGTCTCATAAAAAGAATTGCTTTACACTCATCATATATTCATATGGTCATCCACATCTCATCTTATATACTTAATGCATGGTGCTTTTCATGGTTAATTTTCTATAAGTTTGAAGTAATTCAGACTCTTTATGCTGTCGCACCTCATACTGATATCAGCTGATCATATGTAGTGTTTTCTCCTGTTCTTCATACTATCTGGTCCCCAAAAGTCAGAATTTTTCCTCACAGCAACACTTTGTTTTATGTATATTAGATTAGATAACTAAACCTGTGGTTGACATGTCACTGTGGCTATGATGTCTTTGAGATGCTATACATGTTGGATGCCTTATCTTTTGCTCGAAGGAGATTTGTAAAAAGAATAAAGCATGGAGGAAAAAGACTGATATTTTTCTGCTTTGAGCGTTGGTAATGCCGTATTAAATCTAAAGTTGATAAATGTTGCATAAGCATATGAATGTGTAGGAGTAGGACAAATCGTAGCAATGATTTGCTAAAAAAAAAAAAAAAGAAGAGATTGTAGCAATTAGGTGCACTGAGCATTTCACTATATACTCATTTGTCATTTCAATTCTTTGCCTATTTGACTATTTCTGACTACCCATTTCTTGATGAGGAATTACTCTGACTGTTTCCTTCCTCTCGCAGCTGGCCCAAAGGATACACCAATTGAGCTTGTGCTGGAGAAGACCTACGATGAAAAGGCTGGGATTGGTATGCCCGATCTATAACTCTGCGTTGGTTATGCAGAAAGTTCAGTGTATGTGACCAGGCCCTGCGGCCCATGTGTTAGGCCGTGAATGATTATTGCAGTTACACCGTGCTTCCCTTGTAATAACAATGATGTATTAGTTACTGGCACTTGTATGTTTCTTTTGTCAGATTTTCATCTTCTTCAGAAATGCAATCTAGGAATGAGAGTGGCCATATGAGTTACTTTTCTAGGGTGCAATAATAGTCATTTTCAGCTCCTCAACTATTGCTTGAGGTTCAATTTTGTTCTGAAATTTTAAAATGACACTTTCAGTCAGTTTCATCTTAGAACTATGAAAGTCTCAGTGCCTGGTAGCTACTCTTGAACAAATTGTGCTTGTGAAATCCCTCCTACCACAGCCCCTGCCATGAAAGATGGTAGCTATTGTATTGCTCTATTGGTGATGGCGGCAAGCAGCCCTCTTGGGGTGTGGTGGGAGCACACCAAGAAGTTCTCCTCAGTGGTTTGCAGTTGTCCGTGCCTTCATTGCAATTCTGAGGATGCCCAGGACTGCAATGGCAAGCCTCCATTGTTGGACAGACTATTGGATCAAGGGCTGAGCGCATCCGTCTGATGATTCAAGCAGCAAAGGGTAATGGTGCAAGAATGGGTATTGCTGCTACGTTGAAGTCAAGGCAGCTGCTACTGCTAGGGGTTCTGCACTGACCCCAATCATGTGCTTCTGATTGTGTTATGGATGCGATTCATGCAAATACCTGCTGAGATTATGCCTGGGCCGGTTTATCTTATAGTGTCATGTAATTGCCGTGTTCGCCCCTGAAAACTGATCTATGGTCGAATTGATGATGTATGCATCTGCACTTTGATGCTGTTGTATGAGTAAAGAAAAAAGTTTGCATTGTATTCTTCAACTTTGGATGAACCATCGTGCGAGCAGAGTTTTGGGAGCTTTGTTATCTGCATGTATGTATGCTGCCAATTCGTACACGGATTAATTAGTTTTGTGAATTAATCAAGCTCTGGAAGTGATTCCTGAGAACTGACATCATACCTGGTGTGTTTAACTTTTTTGGAATGGCTGGTGGCATTTCTGGCTCGCTTTTGTAAATCAATTCAAGCAAGTGCAGAAGCTCGATGAAAAATGGAATTTCTACTTCTGTGGTGATCTCCCATACTGCCATGCTCTTCTCTTTGCCTAAATTTCGGAACACGACATACTAGAAAAACATAAAAGGAGGAGTTGTGTAATCCAATACTCTTCTTTTTGGAACAATGTTTCCAGGCGTTAAACAATGGTGGTGGCTTACTCTTCTTTCTCTCTTTAGCTAAGCTTTGTGAAGTTAAACAAGACTATATATCTGCTTCTGATCATGTTGAACATTGGTGGCTTGTTGGTCTATTCAAAGAAGAGGAGATTTTTGGGCATCAATAAAATGAGTTTTTTTTTTTTTTTGGACGTAAAGATTTGCGTTGTAAGGTAGCATAGACCGTTTCATTACAAACACAAGGCAGTCTTTGGCTTCAAAGTAACACGTACGATATACATATATACGCCTCGCTAGCTATATGTGCTTTAATTTATTCGAAGCTTTCTCAAACTAAACCGGCCAAAATTCATCAGAGAACAACCAAATAATCTATATCTTAGACAAAGGCTAGCTAGCTTCCATTGGGTCTACAGTCTACTATATACTACTCCCTCCGTTTCAAATTGTAAGTCACTTTGACCATGGTGGAGGTGTTAACAAACATGTATTGTGTATAGGGGGGCCAAGGCCCCTGGTCCCCCTGGTTCCATCACTGATAATTAGTAGTATAGTGGAATTTCATTTCATTTCACTATACTACTGATTATAGTACCATATCTACTCTCAGGTACATATGTTTTTTGCGTTGTTTTTCCTACAGCTGTCATCTACATTCTATCTCAGACGGTCAGGGAACCTTCACGGCGCAGGGGCAGGAAGCGTTCTCAGACGCGTTCTTAGAACACCGGCTTCAGCTTTGTGAGGTACGACCTGACCAACACGCCCGACAAGTCTGTCCTGGGCCGGCCGTGGCGACAGTACGCCCGAGTCGTGTTCGCGCGCTGCAACATGTCCGACACCGTGGCTTCTGAGGGCTAGATTGACTGGAACATGTGTTCTATTTTTCTATTCTGTGATCGACGTGTACGTTATGGCTTGCATTGGCTTTGGCTTAACTGTGAAGCACGACGTACTTCGGGCAGTACCAATGCTACGAGGCAGGATCGAGGACGGAGGGCAGAGTAGGCTAGGCGCACAACCACCTCTATCCAGAAGAAGCCGCACCATTCCTTACCGCTGATGCTTGGGTTGATGGCCAACATTGGCTTCGGACTCAGTAGAAATATTGATCACCTGACAATCATATACATATAATATATAATAGTCACTTCATCAATAATCACAATTGAAAAAATGCGCAAAAAGAAAATTTTAGAGGGGCTTGATGGGACCTCCTAGCGATCAGTGGCGGTAGTGGGGCTTGACCCCCCTGCTAGATCCATCTTGGAAGCGTTGGCTAACAACATGGGCTTTCATCTTTGTCAGGTGCGACCTCACTAAAATCGGCTCGACAAGTCTATCCTAGGCCAGTCGTGGCAAGCACACGCTCGAGTGGTGGTTCTCCGCTGCAACATATCTAACACAATGGCTCCTAAGGATGGACCGACTAGAGAAAACCTGTGTTTGAGGCAGCTCCTCAAAACACCCATATATGTACTGAACCAACCTTCATCCAAGATCACACGGATAGAAAGGAACTATTACAACACACAAGTAGTTCACATTATAATAAAAAAAAAGAAGTACAACAAGACAACAAGTTGTTCCAAACTTAATCATCACACATTAGATTCATTCAGTACGAGTGGAGTCTTTTTAAAATAACACAGTTTTAAGATATAATGTGTGGATTGTGCCATCATCCAAACATCTACGCAACAACCATTCTTCTACCACTCTTGATCCACAGCCGACTCAGGGGCGTAAAGAATCCATAGGCTAGGGCTACATTACCTCTGCAAGACTTAAAGAATTACAAGGATAGTGCTCAAATGTACTCTGCAGGACTTACCCAATATAGATACGAAGAAGTATGCATTTGGTCCATTATTGAAGATTACATTTGGTTTTGTATAAAAAGCATTCTATAGAAGAATGTAAGTGTGAACTTTACAACTAGGCAATGGAAAAGCATTATGTTGTCTATCTACACAAGAATGTAATTATGAACTTTACAACTAGGCAATGTAAAGTTCACATTTACATTTACAACTAGGCAATATGAATGTGCTTTTCCATTGCCTAGTTTGTGGTGAAAACCCGGTACATCAGCAACGTGAACGAATGTTTGAAAAGAAAATGCTCCGAGTAGAAGTAGAACTGCAAAATGTATACACAAGCTTTGCTTGGAACTTCCATATGGCCATTTAATTTCTCATTAGAAATCCACCGGCAAACAAGCAAGCTCTCCGATCGTTCCTTCATATCCAAAATTCCAATGGCTCGATAGCTGCAGGCATGTACAGACAGCGACATGGTCACTTCTTTCAAGGTCCATCATGCTTTCAGAGCGACAGTCACATTTCATTCCCACGTGATGAGTCTACTGATCTTCTTGCTGCGGTGCGGACATGCGGTGCTGCCACAACGAGCAGGAATTTCCGATTTTCTTGTTGCGTTAGGTTTTTAGCGCCGCGGATAGTGTTCGTTGTGATAGATTGAGACAAAGACTATACCTACTAGAGCTTCACTTACTTTTTCCCTCCAAGGCTTGTTTGGTTGTATGTACTACTCTAATCCCCGTTCATGCCATTTTGATTTTGTTCGGTAGAATTACTTTTGTAAAAAAAAAAAAAAAAAAAAAAACTGCTCGTACTGATTCTCAAAAATTGCTAATATGCATTGAATTCAGGGGTTGTCATGTGTGTCATATGGTTGTGACCAATAATTGTTTGATTTTGATTCTGTTAACAAGGATTTTGTTATTATTAATGACAAAAATCTTTGTTAACAAAATCGAAATTAAGAAATCATTGGACTACAGTCATATGGACCCCGACATCGGCCTCCATCTTCAGGAGCAAATCTTTGTTTATACAGTGGGCTGCTAGAGATATACAACTACTCCGGAGTCTATAAATATTGGTCAAAGGTAGTCATCAGCAACATGAAAAGAGAACTAGCGGTGGTCAAGTCAAAGATGAAAAGTTTTGATGCCGTTTTTTTTTTTTTTAAAAAATCAGTTTTAAAAAAATTGCCTTTCAGAACACGTAATACTAGAAAAACCATGGAAAAAAATAGCCCGCTATTTTTGCCGCTATAGCCCGAAATAGCTTGAAAAAATTGTGCCGCTATTTGCGTTCATGCACAATTTTGCCGCTATTTTGCCGCTAAAGTCCGCTAATTACAGTTTATAAAACGCTAAATGCCTTGGCCTTAGCTCGCTATTTAAAACATGTAGAAAAACATAAAAGGAGGAGTTGTGTACTCCAATACTCTTCTTTTCGAAAAATGTTTCCTGGTGTTGAATGATGGTGGCTTAATCGTTCTTTTCCTCTTAGCTAGCCTGTCAAGTTTTAAAAAAAGACTTCAGCCTTTGGTGGGGGCAACGTCCCACCGGTACTTTACTTAAGAAGATCTTCTCACCAGATTGAGAAAACCTATATCTGTTTTTGATCATGTTGAGCATTGGTGGCTTGGTGGTCTCACTGTGTAGACATGCACATCTGAGTCTAACAAGATTGAATTTTCTATTTTATAAACTTTCTGTGATTTACTATGATTTTTTTAAAGATTCAGCGAAATAAATAAAAAAGAAAAAGAGAGGCTAGATAGACAAAGCCATTGACAGGCAAGACTTGTCGGTGGTACGCTGTATTGGCTCTCTCTAATGGTAAAGTGTCGATCCTAGTTTATTTGAGTGATTTCCTTTCCCAATTTATGTTAGCTTAGCGTGTGAAGTTAGATAACACACTTGATCTAGCTTCTGAGATCATGTTGAGCAATGGTAGCCTGGTCACTCAGAGAAAGAGGAGAGTTTTGGACTTCAAGTAATGAGCATTTCTGAACTGAAACTTGCATTGTAAGGTAGATTGTTTACATTACTCTGGCAGTTTCTTTTCCTTGGCATAACAAGATATATATACACCTCGCTGGCTATATGTGTTTATTTGTTCCTGAATCTTTCTCAAATTAAACCGGCATCTTATTTCAGAACAAACAAATAATCTATATATCGATTTTACACATAGGGCTAGCTGGCTAGAGCTTAGCGTCCATGCATGTTAAGTTTGATATTAGCTCTGATCTACACCGCCATTAGTGGCGGAGCCAAGGGGGGCTGGCAGGAGCCATGCCCCCCAACCACCCCCCACACACACAAAAACAATGCACAACAAGAATTACTGTAGAATTACATACATATCAAAACAGGGCCTAGCTAATAGTAATTAGCTTTAACCCATGGTAGTGTCCTATTTGAGCAGGATCCACAGCGACAACCCTAAGGACTATGACGAGCACGGGTGCCTTAGATGGTTAAACAACTTCGCCCAAAAACACACAATGAAAGGCTTCGTTGGGAGGTCAATACTAGGCTCAACGGCTTTTACCACGGTGTGAAGCTAATTTACGCTGACTACTACGGCTCCGTCATGGAATTTATCAAGAATCCTGGAAAATTTGGTGAGTTTCCCTCTTCGGTAGTTTTCCCCCACATTCAATTCAACTCACAATTAGACGTATTTAGAAGATAGGAAAATCACATGTGAATTATTTATTGTTCCCGATGGAACTTTTATGGTGTCAATAATATGTTCAGCTTGTATCTCAATGCGGCAATGCAAATTCCAACCCAAACCAACATTTTTAGTTTCCTTTTGTTGCAATGAATCGAACATAGTTGACGATATATGTTTTCTTACCTGATCGATGTATAATGTTGTTCATTCATGTTGCTTGTGTCGTGTTCGCAGGTAGAGGTGATCCTCTAGTCGCATGCTGCGGTGGCGATGGCCCATACCACACCAGCATGAGTGCAGCAGCACGACAAAAAATCTGCTCGCACTCACCTATTGACGTAGTATACACCGTTGACAGGTAGCGGCGGCGGCTGCTGCTCCAACTCTTTTTTTTTTGAAAGGAACGGCAAAAGCTTTGCCGCTAAATTTTATTAGACAATACTGCTGCTCCAACTCTGGTCATCTGCTCTAGCTTCAACCACCAGGTGCAGGCAACCAAGCAAGCGCCGGACGCTACAAGGCCAAGCTTCAGCTCAACGCATCCGCCTCGGCCACTGGTTTGGTGCGTGCCTCCGAGGGACGTGAAACACATCAGACGGGCACCAAATACAGGCTGTGTTATCTACCAAATGACGAAGATGTATGAATCATGGATGTCGACGAAGTGCAGGCAGGGCAGGCTACAGGACAAGAGGTCGCACCTGCGGCGGTGGGAGGAGGCCGGCTCAGAGCCTCTACTGGCCAAGCAGATGGTTGGTGCATGGTATGAGACTAGCTATGAGAGACATCTACATAATATCACGCAAGGAATCAGGGGAAAACAAACACCACATGAAAATAAGATAATGAATTACAATGTCAATGGAGAGGTCCATTATATACCATAGATGCATATAACGTTTGCAGTAGATTAAACAGAGTCGAGTCCTTATTTTAGTCCACATAGATTTTGAAATCCTAGAAGCAACAATTATCTTTACACTGCCATGGACGCAGATGTTTCAGGTCAAATGCCTAGCGTGTAGGAAAAGGAACACGGAACGCATAAATCAAAAGCACCAGTCATTTAATCCTGAAGACGCCAGAATCAGCAGACAGCACGCAGTATGCACTATGCATCAGGACGAAGATGGTTGCTCCAGCTTGAAAGCAGGTGCCTTAGGATGCCGGTTAATTTGATTCTCCATGTCCACCTTAAGTTCATTGTCAAGGGAACCAAAATACTGCACTTGCTTGAGTGTGTATCTAGCGAGTTGGTTTAGCCCAGTGAACTTCACTGCCGACCCACTATGGCATCGTGCAGCCAGCAGCTCAAGATTTTTCATTGCTAATGATCCAAAGGATACATTTAACTCTGAGTTGCAAGCAATAATCTCAAGTATCTTGAGATTCGAATAACAGGGATGCTCTACTCCATTCACCTTGACAACAAAGTTAAGTGTATTACCGTTACCATCTTGAAGCGGCTTGACGAAGAGACGTAGAATACATAGTTTCTTTATATCCCCAAGGACTTCAGTTACTTCATCATCTTCAGACATGGTTATCTCCAGTTCCAACTTTGTTAGTTTGGGGAGATCTCTAATCCATGCTGGCACTTCTGTTACAAGAAGACCATGTAGCTTAAGGCTCCGAATATTTTCCCAAGGCTTCTGCTGAGGCAAGAACAAGTCGTCCAACCAATGTCCATTATTGCCCATGTTGACGCACCCCAAAGACAAGGATTCCAAATGACCGTGGTCAGAGATGGCAGAACAGAACTCTTTGCTATTTTTCTTGCTGACACCGGTCACTCCAAGCTTGTGCAGTTGAGTGAGCTTCTTGACCTCTTTCAGGATGGCCTTGCCTCCTGAAAGACCAACGTTGACAATACCAAGAGTGTGCAACGCTATAAGCTCTTCGATTCCTCTACACACCTTAATCCCTACTGGACTGTATCTGCGGGGGCAAGGCAACCAATATAACCGAGCACATCGGGTTGATGGTGTTGCGGAGACTGGTCTTGTGCCGGCACGGATGTACTGCAATTTCTTTAGTTTGTTGAGGAAATGTGGAAAGGTGACTATGCATGTGCCCCTGACATCCAGGGTTTGAAGCTGCCTCAGATCACCCAATGAACTTGGCAGATGGTAGATCTCTGTACATCCTCGCAGAGAGAGGAACTTGAGCCTATGCACCAGCTTCAGTATGTGATCGAGGTCTTTATCTGTCACACCTGATGTATTCTCCAGATCAAGCACCCGGAGCACCTTCATAGCTCCACAGACGAGGAAGGACTTCCACTCTCCAAACACAGTGAGGGAGCGCAGACCTGAGAAGTTAATGCCACTGAACACGGACACGTCTCTCTCCCAGGTTTCCTTTATGACAAGGTGGCGTCCTGTGCGTTGAGTTGTCAAGGTGCATCTACCCTCCAGTTCAAAGATAAGGTCCTCATTCTTTCGACTCGCTATGTACTCACGGAAGAAGCCGTTGACTTGGCAAAAGACCATTCTTGTATCAGCCGTGGAGAATGACTGCAGCGGCTGCTGAATTATGCATAGATCTAGGAGCATCGAGAAGAATTGTTCCCCGATCTCCTCTGCGGACCGGTTGTATGTGTCCCTCGAATAACCCTCAGCAATCCACCGGTTCACCAAACGCCTCCGGCGAATGATTTGTCCTTGTGGAAAAATTGACAGATAAAAGATGCAGGGCCTTAGGAAATCTGGACATGTACGGAAGTAGTAATGCATCCAACTAAATAGTCCCCGCAGGTTATCAAATTCTGGGTTAGTCTCCAGACTAATCATCAAATAGTTGGCTAGTTTCTTCACTTCACTCATGCAGAACAACGTCTTTGGTGCCAAATACTTGGCTAGAGCAACTATTACTTTTGGAAGTCCGCCACACTGTGAAATAAGTTTGTGTAGCTCTGGATTTTCAAATTTCATTAATGCGGGTGGAGGTGAACCATCCAATATGTTAACCTATATATATTAGCCAAAAGAAACAAAAAATAGTATTAATTGTTGTTGTATCAGTTACCATAAAGATTCAGCTCTACTTTGGGGAGTCCGCAAATATAAACTCATGCCTTTACAAAACGAAATAAAATGAATGTTGTTTAGATCAAGTAAGCTTTACTAATCTCAAACAATTACACCATCTATCCTGAAATGCAAGGGATCTCATAAGTCAAATAATGCAAAGTTTGACCAAATTTAATGACAAGGATATTAACATCTACTCCCTCCGTCCCAAAATAAGCATGCCGGTCAAATTTTCTCAACTTTGACTAGGTTTGTTGAAACGTGCAACATTTAAATCTCCAAATAAATTTGTTCAAAAACTAGACTTACTCCCTCCGGGCTGGTATTAGAAGTCGTTTTGGACAAGGTTTGAGTCAAACATTGGGAATATAAATTATCAATAACTTTCAAGTTGTTGTGTTTGTAAATTTGAAAATTCTATGAATAGATTTGTCTTAAAAAAATACTTTGATAAAAGTATACATAAATCACATTTCCATAAATATTTTTATAATAACAAGAGGTCAAAGTTGTGTTTTGGAGACCGTGTCGCTGTCCTAAACGACTTCTAACACCAGCCCGAGGGAGTAAATATATATCTTTCCGATGATACTAATTACTTAGCATAAATATTTACAATTTTGATATATAATTGCCGATATTTTAAAAATGTTGACTTCTAGGGAAACGAGAATGACATATACTTTGGGACCGAGGGAGTATCACATCAAAGATTTAAAAATATACTTCATGACAGTACCCAATGTTGCTAATTTGATGTCATAACTATTATTCCTCTTTTCATAATTTTAGAAAAAGTTAACACTCTCTCCAGACTCAAAATTGAAGTCATTTTGGACATGATTTAGGATACTAAGGAGTGATTAATTAGGGTGCATTTCCCACCATACAACAAGCATTCCTTGCTAGTCTGGTTAATGATGTGAAGCTTAAGGTTGTTAGAGGTCCAGGTTCAATCTCTCAATGGTTCCTTTTCTTTTGCAGTGCGTGAATTTTGCCAGGAGTTGTGCGCGTGTGACCGACGTGCTTGTTGCGATCACTCAATGGCTTGTTTTATTTTGTGGGACGTGAATTTTGCCGGGAGTTGTGCGCGTGACCGACATGCTTGTTGCATGAAAAGTTTAACTTATAGTAGCAAATTTGGATAATCTTATGTTTTATAGGATGCAGGAGTACATCAAGTTAATAGAGTTCTCCAACATTACTCATCGGTTGTGAGTACAGTTGATCTTAACAACAAATTTGGATCTCTTGTATTTTAGGATCGATGGAGGGAGTACAACAAATTAATACAGCCAATACTCTTAGCATATGCATAGTTGGTATAGACATAATTTCCCTCAAAAAAAAAAAAAAAAAAAAAGCTGGTATAGACACAACCTATATCAGCATCTCCAAGGGGCTCTATATCATTCTCATAATTTATAGTATCCTTCCTAATTTATAGGAATAGAGACTGATGAAAAACACCCTCCAACGGTCTGCTTAACTGGATATCCAAATAAAGACATTCTCTATTCTATATTCCTCTACTCTAAAGTGTGCACAAGAAATAGAAAAGTTGTTGGAGGGTACAAAGAAATAAAAAAAAAACAATTTTACTCAAATGACTCTAAATGATGATTTAGAGAGTGAATTTTAGATGGACTCTTGGAGATCCTCTAAGCATTGTTTTTAAAAAACCACTTGGGAAATTAATGAGTTTTTCATGTGACTAAAAACAGCTGAGAGCTTATTTGTTGGCTTCCTTCAATAGTTTTCAAAAATCTCACTCCTAAAAGGTAGATTGGAATTATAAACTATTTGTAATTCAGTGAACCACTTTTATATACTTTATTTCTCTCTTATACATTGTATCAGGAATATGTCCTCTTATTTTACCCCACGTGATGAGGACATGACATGTACGCATACAACCATAAATGGTGAATGGCATGGAAATGAAGGAGACCAACAAGGCTTCCCATGTCAAGAAGAAAGCCCAAAGCTCATCTGGCTCGAGTCTCCAAGCTGGAAGCCCAAAACAACTCAAGTTCGAGTGCATCTCAAAAACAAGACCACTCAGCAGTAAAATAGACGCCTAGGTCGCATACTGACACCATTTTCGATGGTTCAACTTGGGTTGGAAAGATAATTTCATTCCCTAACCAATGGAGTTGGTTTGAGGTCCAAATTCTATCCGAGTTATCAGGAATCGTCAAAACAATGTGGCATTCAGAATCTACATCACATCACTCCTAGGGGACTTGAAGGAGTACCTAGCTAAATGTGGAACCTTTGGTTGGAGATCTCACGGCCGCTATGACTAAACCGCTCATGGAGTACTTCAAGGAGCGCCTACCTAAATTTGGAATCTTGGTTGAGAGATCACGGGGAATTGATCTCATTTTGCTTAAACTAACACCATGCATGGCTTGGCTCAATTGAAGGAATTGGAGGAGTGGATCCACCACTACATGGACGAATAATACCTCCTTCGGCGGCGCGCCTCTGCTCCCACATGTCCACGGGTCTTGCATGACCCTTGTTTTCTTCTTAAATAAGCTGCACCTTTAGAATTTGGGTTTTGTTTGAGTTGTGTTTTCCTTTGAGGAATAGACTATCTTCATAGCCACTGTAACGTTGAGTTCTTTTTCTATGAATCAGGGGCCCGTTCTTGATCTTCTCCACTGTGTTGATTAGCCCTTTGGAACCGAGTTCTTGAACCCTATCGATCAATTTGCTTCATTTATATTTGCAATTATCAGATTGTGTGTTTACCTATTCTTGCTGGTGTTCTTTGATTCGCTTGCAGGAAAAGCCTTCTTGGCGAGGCCAATTAGGTCACACTTGGTTGATAGCCATCAAAGCTGTGGTGTAGCGGTTGTAGGGTTCGAATCGTGTTGATTTGAAGCCGCATCAAAATTATCATTACCTCACGGAAGATCGGGCCGTGTCGACCACCATGTCCTTGCACACCTTTGATTGGCGCGATATGAGAAAGGAGGTCAATTTTTCCAAGTGCGAGAAGATTGAGAGTTAGCACCAGTGGCCGACAGGGGCAAGGGAGCGTCGACGCCAGTGGTGAGACCGAAGTAGGAAGAAGATTAATATGGGGTCGAAATGGTCTTTTTATGTTAGAGAGAAGTATCATACCTTATCTGCATATTGGAGGATTTTGAGATTCTCACAATCGGCCGCTTTGATTTTGAGTATCTGGCGATGAAAGGTCGGCAATAGTCTACTAAGGGGTATGCACACAGTAGTAGATGAATCAATGAGGGTGGGCAAGACACGATCCGGTGGTGACGTAAGACGAACGTGAGGATTTATCTAGGTTCAGGTCGTCGACGTGACATAATATCCTATGTCCTGCATCTTTGTGGATTGTATTGTTGTAAGCTGAGATATGAGTTCGAGGGGGTCGCTACCTACCTTATATAGCATGGAGGGTATGATTACAGATCTAAAGATGATCGGTCGAGTCCTGGTCATTTACAAGGTAAGTATTTACATGGAATATGACAACTAGCATATCCGATAGGATCTTCCTTTGTGATCAAGTATCATAAATATAACGACATGGCTAGGACATAGCGTAGCTTGTCTCTAGAGGGGAGATATAGCTACTCGATGCCATCGAGGTTGAGGGAGCCATCGAAATACATCGTCTAATATTCGGGCTACTCTCCAAAGACTAGTAGAAATATGATCATCATCGGACGATTTGCTCGTGACGCTGCACACTCTCGCCACGAAGGATATGTCTTCTATGACGAAATGTCCAATTTCGTCACAAGTGTGAGGCGACAAAATTTTGCCTCGAATATTAGTGATGATACTAAAAATAACATCACAAAACAATTAAAGGTTGTCGTCATAGATTATGTTTTGGTATGTTGTCTTTGTAGTGATGAAACATAGTCATCACAGATTCGATTTGATGTTGTCATTTTTAATTTGACTTGTTTATCACACCTTATGTTGAAACAACTTGGTCACGCATCAGTTCTCGTAATCGTCATTAGATGATGTGTTTGTTTTTCCACACGTGTACCACTTGACCAGGTGGGATGCGGGCCACAATGGGTCGATCAACCTTTTTTTTTTTTTGCATAGTAGGTCATCGCACAATAGAGTGAGCCCGCTCAACAGCAGATTGAGCCTTGCCAGCCAGCCCGCTTCAACCTTGTTTTGCAAAGTGGGCCACAAGACCCGTTCCACTGCTTTTAAAGATGCTCAACCCTTTTTTTGCATAGTGGGCCGCTGCATAGCCAATTCAGCCCACTCAATAGCAGCATCGCTGCATGGGCCTTTATGTTTTTCAATTTAAAGAGCAAAAAAAAAAAAAAAAGGTGTGGAACTCGGCACCTCACACAAGTCAAGATGGAAGGTTACCATTGGACTACTCATCCACTTTTGAAGAGTGATACAATTATTTTGTATTTGTAATCATTCAACATGATAATAGCAAGGTGGGTGCTTTACCTGAATGGATCATAGGCCTGGGTCACATACCCACCCTCGCACGACGACGGTTCGTGAGACCTCGTCGCGATCGTCATCCATCTTGGGCGGCTAAGGTGTTTGTGGTAGTGCAGGAGATCATGGGCGGCGCCACGTGATCGTGACACAAGAGAACTAGGAGAAACAAGTGATTGCAGACGTTGATGTCCGTGTGCCCGCCAACGCCAAAACATCGAGGGCAGCGGCGCAGGTTGGATGTGTTTTTTATAGTAATGGTTGATTTGTGTTTGAATTTAGGTTTATATATGCATCTGTTCAATGTGGTTTTGAATTTTCTTTAGTTTAATCTCAGTTAGGGACTTAGTATAAGGTTTGTTTTGTTTTTGATAACAGATGGATAGAAGCTGGATATATGGGAAACAATTTACAGATGCATAAATGAAAGGAGTTGAAGAGTTTATGAAATTTGTTAAAGAAAGATTTCTCAAAGACACCGAGATACGTTGTCCTTGCTGCAATTGTCTTAATCAAAGGGTGCGTCATCGGATGGATGTAGAAAACCATATACACATCGATCTTAGGAATGTCACCTACATATACCAGTGGATTCATCATGGGGAGGCAACAAGATGTGGAAGTTGATCATGACTATAGGATACATGTGGATGTGGACAATGATGGTGATCTTGACGAGGATCTTGGAGTACCAGAGATGATTCGAGATTTGTATGCTCAAGTAGAGGCTAATGGAGAACAGCCAAGGTTTGCAAGAGTCCTTGAAGATGCGAAGAAGGCACTTAGCCCGGGACCTAGTCATTCAAAATTCTGTTTTCTGGTGAGGATGTTGTATGTCAAGTCTCATTATCGAATCTCCAATGCAGGATTAACCACGATGATGAAGTTGATCTCATCAGAATTTCCTAAGAGTGAGCTGCTAGATTCTGATGATGATGCCAAGAAATACCTTCGAGAGTTGGGCCTTGCATGCCTAAACATCCATGTGTGCAAGAAAAATTGTGTGTTGTTTCGAGACACGAAAAACGCCTAGTATGCTAAGTTGAATGTGTGCCCACCGCAAGGAGTTTAAATGGAAAGATGAAACTAGGACAAAGCAAGTTCCACATAAGGTTTTTGAGGCATTTTCCACTTTTGCCATGGAGTCTAGAATAGGTGTTTGCATGTTAGTTCACTTGGTGAGGAAATCTGTGAGCACATGTTACTTGATGGTTTGTTGACTTCTGAAGTCGATGGTATAGATGCCGATCTCTATTGCCCACTTTATAATGCAGCCATTAGCTTCCT
Organism: Hyparrhenia diplandra; assembly: GCA_015847255.1. Lineage (NCBI taxonomy): Eukaryota > Viridiplantae > Streptophyta > Magnoliopsida > Poales > Poaceae > Hyparrhenia > Hyparrhenia diplandra. Next base: position 222,882 of record JADLZK010009293.1, on the reverse strand, counting down.
GACAGCGCAAGATGTCGCCTAGTTGGTACTCAGTATGCAACATAATGGGATAACCATTGAAGTAATGGTGCAAATTACATGACATGATAAGGATGGCATAAAGCAGCTTGGACTACGAGTACCGAGTCATAGACATTGAGGACCTCACTTATGAAGTAAAGCGGTGTCTAAACCATGCATATGTGTCCAACTTCTTCTCGCTTGACAAAAATGGATGTGCTAACCAAATAATTGGTTACCATGATGTAAAGGAACAAGTTTCACCTTTTATGGGTGCAGTCATAATCTAGAGGGAAGTTATGAATCTCTTGAGCTTAGCATAATCTTTGTCAGCGTCCTCCGACCATGTAAACTTCTCACTAGCCTTGAGTAGCTTTTAGAATGACAAACCTTTTTGTCTAAGTCATGATATGAAACATCTCAGCGCTACCACACACCCTGTTAACTTTTGGATGTCATTTATGCACTTTGGTGGCTTCATTTTATTACCACCTAAACCATATCCGGGTTGGCCTAGATGTCATGTACACTAACGATGTTTCCAAGCGAGATGTCAAATGGAACACCAGATGTACTTAGCGACATTCAATTTCCATTATAATTCATTGAGGGTCTTAAATGTTTGATCAAGGTAGGCAATGAGATTTGCGGTAGTCTTTTACCTAATCACAACATCGTCAACATATGCTTCAATGTTCTTTCCAATCTGATCTTTAAGGCAACAATAGATGGCTCTTTGATAAGTGGCTCCAACATTCTTCAACCACAGTGACATGGTCATGTAGTAGTATGAGCCAAAAGGTGAGGTAAACGACGTCTTGATCTGGTCTTCCTCCTTCAAGGGGATCTCGTGGTAACCAGAGTAATAGTCTAGAAAAGACACGGGCTTAGAATCTATGACCTTGTCTGCGGGTAAGCTGAAGGGATCTTTAGGGTAGTGTTTGTTGAGATCGAAACATTCAAGGAGTGCTTGATCAGCTCTTCAGAAACTCTGAGCATATCTACAGGTTTCCATGCAAATACGCTGACGTTCTTCCTCAGGAAACTAACGACCACATCTTCCTATTTGAGTTTGAGGTTGGCTCTGATCCTAGCGACCTTGCACGCATCACCCATGACCAACTCCACTTCCTTGATCTCCTTAGACTTCATAGTCGAACGGGGGGTGGGGGGCTTGTTTGGGAACACCTAGTCTTCCGGTGGCACCTTCTTTGCATCAGAGATGGACTCTTGCATGCAGACGGAGAGGTTGATGGCTTCTGCGAGGGTGAGACTTCCTTTCACGCAGGCATAAATGATGTGGATGTTGGCACCAAGGCTGAGGATACCCTGCCCGGTTGACATCTTCAAGACCAGATACACATAATGTGGTATGGCCATCAACTTGGCGAGAACAGGCCGGCAGAGGATGCATTGTATAAAGTGTTGAAATAGGTGACAAGGAAATTGATGTAGTCGACACAATAGTGTTTGACACTACCAAACTAGACTAGCATGGTGATCTGCCCCTAAGGCTAGGAGGTCTGCCCTAGGACAATGCCCTATATATGTTTGAGGTCTTCCAGCTTGAGCCCTAACTCAGTTAGGGTGCTATAGAAAAAGATGTTGAGGGTGATTCCTTCATCAATGAGTACCTATTTGAATCACACATTCCTGATTGCAGGATTCAGGACAAGAGGAAATCACCTCGAATATGGGATGTTGCCGCACCAGTCAACCATGCTGAAGGTAATGGACTGGTGTGACCAACTGGATACTTGGCGTTGGTGACTTTGTCGCCGCACTTGGCGATGGACATGATTACCTAAGAGGCCAACTTCCTTTCCTGCTCGGTTTCAACAGTGGTCGTTCCACTAAATATGGAGTGGATGGTGTTGTTTGGTTCCCTATAGGTGTGCTTGGGATCTTGTCATTGTCATCTTCTTCCTTGTCATCCTTCTTGTCATCCCTGCCATGCTATTGTTATTTTCTTCTAAGCGATACAGGAACGCGAAACCCCTACAATTTCCCATCTTGGGGATGCTATCAGGATATGCCAGGCGATGGCCTTGGAGCTTGACATATGCAACATCATAATTTCATTTTGTGCCAGACTTGACAGCGTTGATGGAGTCATTTGGCTAGTGGTTGCAATTCCTATCACGTCTGAAACCCTCTTGTTGATCACTGTGATAGTGGTCATGGTTGTCAAAGTGGAGGTCATAGTCATCGTTGCGACGATCATCATAGTGGTCATCATTATGATGGTGTTGATGCTCAGGACTAGAGTAATGCCTGATGTCATCTCGAGAAACTACTAGTCGGCCACCTTTGCATCGGTTTAGGCTTTGTCTACATCAAGTACTCAGCAATCGTCTCTGGTCTTTTGTGATATAGCTTGGTATGGAGGGTATCATGGTACTGGAGCTTCCTGGTGAACGTGGCAATGTCTTCCCTATTGCTGATATGAGGGATAGAGATTTACATTTCTATGAAATGTCGAATGAAGCTAAGTTTTGTGAAGTGTCTCTAGGTCATACTTACTATCGGTCTATAGGAAGGTGGTCATGTAGTTTTTGATAAACATCTAATATTACCACACCGACCTCTACGCCAAGTTTTCCGACCACCATGTCGACCATGCCGACAACACCTACACCAGCCCAAGTGTTTGATGGACCAATTACATGTAGCCGAGCCAAGAAGCTACAACAAGAGATGCACGTGCTACTTTGTGAAGTTCATTTAACTCTTAGTGAAAATTATATACTACCTAAGTTCTCTACTTCGGTTGTGCTCAGGTATAAAAATCCACAAGAAGATGTAGCAGAGCAGTTCGAGAAGATTGGATCAATTCAACAAGATCCGACCAATTCGGTGAAAAATGGATCAGCTGAAGAAACGTTCACGAATTTTGATTCCCAAAAGCTATAAAGGTCAAGGAGGACATTTTGGAAAGCTCTTGAAGTCTACTTTCCTTTGCATCCAGCCTCTGCCAGTTTGGAATTTTCGTTATGACTGCCAACCTCTTTAAGTGTAAACTGCTCCAAGGGTCCACAATCAGCATGATGTTCAAGTTCCCATATTGAACTATATGATTCTACATTGTTGCGTGGTGCATACTATACATGGAGTGAAAAGTTCATCAAGTTATCTTTCTAACGCATCCAACCGCATGTCGTTTGGAGTTTTCATGATGCAGTTATTGCCAAAACACTAAAGAGTGCGCTGAAGACCAACAACCACACACAGGGACTCTCTAGGAGCTGACTTCGAGGAGCCCCTTTCACATAGTCCGCCTAGTCTTTTCTATTTCATGTTTTCACCTATCTAAGAGGGATTTTCCTAGAAAAATAACCCATAGCATCATATCAATCTCAAAATTTTAATAATTGAAATACAAAACCTTTGAGAGTTGTGTGCTAACAAACCTTTGAGAGTGATCTTAACCCCTTTGGTCTTGTGATTTCCTTCACAGGATTGCAGAAGCAGTGGCTTCATCCGCTCCCAATTGGTTCTCCTACTTCCTTCAAGGTTCTCCTTAATTGATTGTAGGCTGTGTTGGTTGGTTCTTTGAGAGTGTGGCTGGGCGAATCCTCGATTTAGGTTGTCGGTTAAAGACAGTGGTTGGCTTTGTGTTTTATTCATTAGCAAGATTGATCCTACGCCGTGAAGATCAGGCCATTGTGACGGAACAACATCTTCTTGAGCTCAGCCCAGGCATCGATGGAGCCTTCCCTCAGACTAAGGGCATGTTTGGCAAAGCTCCAACTCTAGAAAAGCATCTCTAGAGCTGTAGATCCGTGTACCGCCACCATGGAGTAGCTCCACTGCAGATCCAAGATTCTGAAAAGCGTTTGGTACAATTTCATTTTATTCCCATGTCACTGGCATCTAGTACTCGCACACCAAATGGAAAAAAGCCCTAACAAACTCATTTACTCTCTTCTCTCAGCTCTATCGCTGCCCGTCGCCGCATCCACACCTCCACGCATGTGCTGACACCTAGTTGCCTGCCTCGCCGCCCACCACCCATCCCCCCGCCCACCTCCACTAGCTAACCGGCCACCGCATCCACACCTCCACGCATGTGCGACACCTAGTTGCCCGCCTCGCCGCCCACCACCCATCCCCCGCCGCCCATCTCCACTAGCTAACCAACCGCCCGCCCGCTTACTCCCACCGGCCAGTTGCTCTTGGCCTCGCCCCCTAGCGGCCGCTAGTGTGGATGCGTTCGAATTGGAGCCGTGTAGGCTAAGCCGGCCAGGAGGTCATGCATGACACCGGGCGATTTTGGTGGATCCATGACGGCGGTGCTTGTGCTCACACAGAAGGCACGGAAGACGGTGAGGATGGGGCTGTGGAGGCGGAGGTGATCCTTTGCCACGGGCCTGAGGTGCCATCGTTGCTAGAGGAAGGGAGACAGAGGTCATGGAAGCGGTGTCGGTGGTTGTCATGGCTGGGGAGAAGCTTCATTTTTCCCATGCCATTGGGGAGAGAGAGGTGCGGGGAGGGAGCGGCGCGTGCAGTAGTTGAAAACGATAGAGGAAGGGAGAATGAAATAAAACGAACCTATCATTTCCCACTAATTATTGGCAGTGGTGGGTAATTTCTCCCAACACCAAATCCATGAATTTGGGGCCTGCTTCACCACTTTTTTGGAGCAGATCCGCGATGGAGTTGCTGAAGGTTACACTATTTAGATAGAAAAATTTGGAGCAGAGTTGGATTTTAGGATCCGGAGCTACGTGGAGGTCTACCAAACCCACCCTAGCTAAGAAGACATTGATTTGTAGATCGGTTGATGACCACACGGAGGTAGTTGGCCATCACGCCCCTCGCTTCCACCGGCAGCGTGAACAATGATCTCGTAGAGCATCAGCCACCACTAGTGGTCGGTCTCATGCCATAATTGGTGTCGACTCCATAGATCTTGAAACTTGCTAGCTAGCAAACAGCGTGCAACCAATCGGAGAAAGGATGAAGACGTGCGCTATTGGCTGCAGGCGGCACCCGAGGTGGGATGAGAAGACTGCGGGTCCTGATATTAATCTTAAATGCGTATTCCGAGCTTAACTTTGTGTCACATATCCATGTTATTCTCGATGTTCTCTGAGGCATCCAAGCCAGCATTAAGGTGGTCCCGAGGTCAGGTAGTGCGGAGGTTGGTTCATCTCGGGGCATGTACCAAAGGTTTGTTCGCCTCGCCTCGTATATTGCTATTTTTACAAAACCCCTTGTCAATGCTTAGATACAACAGTCCTCGTCTCTTCGTGAAAGGATGACCTAGACTCATGCTCCAATGTTTGACTTTGTATTGTGTTGTACAAGAGCTGTCGACTTGAAGCGCCTTCACCACAAATCTAGTGTGAGCGTGCATTAAATAATTCAGAGACCATGTTGCATTTGTGGGTTGTATGATCTTAGATTCAAGGTCCATAGACAGAGGGTCGGTTCATGTTGCACCCATGGGCGCCCCATTTCGAACAGGGAGGACACATGTCTCGTGGTGATATGCATCGTAGTTGTAGGTACTCTCGCTATCGCCTCCAGGAAAGACGTATCGGCCGCTTGCTTGATGTTGTTGGCACCCTGATGTCTGCTGGTGGTCCCACGTGTGCTCAGATCAGGAGCTATGGATACAAGCCTCTAAATCTCATTGACTTGGACTTGAGCTGCTTTCTGGTAGTTGCTTATCCTTTCGAGTCCTAGACTCGGTTTCTTCCTAGTGAGCTCGTTCAGGGCGACAACAATGTTGGTGCTCGGTGTGTAGCTTCTCCATGCACTGGTTGCCCACATGTCGAACTCCTAAGCGAGGTCATGGTAAAGAGGTCCTCAAGCCTTCGCATCTGCTTTGAGTTCGTCCTCCGCTTGCACTCGACGATGCTCCCAACTGATGTTTCTTTCTAGCCGGGCTAGCCGCTCCTGGATTTTCTCACCCTCTGGGTTGGGGCTATTAGCACTAATATTGAAGATGGCCCAAAGCCGAGCTAAAACTCAAGAAAATCGTCTTCCCCCGAAACTGTGATGGTCGGAGTCCTATTGTGGGCTCTGGTGCTCTCCTCCAATGGGGAAAAAAGTGAGTTATCCCGAGCCTTTGGATCTACACTATGTTGACCACGAGAGGAAGTTATTTGGCCCTAGGCATATCAATGTGCCTTTGGATCTAAACTATGTTGACGACATAGATGTGGCATTGGTGTGTTATGTTGATCTTCACCAGTGAGCTCAACTAGGCTCTTGATTTCATGCCGTGATTGGGGGCGTCTAGGTCTAGCCCAAGATGAGGCTAGTGCCCCCTGGTTGTGCAGCCCTATAAAAAGGAGGTGGAGGACCATGGCTTAGATCACGAGGTTCACTGCCACTGTTTTCCCCAACTCAATCCCTCGACCGATCGAGAGTGGAGGGCGTCAGCGATGGGAAGCCCCACTAGCAACTTCACCATCGCCTCTGCATCACCCTAACAAGGACACCACGTCTAGACTTATTCACTAAACACCGACGTCACGGTCGCCTACATCTCCAATCCCCACAGTCAGGCTTTCATTACACTCTCCTCTCTCCCTTTCCTCTCTCTCTCTCGATGATCTATGTCTTTTATACCAAATCAAGGTTAACTACCCACTGATCTACACCTAGTGGACTCAAAAGAAATAACATGGTGAGCCCGTGGGATAAAGTCTTGGTGGGTCCGTCAAGCCCTGGTGGTCTTCCAGCCTCAGGGTGATAGCAAGGAGCCGTCAACACTGGACCATGTGTCCTTTTGGGTTGCTGTGATCACCAGATTAGAGTCTAGAGGCCTTAGGCGACTAGTCTAAGCTTATCACTCGGTCTAGCGATCGTGGATGGGGCAGTAGCGGTCTGCAATAGTAGAGAGATCTATGACCGACTCCACCAAGGATAGGCATTTGGCCAAGCCGGCTATGACTTGATCAATGGATCTGATCAGGTCATCGTTATGGATCTGCCTCCTCGTACAACGGGGAAGCGCAGGCTGGGTTGCCAGAGTTGATGCCCTCAAAAGTGATTCCAGAGCCAAATCTTCTGGAGTTGGTGTAGGCTCGATCGGCGCCGAAGGGTTCTTCACCATCTCCATGATCTCGGTGTTGCCATTGACACTAGTGATCTAGGTCATAGACCTGACAGTGAACGTTTGACCTGAAAGCATTGGGGCCATGAAGCTCGGAAAATGGACCATCAGGCTCACCATGTAGTCTACGTGCACACTCCCTACCTGGCATGCCAGTGTCGATGAAAGATTGGCAAAAGTCTACCGAGGGGTATGCCCACTGTAGTACATGAATCGGTGGGGGTGCGTGAGATATGAGTTAGATGGTGACGCAAGACAAACACAAGGATACATTGTCGGTTACAAGGATCCATTATATAGCATGAAGCGTAGGGTTACAAATCTAAATCTGATCGGTCTTGTCCTGGTCGGTTATAAGTATTTACATGGAATACGATATCAAGCATATCCGATAGGATCTTCATGTAGCCTTACGACGCACACCGACCTGTCGCATGCAACCCGTGGCTTGATTTTGTGGTTTGGGCCACCTGGCCCACATACGGCCATGAGGGTATATTGGTCTATACCCTCATAACATCTCATCTATTTTCTCTCCTGTTTGGATTACCTCTAGATTTTTTAATCTGATTCCCAAAATCTTTGGGGCCCCCAAATGGGGCGGGCGCCCTAAGTTACTGGTAGTTCCACTACCATGAGCAAATACATGGAGATCACCCAAAATGCCTTGGCTCTAAAGCACATGAAGCACTCACATGCAGCATGATATAGTAGCTCAAGCAATTAGATGCAGTCCTAATAGTGATATGGACAATGCATCACCTCACAAGGACTTTGAGCTATTGGAAATATGGACCTATATAGATATTACCATCCGAGAAATTAAAATAGAATAATATTTGACCTGGCTTGCCATGTCATACACGGAAAAAGACCCTAAAAGCATATACTCCCTCCGTTATAGAAAAATATGCAATTATTGAAAGCATGTTAGTCAAACCATGTCATCTTTGACTAAGTTTATAGAAAAAAATGTATTTACATTTTTGTCTCAAACAAATTTATTAGAAATATGTTAGTATGTTTTCATATGATTTAGTCAAAGATGTTGATGTTTGACTCATGTGAGAATTGCATATTTTCTAGAATGGAGGGAGTATGCATCTAGATATATTAATAAAATAAATCTAGTTAGTATATATGCATGAGATCCTATTATAATTAGAAGCAACAAATAAATTCTAGTAAACAAGGAAGAACCTATGCCTCAAAAAAAAAACCCTGGGCTAAAAAAGGTAAGCGGGTCCATACATCGGGACATGATATAACCTATAGGTAACATGGGTCGACGTTCCCGTCGAGCTATAAGTCTAGCTCATAGCACCATAATAACAATGTGGTGGCAAATACTATATCGGTCCCCCAAAAAATACATCTATGGTTTACATGCCATGTCGTAAAGTTTATTTTTGACCAAGTTTCTAGTGAATTATATTCACATTTATGCCTTTAAATTAAATTATTATAAAAATATATTTCATGCTTAATCTAATGATGATATTTTATTTGTTATCATAACTGTTAATATTTTTTACGTATAATTGGTCAAACTAAAACGTGACACTGTACTTTCTTTTTGAGACCAAGTAAATTTATATACATTGATTTGCGAAGCCCATTTCTAAAAATCAAATCTGACAAGGGCTTAAATAGTTTTTAGTAGTGTACTAAAGCCATTATTTTAATACATAGTTAAAATGGCTCTGTGCTAAGATAAAAGCCAATTTGATGCCAGAAAAAAATGCTGGAGTTCATCAGGGAATAGAAGTATCTTGCAAGAAAGCATACCTCCATTTTGAAGAGATCACGTGCTTCGTCGTCTTGTAGACTTTTGACATTATAGATGACAGGTAGATCTGCACAATGCATGGCTATGCTTTCTTCAGTTGTAATCACCACGACAATGCTTTTAGAAAGTGTAGGTACCAAATGGCGTAACAGGTCCCACTCTTCTATGGATTGCAAACCATCTATAACGACAAGGCAGCGATGCTTCTCCAGAAGGTCATGACACTCTTGAATAGGATTGCTGATTCCATTTTGCTGACAAGAATCAGATTGAAGTTCTGAAAGTAAGCTCCAAGCCAAGTTCCATAAATTGAATGGATGTGATAGATCCACCCAGCTGCACATGGTAAATAATTTCTTGCTACTGCGCATGCCATACATTATGTCGTAGTATAAGTTCCGGACTAGAGCTGATTTCCCAACACCAGCAATCCCCCACACAGATACCACTGAATGACCATTAATACATGCCCTGAGTATATAGCCAAGAAGATCTTCCATCTCTGACTTGCGTACACCAATTAGGGGAAATCGATCCATCCATATTGCTGCATTGTTTGATGAGGTGGGAATACTGGTGTACTTGGCGTAGCTACGCTTGTTTTTATCTCTGTCGTTCCTTTGAGAACCCTGAAAATAGCAGAAGTTAAGGACATGGGTAATAATATCATAAACTATTAAAAAGAAGAGGTGCGGAAAATGGGTGACATGTTTGGAGTCTTATAATAGCCAATTTCTCTACATGATTAGAAAGCAAAAAAATCCCTAATATTAGTTCTCATATTCCAACATAATTTGTATATATTGTGCAATAAATCATTGATGGAATAGTCACTTGTTAACATTCTTTTCGTTTTATCTGTTGCCAGTCTTTAATGTTTTTCACTGCTGAGCGATGTATGTAGATTTTTTCTTCGAAATGACCACAAAAAGTTTGCCGCAGTTTTGTAGAAGCATAACTAAGTTAGAAAACCGTACATCATCTCTCTCTCTCTCTCTCTCTCTCTCTCTCTCTTCTACATGATGCTCAGCAAAATAGATTTTTTGCCATCAATGATCTACAAAAAGTTTGCCATCAATGATCTACAAAATAGATTTTTGTAACTGACAAATGATGACTAAAATTTGTTTATCAGATCGCTGATCTACATATGCTTCTAGATGAACTAACCATCCAACTCAGATTTAAAAATGCAACATAAATTAATTTCTATTACTTACACAAATATAATAATTATCTACCTCTTGTAATCCAGCAGTGTAGTACCACCTAATATGTTTTGAAAAGGTTTAAAAAATCATATTTTTAGAAGTGTACCTGCTTTTACGGTTGGAGAAGCTCTGACTAGATAGTATAGGGTTGTAAAGGAAGTGATCGTTTATGCGTGTGTGGAACTATAGGCTACCGTATAGCCTAGAATCAACCCCATCTTCCCAGCATGATCAAGGTGAATCAACCCAACATAACAAAAAGTAAACTGGAAAAAAGAAATAAAGAAAAAAACTAGTTTCAGGGGCTTGCAAAAGTACCAAAAGACAAACACATGGATTTTCTAACATGGTAAATGATGACTAATATTTTTCATCAAAATTGCTGATGTTTCCAATATATAGTTCGGAGATCAACAACTTTACAGGAAAGTGCTGATATCTAAAAAACAGATCAAAAATTGTTTCCTTAAGATAACTCTGTTATGTTCCATCTTGCTTACCTTCCTGAAGAAGAAAAATACAGAGCGTTCAGCTAAATGATGCTCAAGTTCCAACACTTCACTTGGTTCTCCAACACACAGCCTCGCAATTTCAGGTTTTTGTGAAGAGATGATGATCCAACTGCCTTTTCTCCCGTCAGGTAGGTACGCTCTAACTATTTGCCACTCTACCATGCTGCAAATGTTTTCCAGGACGACCAGGTACCTCTCCTCCTTCATTATCTCCATAAACTCTTGGACAAGTTCACCTTCTGTAGCTGCCTCCAATCTCTTGAGGGTATTTACATCTACACTGGTTTCATTCTTTGTTGGCAAGAATTTGCGTGAAACTGAATCAGTAAACTCCGCTGGAACTCATGGGAATTGAAAGGATGCGTCACCTTTGCCCAGCCGCGACATCTGAAGTTTGCCAGTATTTCTGGTCGGCCATAGGCCTCGCTGATGATGTGTGTGGTATAAGGATTGCCAGGTGATCCGCACACTGAGACCACAGCAACATGACCACCAGCTTTCGTCGTTAATAACATGCTGAGATCTGCTACGCCTTTCTGCTTCATCTTGACGTCGTCCTTTTCTATTAGCATGCTGAAAGTGTCCGTGGCCACAGAAGTAGCAGATGGCCACTGTTGCTGTGTGACGGGCTTGGAATCTGAATCACTGATGAGGTTGTAGCGCTTGTTTCTAAGGCTCACCTCCTCAACCCTGTCCTTGAGCAGCTTTATCTCAGCGACTGCCTTGTCCAGCGGCAGCTCCGGCCTGATGAAGCCTGGGAGGCAGCGGCAGTACCAATTTGGCGTCTTGTCCAGGTGGATCACATACTCGATGGTGTCCTCCAAACTGTAGGCCAGATCACGGACCTGACTCACCCATGTCGCCGTCGCCACGTTGTTCCCACGGCCTTCCTCGTCTGCAACGCCGAGGAACGATTGCATCATTTGGAACTCTCCAGTGATGAACGCCAGATCTTTGTCCACAATCCGCCAGAGCGTTGCCTCTTCCTCAATTGCGGACTGGACCTTGGTCACCGCCCCCACCACCACCGACTTGGCTAAGCTACCTGCGAGGTCGGCCATAGCTTCCCCTGTCCCTCCTTTGTGTGCTGTTTTTGCCTGTGTGGTAGCAGCTTTACTGATTGCCTGAACGGTGATGCTAATGCTCGGATCTGTGTAACCACTGCGCACCTAGAGAAGGGAACATATGATGTCAGATAGGCATGGAAATTTCATTCTAGACTTGTGAGATAATGGGATGAATCTGACCTCTCATATAGAATGAATCTATTTAGCCGTTGACTACGTACTGAAACTTGGTCGCTCCCTTTGAGCCATTCAACATTCAGTTTCACCCATCTGGTAGCAATGATTGGTGACTTTGCCCAACACTCGTTTTCATGTACATGGAAAACCTAATCAATACCTGAATAATTATATAAAAAAATTATATCTGAATGTCTTATAAAGACCAATACTAGTACATGAAAACAATTTAACCTGACTAACATGAAGGTCTAACTAGTTGGCATGATTAATCGAGAGAAAACCATACTGCTGTTGTCTGCACCAGAGAATAAACCATTATGAAAACATGTATATTCAAGAATCCTTGAGGACGAACAACAGAATGTGATAAATTTAAAATGCATGCTAATTATACATGCCCACACCATGCACAACCTGCAGATCGGGACTAGATTTGTTGCATGGACAGAACTGCGTTGATCGAAATAGCACAAGCTCACAGAAAACATTTCAGAATTAAATTAAACAGGAGAAATAAAAATCACTGACCTGATCAAATCAATCTTGAAGTCTGAAGATGGTCACACTGATTGAAGAGATAGGTGTGAGGCAAACAGAGCCGAGGAGAGGAGAGTGGGCACAATCCAGAGCTTCCTGCGGTGAGTGACGCCTGCGAGGTTGCCGAGTTTTTTTTTTAACGAGATCGAGATTGCAAGTTGGCTGAGCTCGGTAATTTCGCAGTTGGGGGCGCATGTGCTGGTTTGCAGGATTGCAAGTGGACTAGCCCATACATATAGGAATAATTTTAGGGTACCCGTGACAACATGCATAATTAAACCCAATAAATATTTAGATTTAAATAAGTTGGTGGGCTAGTCATTTACGTCCCCAGTGGTTCAGGCGGGGTTTTTACCTATGTGCCATTAGAAAAGACTGAAATTACATGTGTACCGCTGAAATCTTGAAAAAATCTTTAGTATCCTCATCCAAAGTTTCTTTTACCTATGTGCCACTTGCATCAATTTTCCTTATAACGGTAGCTAACAGCCAGCGGAAAAGGCCCTTTTGTCCTTGGTTATAGAATGCATCAAAATTTTGCATCATAAATAATAAATTTTAATATCTTTATATAAATTTGAATGAATTGAAAAGTATTTGGTTTCTTAAAATTGGCTTTTATAGAGAGAATAACAAAATATACATAAGTACAATACACGCCTAGTCGTAGGCAGAATATAATAGTATAGCTCATTTAAAAATTGATGTGGACGGCACAAGATGACAAACGCATTGGTTCAGACACTAGTTGTCAAGTTGACATGGCCATTCATGTGATGCCGCGCCAACCTGCAGCCATTAGCTGTTCCATATGGGATTTGGTGAAAACAAAGCCGATATTAGGTTCACTTCACATGGAACTATTCGAATACAGGTCATCTCGGATCGTCGATTAGCTGCTGAGCTTCAGGGGTGCCAAAGGCCACGATCTTGGGCGATCGCATCTTCACCAATGACGGAGCTAGAAATTTATGGCTGGGTATGCCAAATGCTACTGTTGCAAATACGGAGCCGCTGCAACCGCCCAGCCGCCGGCTCTTTCACACTGCGACTGAGATGGGAGGAAAAGGGGGTAGGGCCACAAAGCAAGGGAAGAAAAAGGACTGAACAGGAAGTGGCGGCTGCATGCTGGAGTGGGGGTCAGCTGCCGGGGAGGGGAGGTGGTAGCGTCGTGCTGCCGTCGGCCTGTGCGCGGATCAGCCAAGCGTCGCGGGTCAGAGGATTGCAAGCGGATTGGGGCATTCAGGCAAGAGACGAGCATGTACAACTCTAATTTTAGGTTTCTGTGATTTAGTTCCTTCATGGGTGCTAATATGTGTTAGGATCCGAGTGGCAGTGAACGACACCGATGAGCACTGACCGGTGTGGACGGACACAGACCAAGCTAGAACACATGCTATCACTTGGGAACACGTTGAACACAGAGTTTGATGCTGCTAAAATAGACATCGTCTTCTGGTGCATATATTTAATTAAATACACAAAGTTAAAGCGCTAAGCCATTTTCCACGCGCAGTTGGCACGTCCATCCCCACACCCACAACGTAAATGACGGAGAGCTTCAGTTCATGGCGAGCTATTCTCAGTCATGGACTGCTACGGCGTGCACAACAACCTACTCCTAATGCTCATGCACCCATGCACAAAAGGAAAGATGCATACTAAATAGAGTAAAGTCCATTTGTGGCCATCTAACTTTTGGCGAAGTCCAAGACTGACCATCGAACTCTAAAACCGGATATCTTTGACCATCTAAGTCTTAAACCGCTCACAATTGGCCATCGGGCTGTTTATGGGTGGTTTTAATGTTTTTATTGACAATTTAGTCCTTAGATCCTGGACATTTCAATGCTGAGGTCCGGGGCAGCATCCAGTCGAACAGGCGCACACCGCCGCGGCGTCCCCTCCCAGCGTACATGCCCAGCAGCGGTGGCCACGTCTTTGTTCGCGGAGAGCGCCAGCTTCACGGCGTATTTATGCAGCGCGACGGCCGACCGTTTGGCAGCCGCACGCCGAGAGGGAGGCCGAGAGGGTGTGCGTGGTGGGGAGGAGGCCATGGGACAGTAGCATCTCTGAGAGGAGCGCTTAGCGCCGGGTGGTGGTGGCCACGGGAGGAGGCGCGTGGATGGCGGAGGTGTAGAACACGGCGGTCGGGTCGGGAGTGCGACGGAGCAGCGCCACGGCGAGATCCAGCGCGTTGGGCGCGGCGTCCAGCTGGAGACGGAAGGCGGCGGCTTTGTCCTGGTCCACGCCGGGCGCCGCACCACCGCGGCGTGGAGCTCCGAGGCGCGCGTGACGGACAACTCGTCAGCAGCGGCGCCGCCGGGTCAGCCGTGAGGGCGCCATGCTGGGCACCGCCGGGCGGCTGTCGGGTTGATGCCGGGGAGGGGAGAACGGTGGCAGTGGACATGGGGAAAGCTGAGACGCCGAAGTGGCTTGTAGCTTATCTTCAGTTCTCCACAACCGTAAGCAATATCTGTGAAAGGGCAACAGGCGCCAAATGCGATTGGGCGAGGTCATGTTTGTAACACAATAATAATAGAAGATTTAAAATAGTGAGAGAGAAAACATGTTTTATGGATGAACCTTGCACAGCTAACAGGTAAAAGGTCCAACTTGATATACAAATTTATTAATTCATAACAGAGGATACGTGGCAAACATTTTTCATTCGAAATCTGAATGACAAAAGCAACCAACTGATTGCATCCACCAACACAAGTTCTTGATTCATTTTGCAAGGCACACCACAATCAACTGAATATATATATATATATATATAACAATTCCCATTGATCTAAGGATTAAATTGTAAATAAAAACATTAAAACCACCCATCAAATAGCCCGATGGCCAATTGTGAATGGTTTTAAGAGTTGGATGGTCAAAGATACCCGTTTTGGAGTTCGATGGTTATTCTTGGACTTCGCTAAAAAGTTCGATGGCCAAAAATAGACTTTACTCTACTAAATATAGCAAGACTTAACTAACAATATGAGCAAGAGCAAGAATGTATGAGATACATATATAAACATGCATACTTATTAATTTTTTTACCTTAAATCACACTACTACAGATTCGTTTATCACTACCGCCGGCATCACTGCCGAATTTAGTCCACCGGCAAGTGGTGAACCTCGCCCGGCAGTGATGAACCATTCAGCGCTGGAAAATCAGAAAATCCACGGACTCGACCAATACCGACAGTGAAGACTTAGATCACCACCGGGTTGAATCGTTCCCCGGCAGTGGTCTTGATAGACACAGATCACTCGCGGGTTCGGATAAGAACCGATAGCGATTTGAAGACCAAGGAACAGTCAAAACAAACAATAGAAAAAGAAGATTGCACACGCAAACCAATTAAAAACGACTAGTTCAATATATATTACTAGATAATATATTTACAAACCGATAAAAATAAAAGAAAGCGCCGCCGCCCGCTGCCGCCTAGGCGGCGTTCAGCGCCTCCGGCCTCGCCGGTATCCCCATAGCGAGGATGTCGGCGATGGCTTCGACCTTGAAGGTGTAGAAGTTGGCCTTCTCCGCGAACGGTCCAGCCACCGTTGGCAGGCCGATTGCTTCGGCCAGTCGTTGAGCTTGGCGGAGGGCGTCATGGAGGCGCGACGGTGAACCGAAGCTTCCATGGTGTAGTTGCCGGCCATTGTACGTACGTCCGTGAAGCTGCCTGGTGATCGAGGTTATGGAAAGAGAGAGATTAATTAGCGATGGAGATGGTACCAAATCAGAGGGTGCCGTGTACAATTATATAGTAACAATCCATGGAATGCATGCGGTCGATTGTGATTTCCCAAGACGGCGCCATGAAAATAGTCAAACAGCGACCGGCTCATCCAATGGTCGTCGGCCCGTCTCCCCGGCACACGAAGGCCGATCGGGCGGCTAACGCGTTTGCACGCGTTTTGATCTCCAATACCCACGCTTAGGAGGCAACCAAGGGCGACCGGCTACGCGTTTGCGCGCGTTTCCAATGGCCGCTTCCTCGGCACCCAATCCCGAGCCCCGGGTTCGATCCCCCACTGAGCCAGTTTTGACCATTTTTTTCAAGAACGGTGCTCGAGTTTAATTAGGATTACCATTGCTATAGATGTTGCTCACGAAATCTAATGATATTTATTTGATAGCATAGATAGATACTTATCTAAATACACCATTGTTATTTTGAAACAAGGAATGCTTTACATTATTTACCATTGCTACAAGAACCACACGTACCTTTAGAAGACGATGCCGACGGGAGAGGGAGGGAGGGAGACGAGAGATCGGAGACGAGAAACTTCTGCTACCTCTGGCTAGAGCATGAACAAATGACACTCAACTTGCTGTAGCACGTCCACAACACTGCCGGGCTATTTAAAGAATCAAACTTGTACCGCCCAACGGATAGCTATCACGTTTTTTTTTCTTTTTTTGACCATGGGAGTAGTACGAGTACGCACAATACTATAGTTGTCACGTTCACTTCGCGTGTTCACAGAGGCCTGTGAGAGCATGCATGGCGCTCACGTGGAGAACCGCGTTGCCAGTAGTATTCACTGCCGATTAGGAGACCGACAGTGTCTCCGGAACCGATGAGAAAAGCCTATGGCACCACCGGCAGCGTCGACGAGTTAAATCAATGTCAGTAAAAACACTGCCGGTGCAAAGCTTTTACGGCGGTGTTATCGATATCACCGCCGGGTGAAAATTAAGACCCGGCGGTGATTTCACTTTTAGTCAATCGCCACCGCTTCTCCGTCTGACCGGCTTACCACGCACCAATGCTGGCACACTTCCACGCCCGTCCTGCAATACAATGGCGGTCGCCTCAACCACGGCATCTCGCCTATTTAAACGACAAGGGGGACGCTGTTTTTGCACCCGATTTTTCCTCTCTGTTCTTGCATTCTTGGTTTGTCCTATAGTTCCTACTCTCTCCTCAAAATACAGAGGGGCTTAGTTTTGAATTTTAGTGTCATGGGTTTTGGATCTAGGAAATGTCGAAGCAAAACCCTAGGCACAAGGGCATATATCTGAATCATATGGATCCACGGAAAAAAACAATGACCATTGGACCAAGTTCTTGTGACTTCATCCTTCGTCCAATGGTCAAGTTTGGGCTGAAGACAAAGCTCGGATGAATCTCATCCTCCAACCTCCTCGAGGCAGTTCTTCTACAAGTCTCGCCGCATCTTCGACCCCGAGATGCTAGAAGAGACTTACGAGGTGGTTAAATTTTAATGTGTTTGTACACTTTGATTGTAGCATTGACCTATCTCGTGAATTGGTCTTTGTTACCGTATATTTAGTTTTACGTAAGGTCTTTGTTATGGAAATATATGTAATCAAATTTCTTATCTGTTGTATTTTTGTTTGTTATGGATGTTGTTTGTCTCTTGATATCTTTGAGTTCCTATTTTTTTACCCTTCATTGAACATAATAAAAGACGGTTGTGTCAATGAAATATGCTACAATGTCGAAAAAAACAACAACAGATATCCAAATCCAATATGAATGAAATAAAGTTATATATGTAACAAACAAAAATACAATAGATAATAAATTCTATTCACATCCATATGGCCTCAATGTCAGTAAAAACATTCATAACAATATGCTTTGCATAGAACGTGATATGGAATCCAGTTTGCGTGAAGCATCTACTCGTACATATGCAAAGAAGACTACAACAATACATGCATGCAAAACTCGAGTGAAGTGACGAGACGTGAATTCACTTGCCGGCTACATACAAATAACCGGTAGTGATATTGTATTCACCGCCGTCTACATAACAAATAACCGGTAGTGATATTGTATTCACTGCCGAGTATCTTAACACCTGGTAGTGATTTACCTCCCTCAACAACTGCTATAAATCACGGCGCCCGCCACATAAACACACATACCCACACACGCACCCACGAGCTCGGACTTGCGCCGCTTTTACACTCACTCCGCACGAAATCCACTCGGCACTTTCCCTCTCTCTATCTTTCTAGGAGATTTGTTCATGGCTCCACGATATTTTATTGGTAAGGATTTTTTCTTGTCTAGAATTCCTATATATATTCATATAAACAATATATATATATATTATATTTCATAAGGTTTGTCCTTTTTTCTTTTTTTTCCTTTTATCACTCACCGGGTGGTATGAACGGTCCTCCGCCTTTGCCGCCACCGAGAACAACAACCTGGTTTCCACGGGGCGATGAGTCGGGCGCCCCGGTGTGGACACAAGGCCATTCCCTTATCCAAATATCGTATGAAATTTTTTCGAACATTTTTTATTTCGTATTTTACTATAACAAATACATGGATGATTAGTTTAACTTAACGTCATTTTGTTGTATTTATGTGTGTCACGAGACTTTATCCCAAAGATAATGGCTACAAAACAAAGACTTAGTAGTTCTTTATCTCCGGGTTTTGTGGAGAGCACGACATCTAGAACATCACATGGTCATCAACTATATAGGTGTGAAATAAGTTTTTACATCCCTTCGAGGTGTCCGTAAAACAACGACCACCTAATCCGGAGAGGGGAACCGAGAGAATGTCCGTGCAAAACGCCCGAGACAATGCCGTTTCCTTGTGCTTAGATGCACCGACGTGTTTGCTACATTGTGCCCGATTTCTTGCACTTCAAGATACATGCTTTGTCTTCTCACAATATCCCCCCTCGTGGCAATATAGCGAATATGTTGGGAGTTACAACGAGGATGATGTGGTAATAAATTAAATTCATCATTTTGACACTTTGCATATTATATGGATTCACATCACCTTCATTCATTTTGATTCTCCCACTTGCGATTTTGCTCCACGATCTTACTTGTGTTGCATGTGGCTTGGCGGCCGTTCTCGACCAAGCTACATACCAACTTCGAATACGATTGGGACGTCTGTGCACACCTCGGCCAACAAACTACGGAAGGGCGACAATATTGCATAAGGTTTACCGAAAGTTAGGCGGTGGTCGTTCAAGAGGTTACATCTATGGTCGAGCATTTTTGACGCCTTACGATGGACCGAGAGAGTGCAATCATAAGGGCATTGACCTTCATCGACTCAAGCGGATACTTAATCCGTGACATCAATTACCCGATATTTCTACAAACCTACATTCGTGTGCATGGACCGCAAGGTGGACCGAATATTGATCCCGACGACGATGATGATGATTATTGTGTGTTTACTATGTTAATTATTTGTAAGGTTGTAGTTTAACCGGTTCCTAATTAAATTGTAACGTTCTTGTGCCCCATGTGGCCTCAAATTTTTTTCCGAGCCTTTCACATGCAAATGGGGAAGCAACCACGAAGTTTGAGATTTATTGGAGTTGGTTTGGTACTTTTCCCGTTTATTTGAATTTCTACGACGCCACCGTGTAATTATAGTTTGAACTGAGCGTACCCACAAAAAGAGCCGAATGCTTTGCTAGACTTTGCCACAGGGTTTCATGTGCCCTAGGAGGCAAATCATTGTAGAGGTCCATGAAAAATACTTGTGTTTCCATGGTGTAATTAGCCTTCTTGTCGTCGGTTTAGCTTGAAGAAAATCATAATAATTAAAATATTTATCAGAAAAACCCAGGATCTTGTGTGGGGTCATATTTAGGGTGTACTTGACTGAAAAAAAATTCAAGCCATTCCACCAAGGAGGATTACACATCCTTCACAGAGGCACATGATCCCTTCCATCGAACCGGGACTATACAATCTAGTTCTTGTGCTCCATGTGGTTCATATGTTTGCCAAGTGTTGTAGTGGTCTCAAACTTTTTCTGAGCCTTTCACATGCAAATGGGGAAGCAACCACGAAGTTTGAGATTTTTCGAGTTGGTTTGGTACTTTCCCGTTTATTTGAATTTCGGGCGCGACGCCATCATGTAATTATAGTTTGAACTGAGAGTACCCACAAAAAGAGCCAGAATGCTTTGCTAGACTTTTCCACGGGGTCTCATGTTCCCTAGGAGGCAAATCACTGTGGAGGTCCATGAAAAAATTCTTGTGTTTCCATGGTGTAATTAGCCTTCTTGTCACCAGTTTAGCTCGAAGAAAATCATAGTAATTAAAATATTTATCGAAAAACCTAAGATCTTGTGTGGGGTCATATTTTGGGTGTACATGACTGCAAAAAAAAAAAAAAAAAATTCAAGCCATTTCTATCTAGGAGGATTACACATCCTTCACAGAGGTACATGATCCCTTCCATCGAACCAGGACTATACAATATAGTTCTTGTGCTCCATGTGGTTCATATGTTTGCCAGTGTTGTAGTGGTCTCAAACTTTTTCTGAGCCTTTCACATGCAAATGGGGAAGAAACCACAAAGTTTGAGATTTTTCGGAGTTGGTTTGGTACTTTCCCCAGTTTATTTGAATTTTTGCGTGACGTCACCGTGTAATTATAGTTTGAACTGAGAGTACCCACAAAAAGAGCCAGAATGTTGCTAGACTTTTCCACAGGGTCTCATGTGCCCTAGGAGGCAAATCACTGTGGAGGTCTATGAAAAATTCTTGTGTTTCCATGGTGTAATTAGCCTTCTTGTCGCCAGTTTAGCTCGAAGAAAATCATAGTAATTAAAATATTTATCAGAAAAACCTAAGATCTTGTGTGAGATCATATTTTGGGTGTACATGACTGCAAAAAAAAAAATTCAAGCCATTTCTATCTAGGAGGATTACACATCCTTCACAGAGGTACATGATCATCCATGAAGTGGCAAAGATTTCTATAGCACTTAGCTAGGGTGGGTAATAACCGGCAAAGAATAGGATTGAGGTGAAATTTTCCAAATCTATCCGAACCTCCGCCATTCGCTCCCCAATCACCGCGCGCGAAACTAGCCTTGCCGATATATATATGTGAGTGGCTTGGAGCAAAATTTTGGCAAGTCATTTGAACCCAAGCGCCATTTTGTTCCCCACCAACGCCGAAAAGAGCACCAGTCCAACGCCGTTGTTCGTCATCCCCTACGCCGCTCGGTCGTCCGTTTGCGCATCCCAGTCGTTTACGCTCCAGCGGAATCGAGGCTTGACGGCGTTCTCCCACGCCGCGCTCCTCCACCCGACGTCCCCAACGCCGCACCGGCATCCTCTGCCCTTCCACGGTGAGAACTAATTATCCCTTTAGGTGTTCGAGTTTTTTACCTATGAGAATGAGAACTAATTCGACCCCCTGTCCTAGCCTCGCCTCGCCCTCTTGGTCTTCCTCCACGCCGACGGAGGACCGCCGCCACACCTCTCTGCCCAGTCCGCAGCCTCACGCCGTCTTCCTCTTCACCGTCCGACGTGTAACACCCGGCCCAATTTGGATGTGGCCCAGTAGTGGCCCATGCATGAGTGCTGACTGCACATGTTTAGTACCACCTTGCTAGTTTAGCAAGGGTGGAGCCAACTTATAAGCCTTTGCCTTCCAGCCATATATCACCTTCGGGTTAACCCTTTTACACAAAGGGAGGACGAAAGTGTAAGCAGGGTGCTATGTGTACGCGTGCACGCCCTCGGAAGGGCTATGCATTGCGGCTTTGGAGGCGGGGTGTGACAGTGGCATCAAAGCCGACCTTCACGGCCCGGGGGTTCATTGCGCCGTGTAGGCTCAAGGGAGTGCCGCGACATGGCACATGTGCCGGCACCGGGTGCACGGTTGCGTGTGCCAAGAGGGGAGGTCCCGTTAAGTTGGCGCTTGACGAGGGCGCCGAGTCCTTTGAGGGGGGTGTATGTAACACCCGCCCAATTTGGATGTGGCCCAATAGTGGCCCATGTATGAGTCTTGAGTGCACATGTTTAGTACCACCTTGCTAGTTTAGCAAGGGTGGAGCCAACTTATAAGCCTTTGCCTTCGGCCAAATCACCTTGGGTTAACCCTTTTACACGAAGCGAGGGACGAAAGTGTAAGCGGGGTGCTATGTGTACGTGTGCACGCCCCTCGAAAGGGCTGTGCGGTGCGGCTTTGGAGGGCGGGGTGTGACACGGACGCCGTCTTGTCGCGACCTTGTCCTCCTCGAATCCTCCGAGACAAGATAGGAGCGCACGAGGTGCCGCAAAGCTTGGTGAGTGCGTCGGTCACTGCTATGCCCGTGTGGATAACTACAACCTGTTATTTTCCTTTTATATTTAGATTTTACTTTCGCATGCTTCCGGATCCTTAGTAACAAATGAGCACTAAAACATTATGGTCATTTCCAAAGCATGATTGAAGACATACTAGTGCTCGAATTGTGAGTGAAATTCATAGATTTTGCTTTCAAACGATTCCGGATCCTTAGTAACAAATGAGCTTTAAAACATTATGGTCATTTACAGCATGATTGAAGACATACTAGTGCTCGAATTGTGATTGAAATTCATGAGTTAGTGTTGTTTAAAATCCAGTTTTGATATTTTAAATATATGTCTCGTGCTACTTGCACAACATTTATGAATAACAAAGCATTATCATCCTATTTTGGTTACATGTATAGGCAAGCATGGCGTGGTAATGTAGTGTTTGTTGGTCGCGTCTTGGGGATCTATCTAACCTGGAAGATTGCTATGCTCAAGTCTAAGGCTACGCTAATAATTGTTAAAGAAATACAACACCGAAGGTGAAGTCATCATCGCCTACAATGGTGTAAACTACCCGCCCCGGAGATTGAAGAGAAGCCACCCCACATACTTATGAAGATTGTGAGAATTGCTTTGCTTAATTGGTCTTGGAAAGATGTCATGCTTTTATTTATATCTATGACTCTATGGTCATTGGTCTTCTTATTTTAGAAGTTGATGTAGGCTTAGTTTCTAGAACATTAGGTGGATTTTATTATATGTAACCATTAAATCCTGTAATGTTTTGATGATATTAATGTATGATGATTTTTCGGATTTAAAAAGAGCTGAATTCCACGAATAAATTCAAAAATTTAAAAAAATTTAAAACAAAAAAACGCTAGGTGGCATGGGCCCGACAAAGGAATGACAAACAAACCGGTAGTGTAACTACACCAAACACTATCGGTTTGAATTACAAACAGTCATCGATGATAGAAACATCACCGCCGGCCGCATTAACCAACCGATAGTGTCCACTCTAATAACGCCGTCGGGTTGAAATCAACCGGCGTGTTCACGTAAAGTTCACCGACGGGTCCAAAGTAAACCGACAATGTTAGCTTTTCGATACACTATCGGCACAATCTAACCCGATAGTGTTATCCCCTCGCCTCGTCGGTTCGTTAAAGCCCGGCCGGTGCTCTCAATATCAACTCGCCGTCGACTTCCGAACGGCATTGCTTGGATCAAAAATACTGCCGGTCCATGGATCACTCGACGGTGTTCGGTGACGATCGCCGCCAGTTTGATAACAAACCGCAGATCTATCCTTAAATCACCGCCGGTGTTTTGACCCGTAGTGTTTCGAACCCCACATCACTACCGCTTTGGTTCTGCGCGGTTCATTTTTCGGCAAAAGAAGGGGGTTGGAGCCCGCGGTGATGCACAATTCTGTAGTAGTGTCATGGGTATGCCAAGGCATACAGGGGCATACCGGGCGCCGTCCATGATCTTCACGCCGAGCTTTGGCAACGTGCAGTCGGTTGTTCATGGAGAGTCCCAACGGCAGGTGACGATAACCATGGATATCAGTCAGAGCTGCGACCACTACATCAGAACAAACAATTACTATTCAACTATCGCTATGGTGTATATTAGAGTTAGCGGCAACTACTCTTCATTGCCCTATATCGTAAGCTTAGAATGAATTCGGTCAATGTTTGACTATTCTTTTTCCAAATCAACGGCATATCCTACCATATGGATTCTTGGATCACGCCCTCCTACCACAAGAATGAGACGGCTGATGTTATTTTGTTGTGAGAGAAAACACTGTGCCATGGCTAATAAGTTCTAGTGAATAGGTAGTATCACTAGGGGAGACACAGTGTTTGCCGAGTGCAAAAATTCGGACACTCGGCAAAGAAGCAGTTTGCTGGGTGCTGACACTAGGCAAAGTCCCACACTTTCGGTAAAGAGGCCATTCGCCGAAAGTGTCAAAAAACTCGACAAAGAAAAACACTTTCGGCAAAGAGCCTCTTTGCCGAGTGTGGGACACTCGATAAACTCGGCACTCGGCAAAACGAAAACCCCAAAGAAATGGGAGTCCGTTCCATCGCTCTTTGCCGAGTGTTTGTAACACCCCGATTTTTTACGACTTTTAAAATTCGCTAAAAATTTCAACTTTTCAAAACACTTGATGTTTTATTGCCTTGACAATATTTAGACACTTGAGAATTCGTAAGCATGAAACCTTGGTTAAAAACCCTAAAAGGAGTTATGAATAAAAAGGAAATGGAAAAAGGAGAAAAAGGAAAAAGAAAAGAAAAAGAAGAAGGAAAGAGCTCACGGGCCACCAACTCCCGCGGCCCAACCCACCTCCTCTCCTCTCCCTTCCCGCGCCCCGAGCTGGGTCGGCCCAAGCCGCACGGCCCGCTTCCCTCCTCTTCTCCTGCCCCCTCTTCTTCCCCGACATGCCGCCAGAGCCCGGCATGGCGCCCGCCTACCGCCGCACCAGGCGAGGTCAGCAGCGCAGACACACACACACACAGTGAAGGCGCAGACCTTCCCGCCAAGCCATCCCATCGGGCAGGCCCAACTCACCCCTCGCCATCAATGTGCACAGGGCGCCGGTGACCTTGCCAGCCCGACCGGCAAGCATGACGCGATGCGATGACGAGCAGCACTACCCGGCCGCGCTACGCGACATGACCCTACGAGACCGACGAGCTGCAAAGTCCACGAGAGCCGCGGGGCTGCTCTAAAAATATCGAGGACGCCGGGGAAAATATCTCACGGGAGCACCGCCGTGGCGCCGGCTATAAATAGCCCTCCTCGGAGCGCTATTGCCCTCGCCCCTCCACCCCGAGCTCCGCCGGGAGCTGGAACACCCGCTACTCCTCTCCCCTACCTCCCTCCTGTCCTCGTGCTTGCATAGTTCGAATTGCCCCCCAACTCAGAAGTTCCACCACCGCCGGCTAGGTCTTGATGCCGTCGACGATTCCGTCGCTCGACATCCAAAGCTGGTAAGCATGCTCAATCCCTCCTCTTTCGTTTCCCTAATCACTTCTCCTTATTGCACCACGTAACGCCACCGTCAAAACGCCGTCGCCGTCGAAGACCACCCAAGCGTGCCGTCGCCATGGAGGAGGCCTTGTCCCTCCGCCCCTACGACGACCAACGGGTCCAAGGTGACAACGGAAACCGACGCAGCCCCTCATGGTGAGCAACGGGCGAAAGACGGCCAATTCGCCACCTCCGAGCGCCGCCCCGGCGAAAGCACTACGGACCGGTCGTCCCCGTCGACGCCAACGCCCCCCCATGACGCCGTTGGGCGAAGGTCAATGGGACGTTGACGCGTTGCCCTTCGTCGGCTTTGCCATGCCCGCACCATCACGTGCTACGTGGGCCAGGCCCATGGCCCACTAGTAAGCCATGTGGGGTGACTCACTTTGTGTGTACAAGGAGAAAATTGATATGTATACCCGAGAGTTGTACCAGAATGCTATAAACTTGATTTTTCGGACCTTAGAAAAATTCTAGAAAAATTTGTAAATAAACTAGATCATGTGGAGATAATTGTCAATTATTTTAAGCCATTTTACCTTAATAAAATAATGACATAAAAATCCCGCCTATTTTATAATCTAGAATTAATATTTGGAAAATCGTAACTTTCAAACCGTAACTCCGATTTAGGTCAAACCACTTCCAAAATTCTTCTAAAATCGATCTTTATTTGTTTCTTATGATTTCACCCATTATCACATGGACCTTTTGATCGCTATTCATTCGCTAATTTATATTCGATATTCTCGCCAAACGGGGAATATCCGACGAGGACCTCTACCGGGAGGAGGGACGACCCTCGACTTCGTCCTAGAGCCCCGACGATGTCGACAACCAAGGCAAGTCCTTACCCCTTTAACCTGACTTAATCTTTGTATAATTTATGAAACGTTAAGATGAACATGATCACGACAAATCATTCCATGTGAACACGAAATGATAACTTTACCTCATGGGCTAAGTGCGCGAGATGATTTGCTAAGTCTTTGAAGTACTCATGGGCTATGTGCATGAGGCTTCATTGATGCTAAGTGCTGAAGTGCTCATGGGTTATGTGCATGAGGCTTCGTTGATGGTAAGTGTTGAAGTACTCATGGGCTATGTGTGTGAGGCTTCGTTGATGCTCGGTGTTGAAGTACTTGTTGACGGTAGTTATTGTCAACTTTTACTATGAAATAATAGAACATATGAGGACAAGAACAAATAAAAGATAGGGTTTACACTAACAAATTCCACAAGTTTTGTATACACTCGCTTTTTACAGGTGAACTCTAGAAAACCTCGGAAAATCGAGAGAAAAAAAAAAGAGGAGAAATCAAGACACCGACGAAAAGGACCAAATCGGGGCGATTGGAGTAAATTCTAGGGGTCAAAATGTGAAGATACGACACCTCGCCAAGGCCGGGGCCCACACCCTTACATGTGGGGCCAGGCGGCAAGGGGTGTGCCGCGCGGCACTCCCCGGGTGGAGCCACGTGTCCCGCTTCTGGAAGGTTCCTACAATCAACCTATGGAGTTGATCTAGTCCGGCCCAATTAAGTCGGTTTGATCCAAGGGCCGAGATTCATCCTATGGGGCTATAAAGAAGGGGCGGGGCTACCCCTAAAACCCTAATTAAGTACTGAAGATCAAAAACCTGAGTTCCAGAGATCAAGTCTAGAGCCATAAACCCTAGTTCCTCAGAATAGTTCTAGATCTAGAGAGATTAGCTACTTAGCAATAGATTAGAAGGAGTTCCAAGCATAGGAAGGCTTGAGCTTCAGATTTTGTCAAGGTGTGCATAGGTACATTGTTATACTCTTTGATATATTTATATCTTTTGGTATATTCATTACTCACCGATCATCTATGATATTGTTCTTTATCTTTATTATATTATCATTTGCTTTGTTTATTGTTTGCTTTAATATGTCTAGTAGAGTTATTTATTTATTATGGATTGCATGCTTAGGATTGTATAGCCCTCATCTTGTAACGTGCAAGATAGGTGTTATAACTTATGTAAGCGTGGTGCTTATATATGTTATGTCTGCAAATGCCCGCTATATGCCGAGGTTTGGGGTAGTTCGTAGAGGTTACAGCTCTATTGAGTCTTCTATAATCCTCCCTCCGTATGTAGTGAACGGTGTAGATCGTGTGTCACGAAGAAGGTGAAGATCTCATTATTGAATCCTTCCTAGTTGATGATCCTTAAGTTTGTTATGAAGTAATAATAGTAGCTATGATAACTAGATGTTTGCACTAATTAGAGTTTAGCAATAACATGTGATGATAGTTACACATAAGTTTTCCTTATATTGCCCACGTGAGTCCTTAGACTAGAATATTACTCTTTGAATCTTTATCATTTTATGATGGCTTGATCCCTGTATTTATCATTTATCTTATTGACCATTTATCATACATATCTTTATCCTATTTATTATTATTTCATGTGACATTAACCCTATTGTTGAGTAGAAGCATTATCATTATTGGTTCTGAGATATTCCATATATAAGGACTTTATTAGTATCACACATTAAGTAGTTAATCTGTCTTCCTTGTGGATACGATAACTCTTACTCTTTTAAAATGCTACAATGGTATAGATTATTACGTCCGCTTACGAGTCTTGTTCTATATTCTTTATCCTATTCTATTCTGCCTAGTCACATCATTTCATGCCATGTTATACTTTCTAGTTGCATAAGTAGGAATGAGCAACCTGCTTTACTAGAAGTATAGGTTATCCTTTGACTAGTTTATAGTGGCTTTATGATTGTGATAATACCAAAGACTGTTTGGGGTCATTGCTTTTATAGTTTTGTCACCTAGCATCATTCAAGTATTTTTGGCGCCATAGTATTTGAAGTTCCAGAGAGCTATATTAGTGATGTTGTTAACCAGTGTCAACAAGCATTTTTGGCGCCGTTGCCGGGGAAGACATTCAACTTGCTTAATGTGTATTTTCTAGATCTTTTGAAGACTTTCAGCTTACTTGATGCAAACCTTCTAGATGCATGGAGGACATTCAGCTTACTTACTACATATCTTTCCATATCTAAGGAGGCATTCAAGTAGAATTCCCTTATAAATTTCTTAGAAGTACTAGTATAGTTTTACACGCATGGAATTAGATAAACCAATAATCTTCTACTCACAAATGACTTCACTCTTTTTGTTTTGTTTTATTTTGATCATTTTGTTTTAGTTAATGTATGCAAAGTGCTACGCTTCTAGATAATTTTCTCATGATCCAGAAAAAGTTAATTAGACAAAGAAAGAGAAAAAAGCTCCGGAGAGCACAAAAAGAAGTTTTAGAAGACCAACATTCGAAGAGAAGTTTGGCATCTGACTTTGAAGCTATGGCTAACAAAAGTCTACGCGAATTCTCTGCTCCAACCATCAACAACATCCGCCTTTGGACCTATAGTTGATGTTGGAGAGAATGGTTGAGCTTAAGCCCGCACTCATCACTATGGTGCAAGCTAGTCAATTCTGTGGGAAGGCACATGAAGATGCAAGTGCCCATTTGCAACACTTTCTAGAGATCTGCAGCAGCTTCACTATCAAGGGAGTGACATGTGATGCCACTCTGCTTCGCTTTTTCCCATTCTCATTTGCTTGGAAAGGCCAAATAGTGGTTCTACGCTAACAAGGAGAAGAACAATACTTGGGACCGCTGCTCGACCAACTTCCTCGCCAAGTTCTTTCCTACCGCAAGACTAATGCCTTGCGTGGGAAAATTTCAAGCTTTCAAAGAACAACACGATGAGTCGTTCCCTGAAGCTTGGGAACGTTTTCAAGACCTGATTTCAAAGTGCCCTCATCATGGGATGGAGGACTGGCTGTTGATGCAGACATTCTATCATGGGCTCACTACTAGCACCCGTGAGACAATGGACGCTGCTGCTGGAGGAGCATTCCTAGCTCTTATGCTCCCCAATGCTACTACACTCGTTGAGAAGATGGCTTCCAACCAGAGTTGGAATGAAGAGCGCACTTTGCTACTACGGAAGAGAGGTGGAGTCCATCGGCTTAAGGAGGTGGACATGCTATTAGCAAAGCTAGATTTGCTGATGAAGAAGCTGGAGAACCAAGACCATGAGAAGAGAGAGGTCATGCACATTAATGACGCTCTTATGACTTGTGAAGAATGCGGAAGCTTTGGGCATTCTGGGAAGAATTGTCCGAAACTTATGGAGGATGTACACTACATCGACAACAACAATTTTCGTCCTCAACAACCTCAAGGGTGGAACCAACAACAGAGGCCAAACTACTCAGGTAACTACCAAGGTAATTACCAAGGTAATAATTTCAATCAACCTCCTTTGAGAGAATTACTTGCTGGTCAGTCTAGACTTATTGAGCAAATCAATAAGAAGGTCATAGCCAATGACAAAACCTTAGACACCATCGATTACCGGGCTAGGCACCTTTTCCACTTGCCATGAAAAACCAAATAGCTTTAACAAAATGCTAGAGTCACAGCTTGCTCAGTTTGCCGCTGCTGTTCCCCCACTAGAATCTAACAAGATCCCAGGCCAGCCAGAAGAGTTAGAGTCTGCAAACCATGTCGATATTTTTAATGCAGGCTATCATAAAGGCTCTATGAAGCAAGGATGGAAGCATGAATCCATGCCACTAAAGAAAGGAGATTCAGGAAGACCGGCCATCACTATTCAGATTGGGCCGCACACATTCAACAATGCTCTTTTTGTGACCATGGATCCAGCATTAACATAATGCCAAAGGTAATTTATGACAAGATCCATGGTGCTCCTTTATCATCCACAACCATGTGCTTGCAGCTTGCAGATCAATCGATCATCTACCCTAAGGGCATCCTCGATGACATTTCCCTACGAGTTGGCAATTCGTTCGTGCAAGCAGACTTCGTCATCCTCGACACTGGAGGAGATGAAAGATCAACCATCATATTGGGCCGACCATTCTTAACTACGACCAAAGCTATTATCTACGCTACATAAGCGAAGATTTGTTTCAATATCAAAGGGAGAAGGAGACCTTCCATTTCAAGATCATGATGCATGAGTATCCTGCTCATCCTCAATACAGCCCCGAGATTGAACAACTTGTGAAGAAGAATGATCCTAGCTACAGACGAAGGAAGAATAAGAAGAAGCGACCTCGAACATGAACATGATCAATGCGGTCTACTCGAGAATGGGACTATCTTTGCTACTTCACCATATCTACCTAAGATGAAAGATCCGGTAATCCCGAGATAGACATTTCAATTAATCGGCTAATCTTCACGAATACCATTTGTGATATAGGCTCGAGAGTCAACATCATGCCTAAGGTAATCTATGAATTTATATTTGGTAAACAACCCCTGTATGAAACCTACAAGCAAACAAGTAGATGGCGAGATCAATCATTCAGGAGACCCGAAGACATAGCTAAAGATGTACCCGTCCGGATTCGGGACCACTTCGTACATGCAGATTTCATGGTCCCGGACATGCAAGATGAAGATATAAATGCACCCATTGTCTGGGAAGACCGTTCCTGAACACGACCCGAGCAGTTATCTACATGAAGACTGGAGAGATCCACTTCCAGTTCCCTACAGAACGGGTACGTTGTTATTTCAGAAATTATACTGACTATGAAGAGTACGAGAGAACCTCATAATAGGAGGAGACAAAATGTTAAATCGCAACCAAGACATCCCAAAGACAAATGAAGAATGGGAAGAGTATGCGTGGCGGCGATCAACCATAGAAGTTGGATGGGAAGATTGGACCAACAACCTTGAAGAGGTACACAATGAAGAAGAAGAGAAGGTACAGAAAGAGGTAACTCCACCTGCACCTAAACCAACCAAAAAGGTATGCAGAAAGAAGGAAAGTTCACCTTCAGAACCAGAACCATCATCACCTTCAAAGGTAACTTCCCCAGATGCTTCAGTACTACCATACGTACCAACTGACATACCATGGGAGTAATTCCTAAGTGCCCAAGGTAAGTACAAAAAGGTATCTTTTTACTTTTAGTTTGTGCATATTTATTTTCTTTAGCATTCACCTTAAAGCCCCATGTAATTATTTACGTGGCTTAAACACCCACGAGGACTATTCACCGTGGAGGCATAAAAAATAAAAAGATTGCATTTGTTCTTATTTTTACCTTCATGTATGCATAAAAAGAAAATACCAAAAATATTATTTCTTGCTTAGATCCCTGTTCTAGTTTAATCTTTAATCTTTCTTATAAATAAACTCAAGATAAGTAGGCATAAAATATCCAACCGCTAACGCCTAATCAATTCCATAAGAAGTATTGTCTACTTGAGTTTTTGCGGGATCTAAAGCAATTGTGAGTCATGACGAGAAGGAGACGTCCAACTACTTGATCGAACCTCAACAGTCATCATCAATACTTCATCAAGGAAGGACAACATCATCTCCATTCGTCCCGCCTCACCTCAAGTACCTACACAAAAATCTAGCTTGGGGAGAGCACCCCGTGTCGAGATAAGTACCCCTATACTTACTATCTTTTGCTTTACTTTAAAATACCATAAAAAGATGTATAAGGTTTTAAATCAAATAAAGAGTCCTATATATATATGTTTGTTTGTTTTTAAGGTGTGGTTAATAAGTGTTTGTTAGAATAAATAAAGTTAGTCTTGGAAATGATGAATAGTTGCTCTACTCTAATTCTTTTTAGTACCTTGCTTTTTACCGAAACTCCTTCGATGTTTTGGATATATTTGTCCTGCTTTCAAATTTGCTCTTTACGACTTGTGGGTAGCATACACTTGATCTAAGTCTAGGTAATTGGGGGATATGATATGAGAGTCTAAGCATGCTATTTATCTTGTCCTTTGTGAAACTATATCCGAGATTTATTTCAAAAATTTAAAATCTTTCGATGACCTCTTGTTTGGCCAGTATTAAATTCCTACCAAAGCCAAATTTATGATTATTAGATTAGGAAAACATTCCAGTTACATACGTTGTTTTTGCTTTGGGTTGAGTAGTTCAAGCTTTCTTTGTTACTGTGAGGAGTTCGGTCATGAAAAGACAAGTTTCCATCCACACCAGCTTCCACATATATATGCATTATTCCTACCCTAGGAGTGATTGCAATACCATGCTTTTTCCACATATACATCCATATACTTGTTTCATTCCTACACTAGGAATAAACCCTCCATCAAACTATAGAAAGCCCATGTTTATTTACTCCAAAATATCTTTGTTGATTTCTGACGGTGTTCTCAAAACCGGGGTGTACTAAGTTACCGACTAGTGAATTTGTGCTACGTGCTTCCTAAACCGGATGGTGGTGCAAGAAGGACACAAAGATTTATCTTGGTTCAGCTAACGCCGCCCTACGTCCAGTTGGGGTGGTAGCTCGTATGATCTCGCACCAGAGTGCTCATAGTAGGGGTTACAAGCTGTGAGAGAGAGAAGTTTCCCAAGTCTCTGGTGAAAGAACGAGTGGGAGGAGGAAGAAGAAGTGTGCATGCGTGTGTTCCACCTGCCTAGAATAGGCCCCGGCCCCTCCTTTTATAGTCCAAGGAGGGGACACGGGTTACATGCATGCCATTTTCTATATTGGGGAGACGCACAAATTGATCCTGTAGCGGCGTGGGGAGTTACGCAGGTCGGTGCCAACTTTGGTCCTTGTAAGGACGGTGTCACCCTCTCCTTTAGGCGTAGTGGTTGCCCATGTTGTACCTTTGATGGTACGATGCCCTCCTGTAGCCTTGACTTGGGGAGACATGCAAGGGCCCCGGGTCTTGTAGCAACATGGGAAGCGTCCTTGCATGGTACAATGCTCCTCCTCAGAGCCTTGACTTAGGAGTCCCTGGAGTGGTTAGAATAGTCCCTGAAATGATTGGTGTAGGGCTCATCCATAGAGGGGGGCCTCTCCATAGAGGGGGGCCTCTACGCTGAGGCCTCTCCGCTGAGAGGGAACTTTCCGTAGAGACGTCTCCATAGAGGGAGGCCTCTCCGATGAGGCCTCCACAGGGAACTTTCCCAGAGATCGCCTCCATAGGGGGTGGCTCTCCGATGAGGCCCTCCACGAAGGGAACTTTCTCAGTGAGACCTCTCCGTGAGGGGGCCTCTCCGATGAGGCCTCCCCCACAGAGAGGGAGCTTTCTTGCAGAGAGACCGCTCCGTTGAGAGGGGGCCTCCCATGAGGCCTCCCCACAGAGAGGGAGCTTTGCGTAGAGACCGTTCCGTAGAGGGGGGGCCTCTCCGATGAGGCCTCTCTACAGAGAGGGAACTTTCTGTAGAGACCTCTCCGTAGAGGGGGCTCCCCATGAGGCCTCCCACCGAGACGGAACTTTCCGTAGAGGGGGAACTCTCTGCAGAGGGGGGCCTCTATGCTGAGGCCTCCTCGCAGAGAGGGAACTTTTCGTAGAGGGGGGCCTCTACGCTAAGGCCTCTCCGTAGAGGGCTGAGACTTCCCAGTTGGTCACCCATCGCTCCAGGCCCAGCACGCTTAACTTTAGAGTATTTTAGGGATGGGCTCCCATACAAGTAGTGATTGCCTTGTTGGTGTGTATACACTTATTAATATTGTTAAGTCCTAGGTTAGGATGCTACAGGCCCTCCGTAGATGCCTCATCTGTAGAGTTTGTCAAGTGAGTTTTAGATTGGGTATTCTGTGGAGGAGGTCTCTCCGTAGAGGGGGGTCTCTCTGTTGAGGCCTCTCCGTGAGGGGGTCCTCCTCTCATTGAGGCCTCTCGGGCGAAGTCGGGAATTTAGTCCTTCGTAGAGTGGGCCCCTCCTCCTGGAGGGGACCTCTCTCCGTGAGAGCCTCGTGTGAGTCGGGACTTTGTGGGTAGGCTGAGTTAGTTTTAGTAGGAGCTGGTGCAGGGGGTGTATTTAGGTCTCTCACTTATCCACACTTGGGGATTAGGTGAGTTTTGTCGCGTTAATTTGGGTACCCCTAATTACGGACCCCGACAGTAGCCCCCGAGCCTCAGATGGAGTGAGATCACTCCTTATGAGGTTCTACTCGAGCTATGTTGAGGCCAATGGACTAGGTTATGTAGGACATGCCCATAGCCATCCCTGTCTATGCGTCCTGGGGCGGCTATTCGAACCCCTCCGCGATGTCAGCCTTCGAACCCCTGGAGCCCTGGTTAGTATGCGAAGATAGACCCCGAGCCTCTGCACGCGCAGATGGTCGATCAAGGACATCCCCGTCTTTTGAGCGCCCCTCGGATGGCCTCTCCAGAGACAGAAGGAGGGGGTGGATGTGCCATACTTCCCTTGATGGGCTGCGAGCATGACACACCTGGTGAGGTATTAACGGGTGGATCCGAGTGGGAGTCTGCGCCCCATTCGATAGGGGTCAGCTGTGGTCCATGAATATTCCTAAAAATGCCCGAGGGATGTTGTGTGGTCCCGGGTCCATTCGATAGGATCCGAGGGCCCGACGCCTCTCTCCGATGAGACACCATGTCACAACTTTTCTCAACAGGCCTCGGAAACAGTTTCAGTTGTCCCGAGCATTCGACAGCTCAGGTCTAGGTAATGTAGGACACGTCCATAGCCATCCTCGACTCTTTGCTGTTGGCCAGCTCGCACGTTCCGGGCCCTAGTATCTCGGCGATGACAGGTGGCCCTTCACATGGCGTAACCTAAGCAACGAGTGCGTAGGTTGAGAACGAGGTATATTTAAATCGATAACTCTGAATACGCGGTTTCAAATAGACTCCTGGTCCCCTAACGAGCGTGCTGTGGCGAACCAGACTGAGCAACTTCAAGACATTCAAGCGTGTCTTTAGTCGGAGCGTGAGTACGGGTGCCACTAGTGGGCGGCCCGAGGCTCATCGGACCCCTCAAAAGCCGCTCTTGGTCCCTCGGTTACTCTGACTGGTCTGCTTCATCCTGTCCTTTAGGGTGGGAGGTGGTTCCTGTCAAATTTAAATTTTTGAATCACATCTTAGTATGGAGAGTGGCCCCTTCCGAGCTAGCGCGTGGTGAGCTCAGGTGTCGTAGCCTCAGGGGCGTAGAGCATCCTGGTGCTCGGCCATTTGCTGGTCGTACAAGGTCCTTATTGCCCATACTAGTTCGCTCAATCACTTAAACATGACAAGACATGAAGGAAAGCTTTTGTACGATAATGATGAAAGCATTAAATGGACGTGCTCACGCTAGCCGTCAGCAGCTTCCCTACAAAAGAGAGATAGCGTAGCTTTTTTGGCGAAGCTCGGGGAGGCCGTCGTATCCTTGTCGTGCTCGACGCTCCCGGCGTCCCTGACCCGAGGAGGTGGCAGCGGTGGCCGCAGATGGGACCCTCTGAGGAGCAGGTGCTTTTCTGCGGGTGGAAGCTGCGTCTGCTTCTCCTTATCTGCCGGGGGCAGGGTTAGGCATACTTCATGTAAAAATGATGTAATGGAAACCGTTCGTCAGTTTACTAGAGTTAATCAAAGGAAATTCATTACTTCGCATGTACTTTGTTCCATTTGATTGAAATCGTAAAAGATTCTTAGATGCGAGTGTCCTTCGGGTGCACGATGAGCGCACCCGATGGGTGTAGCCCCCGAGGCCTTGGGGAAGTGGTTCACTTTCCCAAGGACTTTTACTTACTCTGTTTCGCGGTCCCTAAGTAGGCTATGTGAGGGTGGCCCCCAAGCCCTTAGGGAGGCGTATCGTTGACTCGGGGGTTTTACTTACTCTGGTCGTCCGACCTCTCATCAAAGGTTTCATAGTTCGCGCGGTGATAGCCCCCAAGCCCTTGCTCGTGCACGGGATCCGATCAGGGGTATCTGCAACTTTTAATCGATCCTCAGACTATCTCTCCGTGAGAAGGATGGGGTGGTCAAGGTAACCTACCCTCGGTGGGCGAGGGTACCTTGATCCGGTGAGCTGTTAACGGATAGTCCAAGTGGAGGCCCATGCCCTATTCGATAAGGGTTGGCTGCGTGGCCCCGCGGCGCACTCCAACTAGGTGCTTCTTAGGTGTGTCAAGGGGCCTCGGATCCATTCGATAGGATCCGGCCGGCTCGATGCCTCCCTCGGTGGGATCCCTTACTTGACCTTGCCCGCCGCCTTGGGCGTTTGTAGGGTGTCTCGAGCCCTTTCGGGCCCAGGCTGAGGCCATGTAACGGACACACCCTTCGAAGCTCCTGACTCTGGTGCCCTGAGGCAGCTGTCAAAAACCCACGCGGGCCCAGCCTTCGAACCTCTGGACCGTAGCGACCCGGAGGTCGGTGCTCGACGAAAGGGGAAGGGGTTTTTGAGGTCTCGGGTCGCCTCGGGGTTCCTTCGTCTTCTTTTTTTTCTTCCCTACCCTTCGTTAGAGCACGGTGCGTGCGAGCACACTGACCCCTCGCTCGTGCAAGGGGAACGATCGGGGATGCCCACGTCTTTTATGATCGACCCTCGGACTGTCTCTCCGCGAGAAGGAGGGGGTGGTCAAGGCAACCTACACTTGATGGGCCGAGGATGCCTTAAGCCGGTGAGCTGTTAACGGATAGTCAAGTGGAGGCTCATGCCCCATTCGATAGGGGTTGGCTCAAGTGGCCTCGTGGCGCGCCAACTAGGTGCTTAGCTTAGGTGTGTCAAGGGGCCTCGGGTCCACTCGATAGGATCCGCTGGCTCGATGCCTCCCTCGGTGGGATCCCTTACTTGACTGCCCAGCGGCCTTGGACGCTTCGTAGGGTGTCCCGGGCCCTTGCGGACCCAGGCTGCGGCCATGTAACAGACACACCCATCGATGCTCCTGACTCTGGTGCCCTGAGGCGGCTGTCGAAACCCACATGGGCCCAGCCTTCGAACCTCTGGACCGTAGAGGCCCGGAAGCCTAGGTTTTGCCGAAGGGGTATTCCCTTGGCGGATCGCCTTGTCTATCGCCTTGCGGGGCCATCCGGTGGGACCACCCCTCGTCCATTGGCTCGTGCGGGACGGAGAGGGAAAAAGTGGGCCGCACGCCACCCGAGGTGACGGGTACGTTTCCTGTGTATTGACAAGGCGAAATTGACGAGACGGGGGGGAATTACCGCTTGGTTGCTGGCATGCTCACGAGGGCTTGCCGAAGGCAGATCGCGTGACACAGGTCGGGCTTGGTGCCGGCAGTGCATCTATGACCCTTGTTGTGTTGTTGCTCGGTGAAGAGCAGCACAACGACCTCGGCAGGTGGGCGAGTGGACCTCGGTGGTCACACGGCTTCGGGTGAGTGGGCGCAGGTGCACACCTGTATCCTGCATGCTGCAAGTTGCATATCTATATGTAGATGCTTATTCATGCACTTACGTGTCAGGATGCATAATAGATGCCTTAGAATTATTGTCATGGTAGCTATTTTAAGCGACATGCACATTAGACATGTGGAAAGTTTGTTGTGCGAAGAGAATTAGCGAAAGGATACTATAAATAGAAAACTTATCTTGCCGTAGTTTTCATGCATGCAATCCTCCGGTGATTGCCACCGTTAAAACTGGCTCGTTGCCCAAGCGGGAGGCCTTGACCGCGAGCAGGCAGACTAATGCATGCTGGTTGCCAGAAATAGCAGAGTGTGCGGCAGTGATTGCCACCGTTAAAACTGGCTCGTTGCCCAAGCGGGGAGGCCTTGACCGCGAGCAGGCAGACTAATGCATGCTGGTTGCCAGAAATAGCAGAGTGTGCGGCATGCAGTGGCCGAACTCGCACGAAGGCGCTTGGGCCTCGGGCAAATCGTAGCCAGAAATAGCAGAGCTTGCGGCATGCAGCGGCCGTTTGCTGGAACTCGCACGAAGGTGCTTGGGCCTCCGGCGAATCGTAGCCAGAAATAGCAGAGCGTGCGGCATGCAGCGGCCGTTTGCTGGAACTCACACGAAGGCGCTTGGGCCTTGGGCGAATCGTACGCTGCGGGCGCGTGCGTCGAGCGCATGGTCGCCTCGCAGATTTGATTTTCCGCGGAGGCCTCGTCTGTTGAGGCCTCGGATGAGTCGGAGAAGTGGTCGTTGCCGTCGTTATGGTGCTGTCTGCTATCGTGTGCCCTCGACGAAGATGCAGGGGAAGACCTGTGAACGGTTTGGGATACAGCAGCCGTGACTGGTTAGATTTTGAATTTAGAGTCACCTTGTGCCTACGGCCCGTAGGGGCTTACAATTTTTTGGTTAATCACTTATTTACCACACTCTGTGCCTTCATCCACTGCCTTAGCACTTAGGTGAACTTTGCGAATTATTTCGATTTCTGGGCTGTCCTTGGGTTGAAGGGTGGTGAGTGGAGATACCGTAGCCCAGAGGCGTAGGTGGTCTCGCGGCTCGACCGGCCCTGCTCCTAGGACAACCCCTTCCCATTCATTTTTTCTAAGCGTGGCGGGATTTCAGCACGTAAGTCTAAATAAATAATTAACAAGAAGGGAAAGATTCGTTGTGGTCCTGAGCCCCGAGGGCTTTGGACAAAATTAGACAAGTAAAGAACGCTTTCTTTATTGCATTATTTGAGAACGGAAAGTATAACGCGGAATTTTAAGAGTGAGAGTGACATAGCTGTTCCACGGTCGTTGTAGGCAGAGGGCGCTGCCGCACCGGCTGTCGGAGTGTCGTTGTGCAACATCGAGCAAGCTCGGGCCGGGCAGATTCCCGGCGAGGAAACCGGCTCCGTCGGCCGGTGAAGAAGCGTCGACGGAGACTGCCGGCACCGTTGGCCGGTGAAGATGCGTTGATGGAGTTTGCCATCCGTAGTATGGCAGGATGATGAGTTCGACACGCGGCGTCCCCTACCGGCGCGCCAACCGCCGGTGGTGTTCAAACTGGGGTGTACCAAGTTACCGACTAGTGAATTTGTGCTGCGTGCTCCCTAAACCGGATGGTGGTGCAAGAAGGACACAAAGATTTATACTGGTTCAGGCCAACGCCGGCCCTACATCCAGATTGGGGTGGTAGCTTTCGTATGATCTCGCACCGGAGTGCTCGTAGTAGGGGTTACAAGCTGTGAGAGAGGGAAGTTTCCTAAGTCTCTGGAGAAAGAACGAGTGGGAGGAGGAAGAAGAAGTGTGCATGCGTGTGTTCCACCTGCCTAGAATAGGCCCCGGCCCCTCCTTTTATAGTCCAAGGAGGGGACACAGGTTACATGCATGCCATTTTCTATATTGGGGAGAGGTACAAATTGATCCTGTAGCGGCGTGGGGAGTTCTGCAGGTCGGTGCCAACTTTGGTCCTTGTAGAGGACAGTGTCACCTCTCCTTTAGGCGTAGTGGTTGCCCATGTTGTACCTTGGATGGTACGATGCCCTCCTATAGCCTTGACTTGGGGAGACATGCGGGGCCCCCGGGTCTTGTAGCAACGTGGGAAGCGTCCTTGCATGGTACAATGCTCCTCTGTAGCCTTGACTTAGGAGTCCCCGGAGTGGTTGGAATAGTCCCTAAAATGATTGGTGTCGGGGACCAAAATATTGGGCCTCGAGACATTCTCAAACTATGAGAATTTGTCGGCCTGCCAAGGCCCGGTGAAACCTAAGCCCCGCTATCATCCCGCGGCGGAGGGACGGCCCGACGAGCGATGGACCGAGCCATTGAGCCACGGCGTTTACATGACGACGGAGCAGCCCACGAGCGAACGGCCCACGAGCGCCCAATGGAGTCATCACGACGCATAAGAGCTTATTACGCTCACGAAGGACAAGGTCAAGGACCTCTACCGAACAACGAACCACGGCGTTCCACGCCGACCGCGATCAAACCATGGCTCGGGCTCGACCTCACATCTCCGATTGCCGGCGGCCTAGCTCACCGGCCCCTCGGAAATCTCCCGGTCGTCCGGGTGGCCTAGCTCACCACCCTCGGGCGCAAAAACTCCGTCTCGCCGAGGGAGACCAGCTCTCCATCCTCGGTGTGGCAGCCCAACTAGCCCGGGTCTCGGGTCGCGGACTCTCGGGCGTGGGAGGTTCCGTCCGAGGAAGGGAAACCACCGCATTCAATGCGGTCGCGTGGCGAGCAAGGCACCCGGTGCCATCGATCACGCCCGGTCAAATCGACTGCCGAATCGCCTCCCAATCCGACCGATGGGGCGCTTAATCTTTGAACCCGGTGACGTGTTTACGCCACCCGCATGGGAACCAAGATGACACCGTTCACTTCCCGAAACACCGTCAAAAAACGCCACGTAGGGCCCGACCCTCGGGCACTTGACACGCACGGCAACAACCATTGGGACCGGCCCTCGCCATGCGGATCGTGAGGGACGCCTCACGGGACCCTCGGGGCCGCGCGGGGAGCGGCACGTCCACCATCCGGATCACGACGCGTGTCTTCGTCAAAAGCGGCGCCCAAGCCGGCCGCGCCCTCGGCAACGCACATGCAACCGCCGTGCGGCCTCGGGAATTAGCCACCTAGGCAACCACCAATGTAAACATTATCTCTCTCCTTCTCCTATAAAAGGGGAGTAATGTCCCATTAGAAGGGGTTCGATTCGGCTAGATTCGACTCAATCCCACTTTCAACTCCGGTTCACACGGAGAAAACTGCTCACCACATCCACCGCAACCACGATCGTGGGGCTTGAGACCGCTTCTCCCACACGACCGCCTGTAACCCCTACCGCGCTCACCTTTGAGCGCGAGTAACACGAGCGTGACGGCACTTTGCGGACGTAGGGCCCGTTGGCTGAACCGGATAAACCGCCGGTCCGGTGTCACGCTGCGCCGCCATTGAGGAGGAGGCACGCGACCTACAAATTTTTATCGCCGGCACCCGGGCGCCCGCCTCTCCCTCGAGCGCCGCCCGGCGCTTGGCGCGCCGGTGGGAACGCCGTAGTGCAATCCGCATCTCCACCAACCCTCATGGCGGCTCCGCCGTTTCCCACCACGCTCGGCCGGAGCACGGGCTCCCGCGCGGAACTCCGCGTTCTTGGGCCGGCATTCGTGTGACGCCGCCACGACTACGAGATGATCCTTCGCCGGATCTACCGGGCCGGAGGAAGAGCGCGGACGCCGCCACCACGGCGTGCCCACCATCACGGGCCGCCGCGCGAGGCGGCAAGGCGAAACCACCGGGCGCGCCGCGCTTCGAACAACGGATTCGAATCCGTCGACATTTCCTCGGGCGCCGACTCGTAGAAGGGCTCCGGGAACCCTAGGCCTCCGGGAAGATCCGTACCCGGGCGTCCACTGCGTGGAAGGATG
The DNA here is from genome assembly GCA_015847255.1 of Hyparrhenia diplandra. Lineage (NCBI taxonomy): Eukaryota > Viridiplantae > Streptophyta > Magnoliopsida > Poales > Poaceae > Hyparrhenia > Hyparrhenia diplandra. The sequence goes on along the minus strand of JADLZK010009293.1, from coordinate 181,320 downwards.
CCCGAAACCCTAATCATCGGAAGACGCCTCCCGCTCCAGTCATACCGGAGGGAGTCCCGTGAATCCACGGCCCAGCGAAAACCTCGGTCGAAGCCTTCGCGGAAGAGCACGGGCCGGGCCTCCGTCGTTCCACGGGAACGCTACCCCATGGATACGCATTCAGGAGCGCATCCTTCCGAGAGGATGCGGGGCGACCCCATCATGCCACCTCCTGCGGGGGTCGATGGGGCTGGACCCCGAACCGGTGGACTCGCTCTACCACCCGGAGAACAAACTTCATCAAGCATTCGGCGCTCCTTGCACCGGCGATGAAGACGAATACTATGACCCCACGAGGGAATGCTTTAACGTTGAAGTCCCGTCGCAAGATGGGCGGTTCAACGCGTGTCAGCGGGGCGAGGTGGACGCGTCTTGCCACGGCGAGCCCCGGCACACCGGCCAGCCCGTCCGGCCGTGCGCGGCGCCACGGCTTCGGCCGGCGCCTGGCACAACCGCAAGACTTGCGGGGGCGGATTCGGGCGGAATCCGCTCGTCTTCGGCACGATGGAGGCGGAACATTCAACGGGAACGGCCCGGCGTGGGCCGGCCCCGAGCACCTCGGGGCCCCCGGGCGGCGTCGTTACGCCAATGGAGTGCCACACCTTCCGACATTGCAGCCCCATTCAACCGAGCAAGATTCAACGTGCGGGCGGCGAAATGCTCGTGCGCTGATGCCTCCGGAGCCCTCTCTACCGCCCGAGGGAAGACGCGTTCGGGAAGGCTGCGGCATCTCCTTGATAGGGCAGCCGCATAACAGGCGGAGGCTCGGCCTCCGAGGAGATCGGGCCGTGACATCGCGGCGACGAGGAGAGTCCCGGACAAAAGCCGACAAGGCTCGGCCCGGCTGTGCAAAGCCGGGCCTCGGCAAGGCCACTCCGGGAACGCCTGTACGACAACCGCAGCAACCGTCCTGTCTGGGATCGTATGGAAGACCCCCGCCAAGACCGTCACCGAGGTGCACCCGACCTCAGGGACGAGATCGAGCGGCAACGAGCACGCGGCGGAGGCAGCCCACCTCGTGGGTGGCCCGCGCGGGACGAGATTCCCATGCACGTCGGGAAGACCGAGGGTACTCCCCGGAACCTCCCCGGGCCGCAGGCCTTCACAAGGGACATCGGGAGAGCACCACTCCCCATGCGTTTCAGGCCACCTAGCCACCTTGAGAAATATACGGGGAGAAACTTCGTCCCCGGAGGTATGGCCGGACGATTATCGACCGGCCTGTCGGTTTCTTGGGGGCACATGATGACAAGGTGATAATCAGGAACCTGCCCCTGTACCTCTCCGAGTCTGCCAGAGCTTGGCTGGAACACCTTCCGCCCAACCTCATATCCAACTGGACAGATTTGGTGAGGACCTTCAAAGGCAACTTCCAAGGCACGTATCTACGCCCGGGAAATTCCTGGGACCTTCGGAACTGCCGACAAAAGTCCGACGAATCCTTGCGCGACTACATCCGGCGTTTCTCCAAGCAGCGGACCGAGCTCCCCAATGTGACGGATTCGGACGTCATAGGGGCCTTCTTGGCCGGCACCTCATGCCGAGACCTCGTGAGAAGAAGCTAGGGGCGCCGGGACTCCAACCGAGGCAAATGAACGTGGACATCGCCACCAAGTTCGCCAGCGGTGAGGAGGCCGTCGGGGCTGTTCAATCGGGGCTCGGGCAAGGGAAGCGCAAGGAAGAGGAGCCCGGGGATCTCAACCTCGGGAGGGCAAGAAGAAGAAGAAGAAGGATAAGAACCGCAAGGGCAAGGGCCATGCCGCCCAAGCGGATGATGAAGACATGGTGGCTGCGGTCGACCGCAAGGGGACCCGGCCCCCGCCACAAGAAACCTTCGACGACATGCTCAAGAAGCCGTGCCAGAACCATAACTTCCCGGTCAAGCATACCCTCGGGGAGTGCAAGAAGGTACGCCAACATTTCGCCAAGCTCAAGGCCATCCCCGAGGGTGAAGAGGAAGAGGCTCCCAGGGGTGGCGCCAAGGGCAACGAGGAGTTCCCCGGGTGAACAAGCGCTTCATGATCTTCGGCGGCACCGGCAAAGAATGTCCGTGCGGCGGCAAGCAAGAAGGAGCGTCGGGAGGTCACGCCACGGGCCCAAAACCCCGGCTGCGCAAGTGGTCGGATCGAGCCATCACCTTCGACCCCGGTCGGATCACCCCCAAAGACATCCCGAACCCGGGGCTTATCCGGTGTGGTGGATCCCATCATCGCCAACACTTGGCTCACCAAGGTCCTATGGACGGAGGGAGCAGCCTCAATCTTATCTCGAAGAAACCCTCGACCTCCTCGGGGTGGACAAGTCCAAGATCCGCCACGGAGGGCCGGCATTCAATGGCGTCGTCCCAGGCAAGCAACTTAAGCCCCTCGGGCGGATTGACTTGCCGGTGTGCTTTGGAGACCCCTCGAACTTCGAGGCGGGGAGACTCTCACATTTGAGTTTCTTGGGGTCCGCGGTACCCACCACGCACTCCTCGGGCGGGCCTTGTTACGCCAAGTTCATGGCTGTTCGAACTACACGCACCTCAAGCTCAAGATGCCGGGGCCAAACGGTGTCATCACCATCGGCCCCTCACACCATCACGCATATGAGTGCGATGTAGAGAGGCGTGGAGTACGCCGAGGCACTCGCCGGATTCTTAGGCACTCATCGCCGACGCGAAAAGGAGCTTTGATGAAATCATGATCGAGCACGAGGCCAAGCGCCCGCGAACTTCGAGCCCTCCTCGGGCACAAAGAAGGTCCCACTCGATCCCAAGAACCCGAAGGAGAAGGCTGCCGACCATCGGCTCGGACCTAGATCCAAAATAGGAGGCCGGTGCTCGTCAACTTCCTCCGTGCGAATGCCCGGACGTTTGCATGGGGACCCTCGGACATGCCGGGCATACCGGGGATGTCGCCGAGCACTCCCTAGACATCCGCCGGGCTCAAAGCCGACACACGGCGCTTGCGGCGTTTCGATGGCCTTGCGGAAGATCATCGGGGGAGATCCACAAGGCTGCTTTAGGCCGGATTTATAAAAGAAGTATTCCATCCCGAGTGGTTAGCTAATCCTCGTATTAGTAGAGAAAAAGAATGGGAAATGGCGGATGTGTGTGGACTACACTAGTCTCAACAAAGCATGTCCAAAAGTTCCTTTTCCTTTGCCTCGAATCGACCAAATTGTCGACTCCACGGCGGGATGTGAAACGTTGTCCTTTCTTGACGCATATTCCGGTTATCACCAGATCAAAATGAAAGAGTCCGACCAGCTCGCGACCTGGTTCATAACACCCTTCGGGATGTATTGCTACCTCACCATGCCCTTGGGCCGAAAGCAACGCCGGGGCGCAACATACCATGCATGCAAAATCATCTTCGGGAACTCATCGGAGGCGGATAGTTGAGGCCTACGTCGATGACATTGTGGTCAAATCCAAGAAAACATCGGACCTCGTGGGAGACCTCGGGGAGACCTTCCGAGTGCCTAAACAAGAAGGGAGTCAAGCTCAACCCCGAGAAGTGCGTATTCGGGGTTCCCCGGGGATGTTGTTGGGCTTTATTGTCTCTCAACGAGGCATCGAAGCAAACCCGACCAAGGTGGACGCAATCACCAAGATGGGTCCGGACCGGGACCTCAAGGGAGTACGAAAGGTCATGGGCTGCCCGGGCTTCACTAAGCGAGGTTCATCTCACGCCTCGGGGAGAAGGGCCTGCCCCTCTACCAACTCCTTCCATGAAATCCGGGCGCTTTGCACGGACCCCAGGGCCGAGGAAGCCCTCGGCAACCTCAAGAAACTCCTCGAACCCACCCAGGTCCCCGGTACCGCCAAATCCGGGAGAAACCTTGCTCTTATACGTCATTGCCACTACCAGTGGTCGGCGCGGTGGGCGTAGTAGGCGTCGGGAAGAAGGGCACACGTTGCCGTTCAACGCCACATTTACTTCATCGGTGAAGTGCTTTCCGACACAAAGACAAGGTATTCGCAGATGCGAGAAACTGGCGTATGCCATCGTACTAACGCGAAGGAAGCTTCGTCACTACTTCCTCGCGCACCCCATTGCCGTGGTGTCCTCGTTCCCCCTCGGGGAGATTCTCCAAAACCGAGAGGCCACGGGAAGAGTGGCGGAGTGGGCGGTGGAGCTCATGGGCGAAAACCACAATCGTTCCAACCCCCGGGCGATCAAGTCCCAAGTCCTAGCCGACTTTGTGGCTGAATGGACCGGATACGGCTACCCCCGCACCCATCCGGGCCGAGTCTTTGGACCATGTTCTTCGATGGATCCATGATGAAGACAGGCGCGGGGCTGGATTGCTCTTCATCTCACCTCTCGGGGTTCACACGGGTATGCCATCCCATTTGCATTTTCCCCGCCTCAACAACGTCGCGAGAATACGGTAGGCGCCGTCAATGGTCTCGGATCGCGGCGGACCTCGGGATCCGACGGTTGGAAACCGGGGATTCGCGGCTGGTCATCGACCAAGTCATGAAGGCCTCGGCGTGCCACGACCCCAAGATGGAGGCGTCTTGCCGAAAGTGCACAAGGCGGAGGAAAAATTCCATGGACTCGAGCACAAACACATACCCGGGCGTTATAATGAGGCCACGGATGAGCTTGCCAAGGTCGCGGCAACCCGAGGTCTTCCCCCCGCGTGCTTACCCGAGACCTCAATGAACCCTCGGTCAAGTACATACCCTTGGAAATACCCTCGGGGGGCTCAAGAAGGCGCCCGGGGCGGGCCACGCCGAAGCAATGGCGGTCGACCAGTTCTGGCCCCGGAGGAAGCCGCTGTTGGAGTACCTCATCGAGATGAGCTGCCCGAGGACAAGACCGGGGAGCTTCGCCGGTTGGCCCGAAGGGCCAAATCCTTTTGCGCTAATTGGAGAAAAAAAGGAACTCTACAAGAGAGGAGCCTCGGGAGTGTACATGCGATGCATACCCTCGGTGAAGGCAAAGAATTGCTCGAAGACACACACCGAGGGAGTGCGGTCACCACGCCGCCCCAGGACGCTAGTCGGTAAAGTCTTCGGGCAAGGCTTCTGCGGCCCTCGGCGGTATGGGACGCAAATCAAGTCGTGGCGCACCTGCAAATGCCCAATTCTACGCGCGGGGCGGGACGCATCTCCGGCTCAAGCATCGCAAAACCATCCCACTTTACGTGGCCATTTGCGGTGTGGGGACTCGACATGATTGGACCCCCGAAAAGGGCGCCGGAGGACACACTCACGTCCTAGTCGCCATCGACAAGTTCTCCAAATGGATTGAAGCCCGACCCGTGGTGAACCCTCACACGAGGGAAGCGGTGAAATTCTTTGAGGATATCATCTCCGTTTTGAGTCGGGCTCCATCATCACGGACAACGGAACCAACCGTGGGGAAGAAATTCCTTGACTTTTGTGACGACTATGGCATCGGGTCGATACCTCGGCCGTAGCTCACTGAAGACCAATGGTCAAGTGGAGCGTGCCAGCGGCATGATCCTACAAGGGCTCAAGCGGGAATTTTCAATCGGCTGAACGATGCGGCAAGAGGTGGTACCGGGGAGCTGCCATTGGTTCTATGGAGCCTTCGAGCGGCGAAAGCCGAGCCCGCGGGATTCGGCCCGTTCTTTCTAGTCTATGGGGCCGAGGCAATCACGCCACGGACATAGAATACGGGTCCCAGGCGCTGCAAGCCTACAGCGAGCAAGGCAGCCGGCGGGCGAGGCAAGACTCCATAGACCAAGTTGTGAGGCCCGAGGCGTTGCGCTCTTGCACTCGGCGAGATATCGGCGGGGCTGCTGCGCAAAATATCACGCCAAGCGAGTAAACCTCGGGAGCTCAAGTCAGCGACCTCGTGCTCGTCGGTGAAAAAGATAACAAAGGGGGCGTCACAAACTCACGCCACCACAGGAAGGGCCGTATTTCATCGCCGAAATACTAAAGCCCTGGACCTACAAGCTTAAGAATGAGAAGGGAAAATCTACTCAACGCTTGGAACATAGAAACGACTTAATTAAACTTCTACCCTTAAATTCCGCACTAGAAGTCAAACACCTGTGTTTTTTTCGCTCAATAAAAAGATCTACATCTTTTTACGAAAAAAGTACTTCTCGTGCAAACCTTAAGGAGTCTTAGCCTCGTCCAGTACAAGACTAAAACTCCCTCGGGGGCTACACGGGGACCCCTCGGACCCCTCCTCCTCTTTTTTTTTTTGAAACTTTTTTTCAGCAAAAAGTTCTCGTGCGTATACTCGGATCGATTGTTTTTAAGCTGCGAGGGTCGCACATGCTTGAAAATCTAAGTAAGATAGCCGAACCAAGCGGGGCACCCCGGGGCACCCGTGCCATATCTTACAAGCGGAGAAATCCCAAGCAAAGTAGCCGAGCTAAACGGACCGCCGCCAGGGCACCCGTGCTCACTACCTTGCGAGCGGATAAGGCAAGCAACCTTGGCCACACAATAAACATGAAAATCCGAGGAACGCAACCTTAAAACATAAGTGCACCCGTCTAGGCCACAGACCTCGGGGCGGCGCCATTGTTTATACACATCCATCTCACAAGCTCCAATCTTTTTCATGCAAGGAAGGATCAAGGGGCAAGGGAGGCCTCATCTACTGCGCCTCACTTGCGCGGCTAGCGAGGCTTCGGCATGAGCAGGCGCCCTCGGCGGCTGCCTCTCCCGGGTGGCGTCGGGCCCGTCGGTGCGTCCTCGGGGCGTGGCGTCCACCATCTCCGTGTCCGCCTCATAGGTGGACTCTATGGGGAATACGGGGGACACACCTCGTCCTCAAAGCGCGAAGGGCAGCGAGTCGCGGCGCCATCCACGAAGTCATATAGACTTTTGGTCTTGGCGGCATCGGCGGCATCCCTCTCGGCGGGATCAACCTCCTCCTCGTCATCGGAGCCGAGAAAGAAGCCCGTCGCGGCAGCCGTCCCGGCGTCTTGGACTCCATCGGAAGTGGGAAGCGGACCCTTTGCCGGGCATGTCGCGAATACCATTCCGGAAGGTGTTCGGAGCTCGGGCCGAAGGCGAATCCACCGGCGACGCTCGAGGCGGCTGCGAGCCGGGCCCAACCTCCGGTTGTCGCCCGGCGGCGGCGAAGTCCCGACAGGCCTCCTCCGGCTCTGCGCGACTTACGCTCTGCTCCGACCGCTTAGGCGGCGTGGCGCGGTATTCATGGCCTCGGTCCGGACATTCTCGCCTCTAGCAACAACCACCAAGACAATGTCAGCAAGACGTCGAAATCGAAGGTGACAAAGCCTACCAGGGGGATAAGACGTACCTTGGCACTTGATTTGCCAGCCCGGATGACGCCATGCTCGGTAGCAAGCGACCTTTGGGCTGGTCCTTCTCCTTCCGAGGTTTCCCCTCGGGCGCCAAACTCTCGATGCGGGTGCTCAGGGCGTTGCACATCTCCGCTGCTTCTTCGCCTCCTCCCGGGACTGTCCCGCTCATCATGGGCCTCCCAAGGGCCTGGAGAGGCTGCTTCCATGCGTCCTCGAAAGTCTTGACCATCAGAGCCATCTCGCCAACCAGACTGTCGGCCTCGGACTGGCCTTGACAAGCTCCGCCGCTAGGGCCTGTCGCTGAGACTCCTCTCCTCGGCAAGAGCAGCAAGCCGGGGAGGTCTCGCTCCGGGCCTGGACCAACTTCACTGAGCTTTTGCCCAAGGGCGTTCCGGTTCGACGTTACGGCGAAAAGGCTCGGACTTCTCCCCGGGCAAAGCGACGGAGAGTCCGCAACGACAATACTACTCATCAAGACGCAAGCACAAAGGACATGCATCGGGAGATGGCCATCAAGATACTTACCGTCGGCTTCGGAGACGGCCGGTGATGGTCTCCCCGATCCCGCTAGGCCCTCGGCGGCCCGACGGATCTGCTCATCGGTCCTCCACGCCCGGGACTTCGGAGCGGTCATCGATCACCGCGGCGGGACCCCGAACATCACCCAAGGTCAAGGGGGGACCGCCCCGGCGGGTTGGATCCCTCGGGAATGCCGCTTCCACCGGCAACTCCCGCACCTCGGGAAACCAGACCAATAGAAGTCGAGGGGCCCTTCCACGGTGACCACGGGGGTGTCCTCACCATGGCTGAAGACGACGCTTCGCCAAGGGCCTCCCGAACCCGGACACGTGGAGGCCGGTGGGAAGTCGGGGTTGTGCGGCTCATGTGCCCCCGGGTCAGCAAGGCGCGAGCAAGCGGAGACTTGCGGCGTCTCCGCCCGCATCGAAGAGCTCCTCTTGCGAGAACTCCCCGAGCAAAGGGGACTCCTCCTCGGGCGGGCGGCGGCACGACCTCCCTCGGGCGCCGCCACTTGCTCGGCACCGAGGCGGTGTCCCGTGGTGCGACCAAGTCCTCCGTGTCGATCACCATCACCGGACAGCCAACCCACCATCGCCGCCATGGGCCTGTGTACCGCCTTCGCGCGGCCTCGGGCGATCGGGTTCAGGACCACCCTTAGGGCTCGAGGGCCGGCGCCACCCGTAGGACTCGGCGCGGGCCGTGAGGCATCTTCACCCGGCCGACCCACGGGTGCAGGCGCCGGGCGGAGGATTGAGCGCTAGCCTTCAGGGCCTTCTTGGGGTGCGAGGTTAGCCGCCCAGTTTCCTAAGGCCCGGCACACGCCAAAACAAGGCAACCATACGCCCGAAGAAAATCAAGATTGCAAAGGCAAAACGAAAACTCATGAAGCCCGAGGTATCGCCCTCGGCGCCGGACGAGCGCGATGGCTGCGACCTCAGCGTCGCACTGACGCGCCGTCTCCCCCACGACGCCAGACGCGACGGGGGCTGGATCGGGACGGGTCGCCCGGCTCGTCCCCGAACCGTGCCAGCGGCGCTGAGGTACTCGTGGCGGGGCGTCGGTTCTTCCCTTCGGGCCTCGCCTGCGACGCCCGAAGTGCCGACGTGGCCAACACCAATGGTCCCGAGGACTCGGCGGAGGAACCCTCGGGGCGCCGCGGGTGCCGGTTGTTCCCGGCGTCTCGGGCTCGGGCTCGGGCTCGTATCTTGGAGCCCCGACCAGGGTCCGGAGCCCCATGGCTTGGTCCATCCGAGCTCCCATGTCATCATCGAGCGAGTTCACATAGAACTCATCCTCCGGAGTTGTCGTCCTCCTCGGTAGTCGGGTATCGGGCGACTCACCCCGCTTCATTGCTCGACCCGGCTTCTCGCGAGCCACATTCCTCTTCTTCCTCTCCTCCTTCTTCAATGCCAGGGGCCCTCTGCAGCTCGTTCGGCGCGGTTCGCAACTCCGGCGGTCGGCGGGCAAATGCAGTGCAGGGAGGGAGGAGGGAGTCCCTGGTGTTGAAACGACCCCCGTGAGGAGGAAAAGTGAGAACCGCCATGGCAACAATGCACCGAAAGCAAAGCAAGGACACCGAAGCCAAGAAGTACTTACCGGGGAGATATACCCTCGGTCGGGCGCATGGGGATCTCGGGGGATATGTCTTGGGGGTGTTGGACCCCAACATCCCTCACCCTCTTGGCCGGGCCATCGGTGGAAAGCGAAGGCGACATCCGCACGCAGCGTCAAGACCCTCGGCGTCGGGCGCCATCTTGCACATGAGCGGGGGCGATCCATCGGCCCGGCGGCAACCGACGCCGGTGAAAGGCGGCGACCACGGCGGTAGCATTCACATCCCTTCCCCAGCCGTAGGACCGCTGCTTCAGCCTTCCAACCGACGGTGATCCTTCGAGGGGACCCCAGTTCCACTTCTACGGGCGATGCTTGAGGACCCGCCCGGTGTGTCAGCGGAAGCGTTCCCCATCGTTGCGGAGGTAGAACCACCGATCCTGCCACCCCTTGTTCGAGGAGGTGAGCTTGGATCACGATGTACCCATCAGCTCGGTTCGGCCTCGTCTGCTCCGCACGGACTTGGAGCGCACAACCTCCAACGCAGCGCAATGCCCTCCGTGGGCGGCCCTGCGCCACCGATGCGATGAGGTCCGCCTTGAAGAACCACAACGAGAGGTCCCAATGCGGCTCGATCCCCGGGAATCCCTCACGAGAGGGTGACGAAGATGGCGGCACGGGAGATCGAGTTCGGAGGCAGGTGGTGGCTTCGACTTCATAGTAGTTGAGGATCGCCGGATGAACCGACCCGCCGGCATCCCAAAGCCACGCCGGGTGAAGATCCATCGAGGCTCACCACGTAGCCGTCCACGAGGGGTTAGGCTCCTCCTCGGTCCAATGCGGGCAATCCACTCTCGGCCGCTCTTCGTCGGTGCGGGGGCGGAGGAGCCCTTCCTCGACCCGGCGCTGAAGTTTCTCCTCCGTCGCCGTCGACCTCGGCCACGGCTCGTCGTCGAGCACCTCCCTCGCGCCGTCACCACTACTACTGCGCCATGGATTAAGGCGATGAAGGGTGGCAACCGCTAGCGACCCGATCACACGAGCAAGGCAAGTGAATCTCTCCCTAATCTCTCCCACACTATCTCTCTATCTCTCGATTCTTTGCAAAGAAGAAGGCAAGAAGGCGATGGCGAAGAGCAAGGGAGCAACTATCCGCCACGCGCGGCGACCCCCATATTTATAGGGAAGGGAAGGCAAACCGTCGGCACGGGCAATCGAACCGACTCTGAATGGGCCGGCCCATGATGGAACTAAACCGCTCATCCAACGGCTCACCACATGGTGGAACCGACAAAGGGCATTAATGCACCTTGGCGGTGCCCTCGATCTTCGCCCGACGAGGAAGCCACGGGGCCCCGTCCCATCGGACTTGAACAGAACACGCCGCCTCGGCGTAGCGAGGAGACGCTCGCCTCCCGGTCGGGGGTAAAATCGTCCGCCATCCATACCCGACGGGCGCCCGACCCTAAGGGGCAAAAAAAGTCGATCCGATGATGGTTCCCCGCCCGGCGACAAAAGCGGGCCTCGGTGGCACACACCCTACGTTCCCAGAGGTTGCGGTTTGGCCCACAAGGGGTTTCTCTGATCGCCTCGGGATAACCCGAGCCGGGGGCGGGAGGAAATGCACAACCCGGCTATACCCGGCCCCCAGGGCTCCGGATTTTCAACGTGTTTAAGGCCGCGGTGGCTTATAGAGATGTCCCATCCGTGGGAGGCCTACAGGCCCTCGGGGTTGGTCCGCCCAAACCACAGGATCTACTAAGCGGTCCGCGAGGTTCTCATGGGGTGAATCTGGATCACATAGCCGACCCTTGCTCCGGCAGGGGCACGGGGCACCAGCTTAAATGGGACCCGCTACAACGCTCACGGAGCACGACACATTCGGCTTCGGGGCATTGTGACGTGTCTTCCCTCCCTCCTCCCTCTCGGGAGGGCGACGGAGAGGAGCGTATGATCAAAGTCGAGGAGGCTGGGTCGACCTTGCGCACATAGCGGGGCCTCGGGCTGCCCACGCAAAACAAACACGCTCCGCACAAACAAGCGCAATTTAAGAGCTGTTTCGGTCTTGCCCGGCGTGCGAGACATAAAAAGACCTCGAAGGAATCCACCATTCCATTCGAGGCCTCGGGGTTACTACACCTTGGTGCGCTTCGCGCACCCCTTGTAGACGAACCACCACGAGAAACAACAAAGGCGGCGGAACAGCGAGAACCCCGGGCGAGTCCTCACTTTCGCTCGGCGGCTCGAGGAGCTACTGTCGGGGACCAAAATATTGGGCCTCGAGACATTCTCAAACTATGAGAATTTGTTGGCCTGCCAAGGCCCGGTGAAACCTAAGCCTGCTATCATCACACGGAGGGATGGCCCGACGAACGATGGACCAGCCATTGAGCCCACGGCGTTTACATGGCGACGGGCGCCCTGAACGCCCACGGCGGCCCGAATGGAGTCATCACGGCGTACAAAGAGCTTATTACGCTCACGAAGGACAAGGTCAAGGACCTCTACCGAACAACGAACCACGGCGTTCCGTCGACCGCGATCAAACCATGGCTCGGGCTCGACCTCACGTCTCGATTCGCGGGAGGTCGGCCTAGCTCACCGGCCCGGAAATCTCCGATTCGTCCGGGTGGCCTAGCTCACCACCCTCGGGCGCAAAAACTCCGTCTCGCCCGAGGAAGACCAGCTCTCCATCCTCGGGTGTGGCAGCTAACTCAGCCTGTCTCGGTCGCGGACCCTCGGGCGTGGGAGGTTCCGTCCGGAGGAAGAGAAACCACCGCATTCAATGCGGTCGGCGTGGCGAGCAAGGCACCAGGTGCCATCGATTACGCCCAGTCAAATCGACTGCCGAATCGCCTCCCCAATCCGAGCCGATGGGGCGCAATGCTGAACCCGGTGATGTGTTTACGCCACCCGGCACGGAACCAAGATGACCTTGTTCACTTCCCGAACACCGTCAAAACACCACGTAGGGCCGGACCCTCGGGCACTTGACACGCATGGCAACAACCACTTTGGGACCGGCCCTCGCCATGCGGGCGTGAGGGGCGCCTCACGGACCCTCGGGGCCGCACCCCGAGGGGGGCGGCGGCTGCGTCCACCATCGGATCACGGGCGCGTGTCTTCGTCAGCGGCGCCCAAGCGGCCCGCGCCCTCGACGCGCACATGCAACGGTGCGGCCTCGGGAATTAGCCACCTAGGCAACCACCAATGTAAACATTATCTCTCTCCTTCTCCTATAAAAGGGGAGTAATGTCCCATTAGAAGGGGTTCGATTACGGCTAGATTCGACTCAATCCCACTTTCAACTCCGGTTCACGACGGAGAAAACGCTCACCACATCCACACGCAACCACGATCGTGGGGCTTGAGACCGCTTCTCTCCCACACGACCGCTGTAACCCCTACCGCGGGCTCACCTTTGAGCCTTGAGTAACACGGCGTGGCGCACCCGGGCCGGGCGTAGGGCCCCGTTGGCCTGAACGGGGATAAACCGCCGCGTCCCGTGTCCACCTTGCGCTACGCCATTGAGGAGGAGGCACGCGGCCTACAAATTTTTATTGCGGCACCGGGGCGCCCTGCCGCTCCTCGAACCGCCGACAATTGGTGTAGGGCTCATCCGTAGAGGGGCCTCTCCACGAGAGGGGGCCTCTATCTTTGAGGCCCTCTCCGCTGAGAGGGAACTTTCGTAGAGACCTCTCCGTGGGGAGGCCTCTCCCACGAGAGGGAACTTTCCGTAGAGACCTCTCCATAGAGGGGGGGCCTCTCCAATGAGGCCTCTCCACAGAAAGGGAACTTTCCATAGAGACCTCTCCGTAGAGGGGGGCCTCTCCGATGAGGCCTCCCCACAGAGAGGGAGCTTTGCGTAGAGACGGCTCCGTGGGGGGGCCTCTCGATGAGGCCTCTCCACGAGGGAACTTTCGTAGAGACCTCTCCGTAAAGGGGGCCTCTCCTCCATGAGGCCTCTCCACAGAGAGGGAACTTTCCGTAGAGGGGGGCCTCTACGCTGAGGCCTCCCCGTAGAGAGGGAACTTTTCGTAGAGGGGGCCTCTGTGAGGCCTCTACGTGGGGAGGGAACTTTTAGAGTAGGGGGGGCCTCTACGCTGAGGCCTCCCCGTAGAGAGGGAACTTTTTTAAGTAGAGGGGGCCTCTGTGAGGCCTCTCTGTAGAGGGCTGAGACTTCCCAGTTGGTCACCCATCGCTCCAGGCCCAGCACACTTATTAATATTGTTAAGTCCTAGGTTATGATGCTACTGAGGCCCTCCGTAGAGGCCTCATCTGTAGAGTTTGTCGGGTGAGTTTTTTAGATTGGGTATTCCGTAGAGGGGGGGTCTCTCTGTTGAGGCCTCTCCGTAGAGGGGGTCCTCCTCTATTGAGGCCTCTCGGGCGAGTCGGGAATTTAGTCCTTCGTAGAGTGGGCCCCTCCGTAGAGGGGGACCTCTCCGCAGAGCCTCGGGTGAGTCGTGACTTTGTGGGTAGGCTGAGTTAGTTTTAGTAGGTGCTAGTGCGGGGGGGGTGTATTTAGGTCTCTCACTTATCCACACTTGGGGATTAGGTGAGTTTTGTCGCGTTAATTTGGGTACCCCTAATTACAAACCCGACAATATCTCTCAAAATTTTATCAGTGGAAAGAGATTTGGGTTGCTGCTAAAAAAAGAGAATAAAACGGGGAGATGAAAAATGGACAAGTGTCCTACGAGGCGAGTAGAGCCTACCTCCTAATAAAAAAGAAAGAGAGTAAAAGAGGACAAGTGACCAAATGAAAACAATGGGTACTTAGATGCCCGCCTCTCTGAAAGAAAAAAAGAAAGAAAAGTATGCAGCCCAAAGTTCTCTCAAAAGAATTTCAAGCGAGAGATTTGTTTTGTCATCAAAGGAGTAAACATAGAATTTGTTTTAGCCACCAAATATACACCTATCCACCATATTCCATACACATGCTATAAGCGTCTTGGTAGGCCGAACTCTCTATGGATCCATTGTTTGAACTATAGATATATCCTTTGTAGATATGTAATATTATTTTAAGAGTGCCACTCCTATGAGCTCCAAATAAGCCATTTTTTTTTAGAGAGAGAGTGAGTTAGAGAGATAAAGGCTTAATACTTAGCCATGTGCCATAAATACCACATATTCAAGAGAGAAGGCAATTATTAATGCCTAGTGAGGATCCAAAATACCACATCTTGAGAGATTGAGAGTGCCATTCATTCTGAGCTCTGAGTTTTTATTTGCAAAATTTATTAAAAACACTCAGGAATATTAGTTATCAAAGACTTAAGACATAGTGCTTGACTTGATTGTTCTATCTTTCAATTGCTCAAGTACCTAAGTGAGAGTAAAAAAACACCATAGTTGGTAAAAGAAAGAGTTTGAAGTCGAATTAGTTTATCCAAATCGAGTTGAGTCTCTTTTTGAAAGCATGTGTACTCTGTAAGAATAAAAAGTATCGTAGCAACTCGATCCAAGTTTGTTTTATAGTTTATATGTTTTGCTAAAGGGACTAGCAAAAGGTAAGCTTTAAGGGGAGCTTGTTGACGGTAGTTATTGTCAACTTTTACTATGAAATAATAGAACATATGAGGACAAGAACAAATAAAAGATAGGGTTTACACTAACAAATTCCACAAGTTTTGTATACACTCGGTTTTATAGGTGAACTCTGGAAAACCCCAAAAAAATCGAGAGAGAAAAGAGGAGAAATCAAGACACCGAAGATAAGACACCTCGCCAAGGCCGGGGCCCACACCCTTATAGGTGGGGCCGGGCGGCCGGGGGGGGTGCCGCGGCACCACCTTGGGGTGGAGCCACATGTCCTGCTTCCAGAAGGTTCCTACAACCGACCTATGGAGTTGATCTAGTCCGTCCAATCAAGTCGGTTTGATCCAAGGGCTGAGATTCATCCTATGGGGCTACAAAGAAGAGGCGGGGGCTACCCACGAAACCCTAATTCAGTGCGAAGATCGAAACCTGAGTTCCGAGATCAAGTCGAGCCATAAACCCTATTTCCCCGAATAGTTCTAAATCTAGAGAGATTAGCTACTTAGCAATAGATTAGAAGGAGTTCCAAGCATAGGAAGGCTTGAGCTTCAGATTCTGTCAAGGTGTTCATAGGTACATTGTTATACTCTTTGATATATTTATATCTTTGGTATATTCATTACTCACTGATCATCTATGATATTGTTCTTTATCTTTATTATATTATCATTTGCTTTGTTTATTGTTTGCTTTAATATGTCTAGTAGAGTTATTTATTTATTATGGATTGCATGCTTAGGATTGTATAGCCCTCATCTTGTAACGTGCAAGATAGGTGTTATAACTTATGTAAGCGTGGTGCTTATATATGTTATGTCTACAAATGCCGCTATATGCCGAGGTTTGGGGTAGTTCGTAGGGTTACTGACTCTATTGAGTCTTCTATAATCCTCCCTCCGTATGTAGTGAGCGGTAGATCGTGTGTCGCGAAGAAGGTGAAGATCTCATTATTGAATCCTTCTAGTTGATGATCCTTAAGTTTGTTATGAAGTAATAATAGTAGCTATGATAACTAGATGTTTGCACTAATTAGAGTTTAGCAATAACATGTGATGATAGTTACACATAAGTTTTCCTTATATTGCCCACGTGAGTCCTTAGACTAGAATATTCTATTGAATCTTTATCATTTAATGATGACTTGATCCCTGTATTTGTCATTTATCTTATTGAGCATTTATCATACATATCTTTATCTTATTTATTATTATTTCATGTGACATTAACCCTGTTGTTGAGTAGAAGCATTATCATTATTGGTTATAGATATTCCATATATAAGGACTTTATTAGTATCACACATTAAGTAGTTAATTTGTCTTCCTTGTGGATACGATAACTCTTACTCTTTAAAGTGCTACAATGGTATAGATTATTACGTCCGCTTGCGAGTCTTATTCTATATTCTTTATCCTATTCTATTCACCGCCTAGTCACATCATTTCATGCCATGTTATACTTTCTAGTTGCATAAGTAGGAATGAGCAACCTACTTTACTAGAAGTATAGGTTATCCTTTGACTAGTTTATAGTGGCTTTATGATTGTTATAATACCAGCACTGTTTGGGGTCATTACTTTTTATAGTTTTGTCACCTAGCATCATTCAAGTATTTTTGGCGCCATAGTATTTGAAGTGCTAGAGAGCTATATTAGTGATGTCGTTAACCCGGTGTCAATAGTACTTATGGGCTAAGTGCATGAGACTTCGTTGATGTTGTGTGCCTGAGTCATTGCCAACTTGTGATCATGAAATGATAATATGAGACAAGAACTAAGTATTAAAATGAACCTAACCAACCAAAGGGGTGGCTGGTGTTAGCCTACAAGGAGGTGGGCTAACACATTTCGAAATCGTGTAGGGATTCTGCAGAGAGAAGACTTACCTCGTAAGGACCGGTTCATAGACCATCTTCCTAGTGCGATTATCCGTACAACCACACGCCTGGATGAGGGAGGCTGGATCTCACACCCCGTTAGATTGAGGTACATTTAATAGGCAAAAGATCTATTGGGAGGCGACACGGATGCTATGTGATCTTCCATGGTCGGGTTGAGTGCGGATGCTAGGTGATCTTCCACGTAAAATAGTTGAGTAATGTTTATATGTATGTGAATTATTAATTTTGACAGATGCTAAGTGATCTTCCGCGTTGGGATGCTAAGTGATCTTCCCGTTGGGGTGCTATGTGATCTCCCCGTTCCAACCCCAGAGAACCTTCGGTAAAGAATATACTAAGATCTAGGTTGGCTACCAAGCGGGTGGGGATCTCGTAAGACTGTTGAACCATTGGCTATGGTGTAGACAATGCCTATCATGTGGGAAAATTTGTACAACCTCTATAAAGTTTATTAAATCTATTCGAATAGCCACGTCCTTGGAATGGGTAAACTTGTAGTACCCCAAGAATGCATGCATTAACATGAATTTTATTAAGACTCTTATCTAATAATGGCTGACTTCTTAATCCATTCTTAATCCGTTCCTTAGATGGATAAAGGGAGAACACTGATGTGATGAGCTCGTCAAAGGTTTTGATGACTCATGTGCTTTGATCAGAGATTGGATTTTGGATCATGAAGCTTTGCATGTTGGAGTGTTTAATGTGAAATAAAAATAGTAATTACTCTCATGCAAATCCACTTCCTTGTTGGCTTAGAAGAGAGTGCTCCAACGTGGTATTTCCTTTTCCCCACATGGTTATCCTAAATTATCCTACAATTTGTGTGGACACCATTCTTTTGATCTTATCTTTCAACGGTGCCTTTTTTTTCCAACCATGTTGTCAGTTTAGCCAACCCTTTGCATGAAGCCATTGTAGTTCTTTTTCTCTTCCTCCTCCCACCGTGACTAACCACCCCAACAGCCGCCACCCTCACTCTTGCATGGGAAAACAGAGAGGAGAGGGAGAAGGAGGAAGGGAAGGGCTAGGGTTTGCCGCTGCCGCCGATGTGCCGTTCTTCTCCATTTCTTTCCATGGGAGCGACGATCCATCGCAACGACGGGGATAGCTAGTGGCTGGTCATCGTCCTCATCGTGTTTAACCTAGGTGAGGTTTCATATCGTAATCCCCCTCTTTGGTTCAAGTTTTGTCGGCGGAATCATCTCAATTGAAAGGGTCTAGATGGAGTAAATCCCGAAATTCCTATAAACCGATGTCTTTCTCATCCTGAAATTCCGTTAGATTGAGTAGTTTCTGTTCGTCGCCATTTTAGGGCTTCTTAGCAGCCTTAATAAATTTTTCCACAGTGGAAACATTTGTAGAGGACTTCAATACCTTTCTTTTTTTGACGCCAATATCACGCTTATATCCTCTGTAGTTTTGGAGATATAGTATTTTTAAGATGGCTGTTCTGCAGTGACAAAAATCTGGACAATTTTAGATTTACCCATTTTGGCCCCTGTAATGGAGGAATTTGAACTTATGATCTAAATAAGAATTGTAGTGTATTTCTTAATCTTTCCAGATTTGTAGAGAATTTTTTTCAATTTATATATCTCCAGTTTTGAATTTTTCCAAGGTTGCTGTCCTGTTTTTCGATTGACGAAAAGTTTAGTTAAGATGCAAAGATGTTTATGCTATTTTAGAGAATTTTTTGCCAAATTTCATAATACCAAAGTGGTAGATAAATTAATGTTCTATGGTCTAATATATTTTGAGAATTTATTATGGTATGGTTATTTGTCTCTGAAAAGATAAGGAACAGTGTTGCTGTCATGAACTGTAGTGAAGTGGTAGATGCTTAAACAACGTGTTTGAGGCCTATAGTGCGTTAATCATTGATGTACTTGTTTGTATGATGATATTAGTACTAAGAATTGCTTGTAATCAGGTGTTTGTTGCCTTTGGAGAGTGTCTAACTCATTCGCTTGATCATCGGTAAAGGCAAGTAAACGTGGCGCCGTGGTCCACATGCTTTAGCTTTGTTGTTTGAATTGCCTCCTCCATTAAATTTCAGTTTCTCACACTAGACAGATAATCTGAAATTGATGTTATTGATTTACTTAAGTATGATATTTTTCATATCTTGTGGTATTACTTTCTAAATTATGAATTGTGACGTGTATATGAAGTATGGAAAGTGCATACATTGCAACATTTGCATTTGCACTCTTTTCCGTTGGTATGCATGGAAGAAACCGTAGCCAAATTGGTGCGGTAAAAGTACCCGTACAACAACGCACATTGATGAGCATTGTGGTTGCAGCCTTCACCCCCTCTTGTTGGGTTGTGTGTGTAGAAGTGAAGTCATGCATTGCATTGCATCATTTGCATTGCACTCATAAGTATATTTATGTTTCTATGAAATTGTTTGCATTACACTTGGATGTATATTGATATTTACATAAAAATCCTTTGGATGTTTATATTACTATGCAATTTAAATCTAAAAGCATAATCAAACTATGATTTAAATAACTTGGTTGAAGCGGTTTGCTTGCTGAGGTTTTCCATAAACCTCATACGCCTGTTCCCCCATCTCGGGTACTTGAGCTTCGAGGGCGCTTGGCGGGAGGGGAGTAGCATGCACATATGTTGTACACTTCGAACAATCACATTTTTATGTAACATGATAGTCCGTTGTAGAATCAGTTTATATCTTGTAGTAAATAGCTAAGGTTTGTCGGTTAGGTTTGACGATCCTTAAATGCGTAATCATAGAAGACTTATTTTTATGCTGAATCTAGATGTCGTGATTTTGCTTCCGCGTACTCCGTAGTTTTGTAGTGTGGTAATACTCCGGAAGATTGTTGTGTTTCCTTACGGGGTGTTACAAAACTAGGCCAAATCATCTATGATTAGATTTCACCTTAATTTACTAACCGTTTGTGACCTTTTTGAAGAAAATCTCAAGATCTAACCAGGAACTAGAGAGAGTAGTTTTAGAGACTCTACTAGGGCCCAAACCCATATAATTCCAATTCACCCAGGTTTGGACTTGTTGAGTATTTTTGTACTCACCGTTGTTTATTTTTCAGACTTAGGCTTGGATGAGGATTACGGCTATAATGACCACGATGAGGCGCCATAGGACGGTTAGACGCTTTGGAGTTACTAGGACCAGGATGTTGATACTAGGGTTTGCTTGTGGGTGTATTGTGTTGTGAGCCACCATACACTATAGCGTACTCGATAAATAAAATGCCACAACAATGCCTACGAATATTTGACATTATGTAACCTATGAGATGGTGACCCTCGAGCCACTCATGTAAGACCTTTATTTGTCCTATAAATAAAAGCTTTGGCACCTTTTTATAAATATATATGAGTGCACTCTTGTCTTTAAAACGTATTAGCGTGATCACGGTACTACTAAGTGAGGTTAAGGACCCATTAAAAGTGGTTGCCTGATAGTGTTGCTACCGGACATTGGGCAAAGGGAACACTTTGCCAAGTATCAGTGTCGACATAGCAAAGAGCATGTTTGCCGAGTGCCAAAGCCCGACACTCGGCAAATCAATTTTTTGATTTTGACCTCCAAACTTTTTTTTTTAAGTAGTCCTCCTATAGTACTTGGTACTCTATGTTCAAATTTGGTATATTTCTCAAACCAATCATTCAAATCATGGAAAAAATGAATGGAAAAATGATATTGTGTTATTGAGTCCAATGTGAGGCCGCATCTAGGGGCAAACTAGAAATTTTGAACATCATTCACTACTATAGAAAAATTTTTGCATGGCGGGCGTTTCCATTTATCATGGTAGGCAAATGGGCCTATCATGGTAGCAAGGTAATGGTAAATTTAATGATTTAAGAAAACAAAAAATCCACGGGCCCATTGGAAAAGTCCATTCCTGAACCCACCGCAAGCTCGTTCACGGACCGATAGGCGAAACCCTAATCCAGTCGGGATCCACTCGATTCGCTCATGTTGAGCTCCACCTTGCTAGATCCGTCACGGGGACGCCATCGAGAGGCCCAATCACCGCTAGATGCGGGGATGGAGGTGCTCGGCTTTCTTTGGATCCACGGGCTCCAAGGCGGATCCATGCTCCAAAACTCGATCCGTGCCGGGAGTGCCACGACCTACCATCTACAAAGAGGAGAGAGATGGAGCAAGTGGGACATGAAGACTAGATCAGAGGGATATGGGGACTGTAGTACCTGCTTAAACCCGCCGCTGCAGTCCACCCCACGAGCCACCATGAGATGGTGGTGCTTGCCTTCCCAAGCGCCGTGTTGAAAGGTCCCTTGTAGTTTTTGGTAATTGAGTGTCAACATTAGGAGAACTAATATGTGTGATTAAGATAATACACAGGAGATTAGTTCACATGTGATGACGCAATGAAGGAGCTTATTGCATATGAGATATGACATGGAGTCATGTGACCGAGGTGGTGAAGATCAAGACAAGGCTTGACTTGATGGACCCGGTTGCAAGTGTGAAGAAGGGCAAGTCGAGGCAAAGCGATGGACCGCGAGGCGGTGAAGCTTGGGCAAGACTTGGCGCCGATGGACCCGACACTTAATGGTGAAGAGCAAGTGAGGTCAAGATCGATGGACCAAGGAGGTCATGTGATGATATGAAATGGATCATATCATTCTTGATCGTGTTGGTGCATGAGTTGCATCGGCACTTGGAGATGGAGCGGAATGGAGATGCGCAAGGCAAAGGTATAACCTATAGGGCATTTTATTTCACCGGTCATTGGTGCTTAGAAAGTTTATGACCGGGTTTGGGATAGATGGCTGTACTATCAAGAGGGGCAAACTTGTTTGCATATCGGTCATCTAGTGCCACTTGTGTGATCTAACTTTGCGATGTGTTAGGATCATGTGGTGCGAAAGAGCTAACCCGTCCTTTGAAATGATTGTGAAAATGCTAACACACTTGCACATGGTGATGTACACTTGGTGGTGTTGGCACATTTGCAAGCTCGGCGGGATTTGGCGCTTTTGAAAATGAGATGCATATTTTCTATTGCGCCGGATGCAATTTGTCGGAGAAATCTTGCTAACCCTCGTGCTCAAGTTGGTATACTTGTTGGGTAGCAGGTTGAAGCAAAGGCGACAACAAGATGACGATCTGCGAGGAGGAAACGTCGGCCGGACACGGCGACCGGACGCCTTGGACGGATATTTGGACCTTTGACCGGGACCGTCGGTCCGTCTGGTTCGGTCGATTCGGAGAGCACTACATTCGGGGCTTTGGGCGTCGATGCGTCCGTCGAGATGGAAGCGATGGACGGACGCATGCGTCTGGGCTGTCTTCATGGGGCCATGCGGTTGTCGGTTGTGACCGGATGCTGGACCGAACGCATGGGCACGTCCGGTCGGTGCGTCCGGTCAACACGTAGAGGCTGTGGTTTTGTCCTCAACCGCTCTATTTGTCTTGGGGCTATATATAGAGGTTGTGGTCGGGCATGGCCGGTGGCTGAGCACACTTGGGCCTTGGTGGCTTGTATTGTGGTGCTAGAGAGCCCTCCCACTCACTTGTGATTGATAGTGTTCATCCAAATCAAAGTGAGGAGTGATTCTAGTGCATTCGCGTTGAGAGATCGCATTCGTGGCACTAGGTGATCGTGTTGCAAGCCGGTGTGCTTGTTTCTCTTGGAGGTTGCCACCTCCTAGACGGCTTGGTGGCAAGAGGCTCCGTCGAGGCACGCAAAGAAGATTGTGCGGTGCTTCGGAGAAGAGATTGTGAGAGGTTCGTGCTCACCTCGCGGGGATCGTGAAGAGCAACTCTAGTGGAGCGTGTCATTGATCTACCACACTTGGGTGTGGGTTCTCACGGTGCCCTCTGAGGGATTGGCTCGAGGACTCACACTGTGTGAGGGATTCGATCAAGCTCCCACTTGTGGGATTTGGCAGCCCATTAAGCTTGTGAATCATCAGCTGGGTGATTCACGCGAGCCGTGGAACCACCAAAGTGTCGGTCGACACAACGAGTAGGGGGGAGTTGGCAAGCTTCCGAGACCTCGGTAAAAAATCACCGGTGTCATCTTGTGTCCACTCTTCGCGGTGGTTTGCCTTTTCTCTCACAAGCTTCGCAATTACTTTGTTATATATCTTGTGCTTGTGCTTGAGTAGTGTAGTTGTAGCTATCTTGCTTGTGTAGCTTAGTTAGTTGCTTTACTTAGTTTGTGTAGCTAAGTAATTGAGCCTTTGGGTAAGGCGTGTGTCGCCTTGTCCATTGTGCATCTAGTGAGCTTAGGGGCTTTGTGCTTTTGCTTACCAGAATTGTGTAGGAGCTCACCCGTGCTTGAAGTTCTAGTTCATAGGTTTGTGTGACCTTGCAATAGAAACGGTTAGGAGCTCAAGCTAGGCTTGTCACCTCACTCTTATTGTGTAGGATCTTTTGTGAGGTGATTTAGAGTCTTAGTTAGAGGGGTGAAGTCTTGGCTAGACCAATAAGTTTAATTCGCATTAGTTTCGGTTGGCCGGTGCGATTAGTTTTTGAAAGGGCTATTCACCCCCCCTCTAGCCCCCATCTCGACCCTTCACGTGCTCGCCACCCCGGTGTGGGAGAGGGAGCCCTTTGCGTGGTAGGGGAAGAGAGAAAAAGGAGGTAGAGGGGGAGCCATTTGGGAGAGAGAGGTAGGGGGTTAACCGGCGTCGGGAGTGCCCGCGGCGCCAGGGAGGAGTGGGGGGGCAGTGTCGGGGGAACTACCAAAGGAGAGAGTGGTGAGGGGTGGAGAGGAGACAATAAGGGAGGAGTAGCCAATATCACCAACATAAATTTAGGAGAAGATATGGTCAGAGATCTACCTACATCGAATTTGCTAGCTAACTATGCATTTGAGTCGGGCTTCGAACCAACATTCTTTGAGGAAAACTGCCCATATCCAAGCATAGTAAGTAATAGCTTTTAGAGAGACACTACCCATATCTAAGCATATTTTGTTCTAATATATAATTGTTAAATGTAGGCCATTCAACCTATACCATGGTTCAAAGACACTTCAACATTTTATGGTTGATTACATTCAAGTTGACACATTCCCTTTGGAGAATGGACACAACCAATGTAGAATTGATTTCTCTATTCTCACTAGGGCGGGTAACCAAAAAGGTCAGGTTGTATACATCTCTAAGATGGGAAGTGTCCAATATCACATTATTAGCGCGGGGAAAGAATTATTGTGACTAGAGGACATTCTAGACCACTGCTCATGATAGTGAGTAGACCTTGTGATAGTGAACTAATAAATACATTGATCTACATTAGTTACATTCACTTGTATGAAATTAATGACCTGCACTTCATCGAGTATGTGGTACGATGTCATGAAGTTCTAGGAATTTAAAGTAGTCTTAGTTGTTGGTAGTAATGAAACTATTCTGAGTTGTTATGTTTGTACTGAATTATTAAGATTATACGTGTAATGAACTATGTTTGCATAAACTTTGGAGAGCTGCTTGAACATGTCTTGTATGTAACGACTTTGTATAAATTACCATTATTTGTATGTACCTCGTGAATTGCAAAGAAACAACAACTGACATAAGAAAACAAATATAGGAAAATAAAATTAAAAAGAAAAATAGGATATGGAGGTCTGGAATGGCAAATCGTTTAGCCCCACAAAAAATGGTTGTATGTACCTCGTTTTGTATTATTAACCAGGACTAGAAGTCCCTATTTAATCTTGGTTGCCCACACAGGACTAAAGGGGGACCTTTAGTCGCAGATGGGCAATCCCCGGTTAGAAATCGGGACTAAAGGGAGATTTCCGACCGGGATTATAACCCACTAGTAGATTGATTAGCCTTTGCGCCCAATTGGAAAGGTGATTCTGGATGATGTATATTAAAAAATACAATGACCCATAGATGTGCTTACAGGATGCATCGGCAAAGGTTATACAAAAGCACTATTAACTTATGTAATGTAAAAAATGAAAATAGTAGATAATACATACGACGCAAATTCATGGACAGGAGACCTTGGATGGCAGAGAGCATTACAAAAATAATTATTACATAGGACTATTACAATGCTTTGTAGAAAATGTTGCAATTAGGTTCATGTATATAGTAAGAACTATAAATAGCTAAGCCACATATGACAACAAAATTAGGTATTCGAGACCAGGCAACCACACCACCGTTGAAGGGTAGGAGTCGTCTTCTCGTAACGTTTTCCCCTCACAATGTGTCTGTACTGGTCATGAAGCAAGTAATAGATAAAAAAATAAGCACCAAGGGTGTAATCTCAAAAAAAAAGCACCAAGGGGAGACCAACGCAAGATGAAAAAGAGAAAGAGGTGGCAGGCCCGGTTTACAAGCCAGGGAATTGGTCAATTAACAGTAGAATGGACATGGGTAGCTCAATTCATTATATTAGAATTCGGAAAAGAGTTTGCCACAGATGCAACGCAGTCGCTGGAATTATCAGCAGATCAAGATGATAAAGTCGTTTTTTTTTTGCTAATGGCATGAAACTATGAAAGGGCGTAGGTAAATCATTAAGCATCATGCATTATTTGTCAATTGTCCTGAGCATTCTGGATAAAGTTGAGACAAATAAAAAAAGAGCATGCAACATCATCTGTAGGGAATAAAAATCAATTAGAGCAGTAGAATTTTTATTAGGGAAATTTTTCAATCCAAAGGTGAACTCCAGAAAGAAATTCGCCAGATCTTTTTAAAAGTCACAGGAAATTCTCTATAGCATATAGCTCAAACAAACTATTAAATCAGGTATAGGAAATAGTGGCGATCACTACACCTTTGAATAGTGTATAATTTACTGACTGGGGCAGTTCAAAATTGTGTCATAATATATCTACCTAGAGATGTTGAAATAGCAAAACAGCGCAATTCCTCACATGATCATTGCACTTCAATTTAGTGGGCCTACCTTTTTAAGAGCACATCTTATGGTGTTTGAATTCCATTTCCTTCAAATCCGAGATAGAAGCCTTCATGCCACACATTAAACGGAGAGATCCTGATATCAGTGGTAAAAACTTCAATTACAGAATGTCAATAATACTCATCATTGAACAGGAATGAACTCCGAAGTCATCCATGAAAAAAACGGTACATTGCAAGCACAACATATAAGTACAGGTTTGTTCCATCAAAAGCTAAATAATGTAGAGCAGGCATAATAAAGGAATCTATTAACACTCACAAAAGCATATCACATGCCTTAGAAAGTGAACACCACATATAACTACATGTACAGAGAAATGCGAACTGTAAACTGGAACTCCAATCGCACAGCACCATGATAAGCAAATACTAAGGGACAGTTAAGAGAAATGACGATGGCAACTACACAATCTCAATTAGTGAACACTGAATTGAATACGAGCTCTGCTCTTAATCTGAGCACTTAGAGGCATATATCTATAAAATGTATCCGGAAGAAAGGAGGCGCTGCACATACCTTAGTGACATGGAAGATAGCACATTCTATGAACCCAGATGCCTTGGCAATTTTGCAGAAGCCCATTTGTTATTTAGAAAGTGGGCCGGAATTTATAAGAGTCTAATTAGCATAATACAACCAAGAAGAACCGTTGTAGCTGGAATTTATAAATGTATCTATTTAGCAACAAAGCCTGTAAATATCTACTTCTATAGCAGTGAGTTATGCACTGTAGACAGTCAAAGGTACAATCAGTTGGAATCGAATGGAACAAAAATAATTTATGTACATGCAGATCCACAGGAAGATCATCTAGGTAATTACATAATTTCTTATGTAAATAGAGTTTAGATTTGCATGAAGAAAATAGGAGCCATATCTTTGCTAGAATGGCGTCCAGCTAGGTAACCTTTGTTGATGGTAGTTATTGACCACTTTTATATATATGGAAAGCTCTTAAACATGGGATGAATATTACTGAAATCTTATTATTACTAAAGATCTCCACGAGTTTTGGTGCACACTCAGTTTTGTAGGAGAACTCGAAAAACCAACGAGCGAAAAAGAGTGAAAATAGAGAAACGGAAGAAAATGACCAAATCAAGGCGATTAGTACAATTTCCGGGGGTCAAAATGAGAAGAGATGACACCTTGCGAAGGCGGGGCCCACCTTCATCATTTGGGGCCGGGCGGCACGAGGGGAGCTTGCCACGCGGCACCCCCACGGGTGGAACCACGTGTCCATCTTACGGAAGCTTCCTACAACCGACCTATGGAGTTGATCTAGTCCGTCCAATCAAGTCGGTTTGATCCAAGGGCTGAAATTCATCCTATGGGGCTATAAAGGAAGGGGCAGGGCTACCCCCTGAAACCCTAATTCAGTATCCAGTATTCACTAGACAGAATTCCTTCTCTCTGAGAAGTCTAGGGTTAGAGAAGTCAAGATCCTATGATTAGAGCATAGTGAAGATCTCTAGATTGGTTTTGGCTAATTGATGACATCCTAGGACTAATCTCTCTACGCTAAGTGTTTGATTTAGTTGGAGATTGGTCAAGCTAAGGTTGGTGCATGATGGTCATGGTGGATGGGTCGAGATGATCCAAATGATGATCAAGTGCGCAACTTGGAGTGGTTCGAGGATCAAAATGGGCTCAAAGCAAAGGTATATCAATAGGGCCATTTTGATTTTGCACTCAAGACACCATAGAGGGTGTGAGTGATTTAGGATCGATAAGTGTTGACACTTGTTATCACTAATTTTTATATGTCAACAAGAGATGAAATAAGGACATAATTTGAATAAACATTTAGAATAGAGGATTATACTAATAATTTCCACAAGTTTTGGTGATTTATGTAATTTCGGGGACTTAACAGGTAATTGTAGAGAATAATGGAGAAAGTTCCGAATATACAAGACTTGTGAAGACCAAACTTGACCGTGAAGCAACTCAATCCGAAAAGTGGACTAAAACAATCTAGAAACTACCGAGAAGACAGGGAAGGAACCGGAGGCCGAGGAGACCTAGGGCGCTGGCGGCCATGAGCCATTTTGGCCGGCACCGCTAGGTGGGACCCTACAGTCAGCCTCGGGACTTCTAGGTCGGTTTACTACCGACTTTGAGGTTGTATCTACGCCGTTGTTGGAGGTCGGTTTGATCCAAGGGTTGGCGTTCATCGCCGAAAGTACTATATAAGAAGACCCTCTACCCCCGGGCCTAGCAATGAATTTTTATTTGTAATCATTATTAGGCAGTCGGGCAGAAGTAGAAGAGAGAGTTACCACCGGAGAATAGGATTAGCTACTAGTTCTAGTTCTAGTTCATCTAGTTCTAGTTCATCCAAGTTGATTAGCGGAGACGGATACAATTAGAGTTTGGGTGTGTCTACCCCGGAGTTCGTGATCATCAAATACTTGGTATGATTTATCTTATATCTATTACTTTGTTATTAATTGTTATTATGTGTTTGTTTGCTATTTTCTTACTTTATTCTAATAGTATGATTGATATAGATTTAGTTTATGATAGATATATGTATCTATTTGTAGGCGCCTAATTCAATACTCAGTGGGTTAGGTGGTAGAAATTATGTAAAAGCGTGGTGCTTATATATGATTTACCCGCAAATGCACCTTATATTCCTGGTTGCGTGTGGTAGATCGCGGGGGGGTGGCGACCCATTGAGTCCTTTGGAGTCCACCCTCGAATATAAGACACGTGGACATTGATTATGGGGAATATCTTGTTTCACTCTTGAGTTTCTTTTGATAATCGTCCTGATACATGATCTAGAGTTTACTATGCTATAGATGATAACATATGCCTTAGAATAAATGTAATGACTTAGTAGATTAAATGCTATAGATGAATTAAATCTCTTAAAGTAGTCCTATGTTAAGTCTAACTTAGTAGTTATTTCCATCTCTGTGAGTAATGCCTCTGCCTACTTTTATCTATTATTATTATATCTTTATTATCGACTTACCCACTTTAAAGTTAGCACTAATAACAGAATCTCTCATAAGTATGCCACTTATTAATAATGTTAGTGCCCATCTTTAGATTATTCCTCCCTCGTGGTAGAATATAAATGACAAAAAACACAGGATTACTCCCTGAAATGCTACAAATGTGGTATTATTTATATACGTGTAAAAACTGCTAAGGGTATAGATCTTTTATATTTATTTTTATTAGATTGCATATAACACATATCACAAGTATCACTTTTGCATTTCATAGCATTCTTTGTTAGGGATGACAACCTAGCACATAGTAGTGTTAAGAGATGAACCACTTTGAGTTTCTCTAATGGCATATGGCCTAGGGTGAGATTAATTCCACCTTATGTTATAGTGACGTTAGATTTACCAACAAGCATTTACAAGCCGTTGCCGGAGGAAATAAAAGTTAGCTAGACATATTAATAAATGGAAACTTATGAAGAGAATCTAAATTAGGAAGCTTCTTTAGCGTGCTTACCCTTGTTTTTCTTTTGTTTATTTTATACGGGGTTTATCAAATTGGAAATTTATTCACCTCATTTATCGAGAATCAAATCAATCAAGAGAGCACATATATGTTATTGAAGCTATGGGTGAAAAAAATCCCTACTTTGAGAGTTTTTACTCCTAGCACTGCGAGGACATTCGCAATGCAGGACCAACACTTCAACTTAAAGATCTTGAGTTTGAGCTCAAGCCAAGCCTCATCAACATGATACAAGCTACTCCATTTAGTGGAAGGATTTACGAAGATGCACGCTTACATCTCTGAGCAATTTTACGAGATTGCCAACACTTTTTCACCCATGGATATTCCCCAAGATATCATATTACTCCGCTTATTTCCATTCTCATTGAAGGAGAAAGCAAAGTCATGGTTCTATACCAACAAAGAAGAAATCAAGAATTGGGATGAATGTTCTACGGCCTTCCTATCAAAGTTCTTTCCCGCGGGTAAAACCAATACCCTACGAGGAAAAATCACAAATTTCCAACAATTAGAAAGGAGAATTAATCTCAAGTGCATGGGAGCGTTTACAAGAATACATATCGAGTTGCCCTCATCATGGAATAGAAAATTGGTTTGCTTATGCAAGGATTTTATCATGGATTAACGCAAAGAGCACAAGAGCAACTAGATGCAACCTGCTGAAGGATCATTTTTATCACTCACACTTGACAAAGCCGGCACCCATGAACAAGATATCGAAAAATCAAAGCCGGAATCAAGACACTCAATATTATCATCCATTGAAGACATCCCAGAAGAAGTAAAAGCACTATCAACCCGGATGGATGTGTTATTAAATTGGCTTGAACAAAGAGCCAAAGATAAGCGTGAAAGACAAGATTTACAAGACTATATTAATTCTACATCAAATTCAAGCATGGTCATCAACAATTCAACATCAACTCAAGAACAAAAGATACAACAGACTACGCAATAATCCGGTAAGTATAAAGGTAATATTCCTAGAAGCCCATTTTTAAGAGAGTTAATTGAGGAGCAAGATAAGTTAAATAATGATCTTCTTAAAAAGCTTTGCCGCTAATAAACAAGTTTTAGAAAATATAATTTTAAGATGGATCAACTTTACATTTGCTTTTAAAGAACAACATCTTTTTAATAAAAAGGTAGAAAGTCAAATAAGAAAAATTGTTTGTTTTGCAAAATCTGTTGCCACTAACCATGAGCTTGAGGTAAATAATGTTACTACAAGAAGAGGTAAATCTACACGCTGATCCTGTTGACCCAAGAAGGATAATAGAAATAGCGATCGAGGACACCTATTATGGCACCCGCAAAGCCACCAACAACAACAAGACCTGTGATACAACCAATAAGAGAAGAAGAAAATAATGACATAGAAGATTTGACTCAAGAACCTCAAATGGCCTTAAGACTTTCATGATACAAATCTCCTACCATATCCAAGAAGAAACCGTGGACCCCAAGTGGATGATCAATTTACCAAATTTGTGGAGGTGATTCAAATTATACATCAACATACCTCTACTAGATGCTATTCAAGTTCCAACCTATGCAAAGTATCTCCGGAGATATTCTAACAAGAAAAGACCATTACCCACTATGGAGGTAATCAAGTTAACGAAAGAATGCGGTTAAATTATCCTTAATATTTTGCCACATAAGATGACCGATCCAGGATACCTAGTAATTAATTGCTCAACCGGAGATCATCAATTTACAGACACTATGTGATCTTGGAGCAAGTGTTAGTGTAATGCCCAAGACAATTTTTGACAAACTCAAGTACACAACACCGGAGCCAACTTCAATATCATTACAATTGGCGATCAATCAATCGGATATTCCTCAGGAATTGCGAAAAATGTACCGTTAATATCAGGAGGATTCTTTATACCTGTGGATTTTGTAGTTTTGGATATGCCACCAGACTCGAGTGTCAATCATTCTTGGGCGACCTTTCCGAAAGTACGGCTAATGCAAACATCAATGTCATGGAGAGATTACATTTAGCTTAAATGGAAAAGAAGAGAAGTTCGCATTTAAACCCGTCGATCGAGCTCGGTTTGATAGCAAATAAGATTGAATCAAAATTGAAGAAGAGCCATCATCGGTACCATCTCCTAACCGGAGAAAGCATTTGATAATTAATCAAATTGGTTAAAGTCCTCGAACTGGGTAGGAAACATGACTCTAACTACGGAAATTTATCAAGGTAAGTCAAGTAGTTATTTATATTATTATGCATTTACTTACGAAAAAATCCTATACCCCATATAAATAATTTTATGGTGTTTCACAACCTATGAAAATATTTATTGTGGAGGCTCAAAATATTTATCCTTACATTATCATTTTTACTCCTGCATTTTTATATTGAAAAAAACAAAAATAGAGTCACTAGGTGATGGGTCCCCTTTGTCATATACTAACTTCCATATTACACCTAACTTGGACAAGACAATTACCACTCAAACTCACCTACCACCATGCACCACTACCCGCCATCTCTTTTCCACCGAAAGCACACTCAAAAACAATGGCATTGAGGTGAGCAATATGCTGCATGAAGGTGAGTGGGAGAGGGCCCACCACCATGGCGGCCGGCGCCATCACCACTGGCGGCCGCCAGGCTCCCATCTCCTCTATAAAAGCCCCCTCATCCCTCGCTTCTTCATCACACCAACATTGCTTTGATCAATATTTCAGCTCACATTCCGAAGTTCTAGTATTCAGAAGCCTTGAGCTTGGTAGTAGAGAGAAAGAGAGAAGTGAGAAGGAGGAAGGAAGTGCTTAGTAGTAATAGAAAATTTTCTTGAGAGAGGAGAAGATCTTGAGAGTATTAGAGTAAACTAGAGAAATTAGTGGAGGTGCTGTCCTAATGGAGTAATCAAGATAAAATTTTGCTAGGGGAAGTTCTGTCAAAATAAAACAACTTGCAATCTTTCTTTTGGATGACTAACCCCTGACGACTAACTGTGGACAGACTAACTTATATCTTTTTATTCTAACCCCTCCATTAGTCTTTTGTTTGTTTTGTTTGTATATTAATCTTTTTGCGGATGAGTTTAAAATCATTCAGGTGGGAGAAGATCAAAACGTCTTCAGAAACTTGAAGAGTCATCTTCCAGAGCACCATCAGAGACGAGTTATGAGCCAGAGCAAGATGTGCCACCACATCCAGCTCCTGCTGCAGTGAGAAGGTTAACTTCTGATTCACATCTCAAGTTTCATGGCCAATATGAGAGAGAAAGGTACAACCAGTTGAAGGGACGTAAGTTCACTCACACTCCTGTGATCGATCCTGATCTTCTAGCCCAAACAGGTATGGATTCTGAATTTGCTCATATTTTTCGTTTTTTGGGTTGGGAAACTTTTGCGAATATCACGGAAGAAGGTTCTAAATATTTAACTATGGAATTTCTTTGCACTCTTCGTTGCACTGACGAAGGAGTCACATTTAGATTCTTCCAACAACAATATTCTCTCACTTGGAGAAATTTAAGTGATGCACTAGGTTTTCTGCACTCTTGTGTCATGGATTTAGACATAGCTTTGGTTGATTTCAATCGGGCAAATCGTTTGGAAAGATTTGACCAATGTAGATGCATTCTTAGATGCAAAAGCCAAGAGACTTACATTTACCCACTTTCCGCTTTTTTCCATAAGTGGATTCTTTTTCACTCTTTTGCCTAGGAAGGATGGACACAATGTCGAGAGTAGGAGAGTTGCAATTGATCTATGCAAATATAAAGAGAAGACAAATTTCACCGATATACATGTTAGTTCAGCATTGATAGCTGTACCAACTCTCCTAGGAAATGTTAATTGCACATCACTGATCACTAGAATTGCCAACTATTTAGGACTTTTGGATGATAATGCTCATGTTGCTTTTCTAAGGGATGATAGGCCTGTCATAGGTTTTGATTTCTTTAGTAAGGGACACATTTTGAAGAAAGTAGGAAGCACTTATGTCATGATTCATCATACTATTGGGGAGATTCGGTTGCCTAACCCCGATCTCTCTATATACAATGTGCGCCCCTATTTGTTGAATGTGCAGGCACAGCCCATCAATGTACAAAGACCCATGCCAGCTCAACAGACACGTACCCATGATCCAATTTGGACCGGTGCTGACCCAAGACCACAAGAACCAGCATTTGGAGGATACCAGTCATGGACTTATCCCCCACCATCACAATCAAATTATGGTCGCACTGATCAGTCCCCAGATATGAACAAGGAGGCCCAAGTGAGCAAGGAGGAGATGCACATATTCGTCCGAGAACCTTATCGTGGAAGTGGTTATTTCCATGAAACTCCGTGTACCTCTCAACAAACTCGAACCTCGCCGCAGTTCTTTTGCAGGTACGAGCCATATACGCCCAAGGGTTGTACAACACCGCTCAAGACATAAGATTCGACCAAGTCAACTACTACAATTATCGAGAAATTGGAATAACCGCATGCAACGTAACATCACCGATCTTCAAGACACCGTCGAAAGTGCCAGAATGAAGAATTCGATTGCCATGCATGGACGCCGCCGTCGTGGGCGTCCTTTGAACCTCTGAACCACTACCGGCCTTGGGGAAGATCCCCGTTTGGCCGGGTAAGTTTCATCAACCCGGCAGTTATCTATTTTTATTATTATTATTATAGTTTGTTTAAATTTGCTTTGCTTTGTTAATTAATTAAAAAAAATGCATAATCATGAAAAAATCAAATAAAAAGAGTGTATAATTAAATTTAAGTTTGCTTATTTTAAATAAATAATTTAGTAGCTATCTCTTGGAGATGATGAATAGTTGCTCTGTTTTAATTTCTTACAAGTACCTATCATTGGTTTAGAATTCTCCTATGCTATAAGAATTGTTTTATTTTTGAGAAAGATCTAAGCTAATCTAGGTAATTGATTGATATGATATAAGATAGTTTGAGTCGCTATTTATCTTACTCTAAGTTATACTAAATTCACGAGGTTTGATTTGTGAAAATTTGAAAATTGCATGATGAGTTTCCTATATGACCGAGAGTTCTCGAAAATCCTACCACGACCATATACATGTTGATAGAATAAAAACTCTTTTACTACTTGCTTAGTATTGAGTTTAGTCAACCATTGAGACCCCCAGGAACTTGTCATACAATTTCACGCACACCACTCACAT
This sequence comes from Hyparrhenia diplandra, assembly GCA_015847255.1. Classification (NCBI taxonomy): domain Eukaryota; kingdom Viridiplantae; phylum Streptophyta; class Magnoliopsida; order Poales; family Poaceae; genus Hyparrhenia; species Hyparrhenia diplandra. Next base: position 146,918 of record JADLZK010009293.1, on the reverse strand, counting down.
ACCCTTCATCTATTTGCTAGCCATAAAATATTTCTCATCTCTATATAAATATTCTCTAAAACCCATTTATGCTCCATAAAAATTTATTTATCTCTCAAATTATTCATTTGACAAAAAGAAGAAAACTCAGGCTAAGCTAAAAAGAAAAGAAAGGGGATGAAAAATGGACAAGTGTCCTACGGGCCAGTAGAGCCTACCTCCCTAAAAAGAGATGAATAATGAACAAAAGTTCGAGGGCCGTAGAGAGTCCACATCTCTTAAAAATAGAGAGAGAATAATGGACAAAAGTCCGAGGGTGAGTAGAACCCACCTCTCTATAAAAAGAAAAAGAAAAAGAAAAATTAAAAGGAGAGAGAAAAATGGACAAAAGTCCGAGGGGTGAGTAGGACCCACCTCTCTAAGAAAAATAAAAAGAAAAGCTAAGCCTGTGTTTTCTTCTGAGTCTTTTGAAAAATTAAAGAGAGATCAAAAATATCAAGAAGAAGGAGCATAGTAGAATTAGATATCCTATTATCACCATATATCCACCTCACAAGTACATTCCATACATTCACATTATATGACTTGTTCCTTTGGATCCATTGTTTGACTTTACAAAATATACTTTGCAAAGTATGTCTTTGCCTCCCACCTATGAGCCCCGGATATAATCTTTAGTAGATAGGTTGAGAGAAGATATGATATTTTTGCCATGTTTCACAATTGTTATATATATCATGAGAGAAGGCATGACATCATTGCCTAAGTAAGGATCTAAAAATAAGAATAATAATAAAAAATTACTTGAGAGATTTGAAAGAGTCATACAATGGAAACTCTGAGTTTTATTTTGAAAAATTATAAAAACTCGAGGATAGAGGTGAATTGAAGAGTTTGAGACATAGTGCTTGACTTGATTATTCTATCTTTCAATTGCTTTAGATAAAAGTGCAGGTAAAAGTTCCATATTTTTCAATGAATAAAAGAATGATGAAAGATTAGAATAATTCACCTTGTTCTTTGGAGGAAAATTCTAAATTGATGATATGTGTATTTGTGAGAAAATAATTCATTGTAGCAACTCCCATCCACTCGGTGAAAAGCTTTGCTAAGAGACTAGCAAAGGTTAAGCTTGGGGAGCTTGTTGACACTTGTTATCACCCATTTTTATATGTCAACAAGAGATGAAATAAGGACATAATTTGAATAAACATTTAGAATAGAGGATTATACTAATAATTTCCACAAGTTTTGGTGATTTATGTAATTTCAGGACTTAACAGTAATTGTAGAGAATAATGGAGAAAGTTCGGAATATACAAGACTTGTGAAGACCAAACTTGACCGTGAAGCAACTCAATCCGAAAAAGTGGACTAAAACAATCTAGAAACTACCGTAAGACACAAGAAGGAACCGAGAGGTCGAGGAGACCTAGGGCACCGGGCTGCATGAGCCATTTTGGCCTACCGCCCGGGGGACCCTCCTCAGCCTCGGACTTCTAGGTCGGTTTACTACCGACTTTGAGGTTGTATCTACGCCGTTGTTGAGGTCGGTTTGATCCAAGGGTTGACGTTCATCGCCGAGTACTATATAAGAAGACCCTCTACCCCCGTGCCTAGCAATGAATTTCATTTGTAATCATTATTAGACGCAGTCGAGGGGTAACTAGAAGAGAGTTACCACCGTAGAAATAGGATTAGCTACTAGTTCTAGTTCTAGTTCATCTAGTTCTAGTTCATCCAAGTTGATTAGCGCACGGATACAATTAGAGCCGGGTGTGTCTACCCAGAGTTCGTGATCATCAAATACTTCGGTATGATTTATCTTATATCTATTACTTTGTTATTAATTGTTATTATGTGTTTGTTTGCTATTTTCTTACTTTATTCTAATAGTATGATTGATATAGATTTAGTTTATGATAGATATATGTATCTATTTGTAGAGCGCCTAATTCAATACTCGAAAGGGGGTTAGGTGGTAGAAATTATGTAAGCGTGGTGCTTATATATGATTTACCCCGCAAATGCACCTTATATTCTGGGTCGTGTGGTAGATCGCGGGGGTGACAGCCTGTTGAGTCCTTTGGAGTCCACCCTCCCAATATAAGACACGTGGACATTGATTATGGGGAATATCTTGTTTCACTCTTGAGTTTCTTTTGATAATCGTCCCGATACATGATCTAGAGTTTACTATGCTATAGATGATAACATATGCCTTAGAATAAATGTAATGACTTAGTAGATTAAATGCTATAGATGAATTCTGTCTCTTAAAGTAGTCCTATGTTAAGTCTAACTTAGTAGTTATTTCCATCTCTCGTGAGTAATGCCTCTGCCTACTTTTATCTATTATTATTATATCTTTATTATCGACTTACCCCTCGCTAAAGTTAGCACTAATAATGTAATCTCTCATAAGTATGCCACTTATTAATAATGTTAGTGCCCATCTTTAGATTATTCCTCCCCGTGGTAGAATATAAATGACAAAACCCCGATTACTCCCTGAAATGCTACAACAAAGGGTATTTATATCCGCAACGCTTGGGGTATAGATCTTTTATATTTATTTTATTAGATTGCATATAACACATATCACAAGTATCACTTTTGCATTTCATAGCATTGTTTGTTAGGGATGACAACCTAGCACATAGTAGTGTTAAGAGATGAACCACTTTGAGTTTCTCTAATGGCATATGGCCTAGGTGAGATTAATTCCACCTTATGTTATAGTGACGTTAGATTTACCAACAATAAGCCGTGCTATAAAGAGGGGAAAACCTCGGGAACATCGATCCTCTTATGCCTCTAGGTTCAACAATCATATGCATGCATTCTAACCTAGAGAGCTAACCCGTCCTTTCTAAATTGTTTGTGAAAATGCTAACACACGAGCACATGGTGATGTACACGTGGTGGTGTTGGCACATTTATGGGCGGCGCGCTTTTGAGAAAATGATATGCATATTTTCTATTGCGCCGTATGCATCGTGGTGACGAAATTGTTTTGGAAGAAAGGCGAAGTCGCGGGATGAAGTGTGCATCAATATAACGCGGCGGACGCTAGAATTGATGGCGGTGGGCGCGGCTCGGCGTCCCTGCACGGTGAAAAACTCACGCGTAAAAGTTCGCGGACGGAGCGTCCGACTCCTTATGACGACGCGTCCGACGCGACAAAGTTCCTTCGGGGCATTTTGTCGAATGGCGGCAGACGCCGAACTGGCGCTGGCCCCACGCACGCCAGTATAGGTCGCAAAATTGGCTCCCCGACGACCGGGGCGCGGACGCGGCGAATGACACGGCGACGCTAAGGCTTTAGTGTCCCTGGGCGATGTTATAAATTGAATTTGAACCTAATGGCTAGGACGCGTGGGCCGCCAGGGAAGCTCAACGTCCCCTCCCCGGTGTCCCACGCACACGTTTTTGGCTGGTTTGAAGTGGGGTGTCCCCCACCTCTATAAATACTTGTGTGGCCGGCCATTGCTCTCTCTCGGACATTTTCATTCACTCCGTACACTTTGAGCTGAGAAAAAACCTCTCCCCACTCTCCTCTCTTGCTTGTGAGCACATTCTTGAGAGATTGGGTGAGAATCAAGTGCATTGCTTTGTGAGTTGCATTTAGAGGCACTTGAGGGTTGTTGTTGCTTGCTATGGATTTCTTGTTGCTCTTGGAGAGCACCACTCCTAGCCAGCTTGGCGATTGGTGGAGGCGTTGGCAAGAGTTGGTGATTGTTCTTGGCCACCTCCGGTTGATTTGTGAGAGGACCGTGCATCCTCGTCGAGATGACAAATTGCAAGTAATACATTGCTCGTGTCTTGGGTACCTCTCATTTGCTTTGGGTGCAAGTAGCCTAAAGGCACTTGGCTAGGAGTGAGCTCCACCTTGCCCCACACGTGAGAAGGTCGGCACAACAACGGAGACGTGGTTTGACGGGTGCTCAAGTGAACTTTGGGGTAAATCATTGTGTCTCTCCATTGTGATTATTATTTCTCGGTGATTGGCTTCATTGTTCATATTGAAATATCATCTCCGTGATTGGGTGACTCACCTCGACAAGTCGGTATAACTCCTCTATCCTACCTTGCATTACTTTGTTAGTTATATTGTGCTAGTGTAGCTTGATTAGTTGTGCTAGTTGCTTAGTATAAGTCTATTTGTTCACCTAGAGTATCTAGTGACATAGCCTTGAGTGAATTAGAGATCATAGCAACTAGAATTGTGACTAGGAGGCTTGCCGACAAGTAGAGCTAGTGCAAACGCTTTTATCGCCATCTGTTATTCTAACAAGTTTGTCTAGTGTTTTGTAGAAATTTTTATTAGGCTATTCACCCCCCTCTAGCCATTTAGGACCTTTCAAGTGGTATCAGAGCCGTGGTCACCATTTGAGAAAGGATTAACACCCTTCGGTGCAAGATATGGCTAGCATAGTGTTCAACCATGTTGGGGGAAAGCCTCCGTTCTTTGATGGTGAGAGTTCTTTTGATCATTGGAAGAGAAAGATGACTATGTACCTTGGATCGATACATGAGAGAGTATTGGAGGTGACGGAGAATGATTATGTCATCCTTGACCCTTCCAAGCTCACCGATGATGATAGGGCAAACCGGACTTGCAATTGGATGGCACTCAACACCATATACAATGCCATCGATGCAAAGATATTTAAGGGCATCAAGGACTTGGATCGTGCTAGTGATGTGTGGACAAGATTGAGTGAAACATATGAGGGCACAAAGGTTGTCAAGAGTGCCAAGCTATATGGCCTCAAGAGTGAGTTTGAGACCTTCAAGATGAAGGAAGGTGAAACAATCCTTGAGATGTTTCATAGGCTACAAGTGATTGTGAATGATCTCAAGACCTTGGGCTACAAGACTGTTGATGGTAGTTATTGACCACTTTTATATATATGGAAAGCTCTTAAACATGGGATGAATGTTACTAAAATATTATTATTACTAATGATTTCCACGAGTTTTGGTGCACACTCAGTTTTGTAGGAGAACTCCAGAAAACAGCGGAAATAGAGCCGAAAAGAGTGAAAATAGAGAAACGGAAGAAAAGGACCAAATCAAGGCGATTAGTACAATTTCTAAGGGTCAAAATGAGAAGAGAGGACACCTCGCCAAGGCCGGGGCCCACCCACTTCCCGTGGGGGCTGCGTGGCACCCCCCCGGGTGAAGCCATGTGTCCCGCTTCGGAATGTTCCGACAACCTACCTATGGAGTTGATCTAGTCCGTCCAATCAAGTCGGTTTGATCCAAGGGCCGAGATTCATCCTATGGGGCTATAAAAGAAGGGGCGGGGGCTACCCCCCGTAAAACCCTAATTCATTAGTGATAGACGTAATTCCTTCTTCGAGTTCTCTCTCGAGAAGTCTAGGTTAGAGAAGTCAAGATCCTATGATTAGAGCATAGCCACTTCTAGATTAGCTACAAAGGATCTTGATTAGCAATCGAAGTTTATTAGAAATAGAGAGATTAGTGAAGAGTGCTTCTGAGGAGTCCTACTGCCGGGATCTTCTCTCTTGTATTCGAAAGTGATCATTCTCTTCGCGAGAGGAGGACGTATTCGTAGATTATCCGGTATTCGACTTCATAATTAAAGTAAGTTTTGGTTTATTCTATTCTTCAAGTTTACAACTCTTTTTAGAGTACTTTAATCTTGGTTGCTCTTGATTAGAGGGATAGTTTCTAGTGTATGCGCGTTGCTTAGACTAGAGTTATTTGTGAATGCCCCTTTTTGGCTTGGAATCGCTGGTAGCATCATAAAGGTGACTTTATAGCTTTATTGAATCCTCTTTAGCCCACTTCCCGCCAAGAAGTGAACGGTAGTCTTTGTCTGTTCTTAGTAGAGTGATTTCACTTTTTTGCTTTATTAAGAATTAGCGTCCATGATAGCATAAATAGAATGAGGTTTATCGAGATTAGAACAAGAAGTCAGTTGTTGTCTCCTAATTCTAGCTAGTTTCTTAAGTACTTTGATTGTGAAGTGGATTGGGTAAACGCTAGTTATATTAATCTACTGTTCCTTTGGGTTCGATATTTTAAAACCGGAGTTCATCATTTGGTGAAGTGCTACAACGGTATTTTTTATCCGTGGCGCTTGTGCATATTTTTACAACGACATTGTGTGCATTTAATTTATACAAACAAGCATTTACGCGCCATTGCCGTGGAACGGTAGTTTTGTCGATAGTAACTTAGAGTATTACCTAAATCTTGTATCATATAGTTATCATTTATCTTTTATTGTTTGTTTGCATTTACTTTCGAATTTACTTTCTACATTTATTTTCAGTATTTATTTCTTTAGCATCTACTTAGTTTTTATTATTTGCTTTTATTTCTTGTTTTATATAAAAAAGAAAATGTCACAAAAATATTTATATCAATTTGGAGCACCTTCGAGTTTGTACCTTAGGCCAAATTGAATCAAATAGACATATCTTATCTTACGCCTATGAGTTATTTTGCAGATCTTATTCAATTAGTTCAGGAAAATCTTTTCTTCTGAGATGAGATGAATATGAGAATCCTTATTCTCATTTGAGTGATTTTGACCGAAGCTTATGCAAGCCTACATTTAGAGGGTATGAATGATGAAACCATTAAGTGGAAGCTCTTTCCTTATTCTTTGAGGGAGAAGCCAAGCATTGGTATAAGCTTCGCATCAATAGTTTCCAAGGGATTGGGAATTTTTACAATCTGAATTTTGCCTACAATTTTACCCCAAATCCGGAAGGTTGTCAACCTTCGTTTAGAAGTCTTGAAGTTTAAACAATTAGAGGATGAATCTTTAGGTAAAGCTTGGGAGAGACTAGAGTCAATCCTAAATTCTCGTCCCAACCTTGCCCTACCCCCGAACCTATGGTTCTCGCAACATTTCTATATGGGCCTCAACCAACATACTTTAGACTATCTTAACACATCCTCAGGAGGATCGTTCTTGCACAAAACTTTACATCATGCTAAGGCTATCCTTACACGCATCACACAATGTCTTCCCCGATGAGGAGGAGAAGTGGTTAGAGGAACCAAAACCAGTAGAGCCAGATTCTTTAGAAACATCCCAAACTATACAACCAACAGATCCTGAACTAGCTCCAGAAGAGCAGGAGGACATCCCTCTTTCTGATTTTATGCTTGATTTTGAAGATGAATTGTTCGCCGATTTCTAAACACTTCAAAAATATCAAGTAGAGAGAAAACCTTATGGGCGCCTCTAACAATTGAGCTCTCTGAGGAGAAATTCTTGAAAGAGACTATGAAGAGATTAATTTCTATCATGAGCTTTGAGTGGGTAGAAGAGTCAGAGCTTTCACCTGATATCATTTGATTAGGTACACCTTCTATACCCATTAAATGGCAATTCAATAGAGAACCTTTCGATGCCCTATACAATCCTATGGTAGGAGTCAACATCACGTCTGCTCTTTTTATGCAAGATTATGTCGACAACATAGTCTTGTCTCCTACCAACAAATGAATAAAGAACCTTTTTGGACACATTGTTCCAAGTTTGGGGATTCTTCATGTAACCCCAAGTTATTGTCAATGGAATACAAGTCCAGCTAAGTTTCTATGTCTTTGACATTCAAGAGTTTGACATCCTAATAGGTCAACCTATAGGAAAGTTTCTTATGGAAGGAGAGCCTGGAAAGTTAGACTTTTAGCTTCGAGAGACCTTAAGTTCTCTATAATTTATGATCATGCTTTGAAATCAAAATTTGAGTTTCCTCCCGCTTAGAGCCTTTAGAAGAAGTAATGTAAGTATCTTTTGATAATCCATTAGAATTAAGAAGAACTAGAAGAAGATACCCATCTTTTCATCGAAGAAGAGGATGAGGATCCCATCGATCCTGGACCTCTGCATGATCTTTTAGAAACTCCCAGACCTCCTATAGAGTGTTGATGGTAGTTATTGACCACTTTTATATATGTTTTAAAACCATCAACCAAGGATCAATGCTAGATAAATATTATTATTACTAATGAATTCCACGAGTTTTTGGTGCATATAAATGTTTTTTCAGGAAGAACCTCGAAAACCTCGAGAAAGAGTCGAAAAGAGAGAAAATTAAGAAACGGAAGAAAAGGATCAAATCCAGGGCATTGGTATAAATTCCAGGGGTACAAATGACGAGAGAATGAAGCACGAAGAAGGCCGAGGCGGACCCCACAGTAAGGCTGGGCGGCACCCCTCGCCACGTGGCATCCCCCCGGGGAACCATGTGTCCAAATTTTTCGAATGTTCCTACAACCGACCTATGGAGTTGATCTAGTCCGTCCAATCAAGTCGGTTTGATCCAAGGGCCGAGATTCATCCAAGGGGCTATAAAAGAAGGGGCGGGGGGCTACCCCCAAACCCTAATTCATTAGTCTTCAATATTATTCAGGGTTTAGATACATTGTAATTAGAGAGAGAGTTTAGTACTAGGGTTTCAGAGATTAGAAGATTAGAGAGCTCTAGTTCTTCGAGATTAGAGTAGTAGATTGTCTAAGTGTTCAAAGGAGATTGCGAGCTCGGCTCAGGATTTCAGATCTATTATATTGGAGATATTTGGTAATAAATTTATCTTGAGTTCTCATTATGATTATGCTTTGTTTTCTTATATTATTGATTGTTATGTTCTTAGTATATTCTAGTTTGATATTTGATATAGTTCCAGTTATTGATTATTATATGCTAGAGATCGTGGACAACTTAGCCTTTATCTCAAGGGGGTTAAGTCATAAGTTATATGTAGGCATGGTGCATAGATATAAGTTATTTGCAAATGACCGCTATATGCCGGGGTTTGGGGTAGTTCGTGAGGGTGACAGCCTGATTGAGTCTTCTATAGTCCTCCCCCTGTATATAGTGAACGTTAGGATGTGGTCGCGATGGAGGCTAGTTTATCTCATTATAAATCCTCCTTAGTTGATATCCCTCTTGCTATATAGTATGATTTGCTTGTGCTATACATGAGAATATTTTACATGCTATGCTTTGACTTGATGATTGATAGTTACTTTAAGTCTTATCTCGTAATACCCACGATAGTCTATACTAATATTAGTGAGTCTCTATATCTATCTATCTCAATGGAATACCCCCGGGCATCGTTTTATCTTTATTTATTGTCTTTATTATCTTTTGTTATTATCTTTAATTAATCATTATTTATCTTTTCTGTTTACCCCTCGCTATAGTATTGGAATGATTGATTTCATGTACATAAAATATAGAATTGCCATGAGTCATATGAATGTTGCCTCACAGTCCTTCCTTCGAAAATATCAATTACGATACCTGGTTCATCCTAGGTGAAGTGCTATAGTGGTATAGAGTTTATTTCCAGTTTATATCTGTGCGCTTGCCGATATAATGATTTTATATGTGACAACGTAAGTGTAGATTTATTTTATACCCAGTGTTTCTAGGCGTCGTTGAGGAGATAGGTTTTACCTACCTTTTTAGTGATGACGTTTAGAAATGCCAACAAGCATTTAAAGGCGTCATTGCCGGGGAAGGAAGAGTAAATATGGCTCTAGACTAGAAAAAATATGTTACATAAAATCATAACCTTTACTTTAGCAGGGATCACCCTTGTCTTGTTTTCTTTTTTCTTTTTATTTATTTCAAGTAAGATCATAATTGGTTGTGGATCATCGGTTTCTCATCAATTTATTATCAACCGATCTGAAGAAGAGGATTTGAAGTAGTTGACGCTATGGCAACCAAGACTCGCATGAATTCTCAACTCTAGCATTGAGAATATTCGTGTTGGACCGAGAATTGAACATCAAGGAAGACTTTGAGTTGAAGCCAAGCCTCATCAACATGATTCAAACCATCACTTTCAGTGGGAAGCAACATGAAGATGCCACTACTCATTTGCGTAACTTTACGGAGATTTGTAGCACCATTGCCATCAAGAACATCCCACATGAAATAATACTCCTTCGTTTGTTCCCATTCTCATTGGAGGGAAGAGCAAATCATTGGTTCTACATGGAAAAGAAGCGATTCACTACTTGGGCATTATGTGCCAAGCATTCTTAGAGAAGTATTTTCCAGCTAGCAAGACCAATATGATGAGAGAGCGTAATCATAACATTTCAATAGTTGAAAGGAGAAACTATTCCGGATGCATGCGAGCGTTTTCAAGATTACATTCAAGATTGCCCACACCATGGAATGGAAGAATGGTCTGCTCATACGCACCTTCTTCCATGGCTTAATCAGAAGATCACAAGAACAACTCAATTCTACTGCTGGAGGGTCATTCATGTCCCTCACTCTTGGAGAAGCCAAGAAACAATGGAGAAAATAGCGTAAAAATCATGGATGGACATCATGCAACATTTAGCCATGTCATGAAAATGAAGAAGTTTCGTAAGAAATGCGTCTTTGTGTCAACCAAGATGGATGTGTTAATGGATTGGCTTGAGGAGAGCAAAGATACAAAGAAGATAGACAAGCCATTCAAGATGCATATTCTCGCATTGAAACGTAAGAGGAAACGTTTGGAGTCTCCTCGAATCCAAGGATCTTAGTATTGTCGATTCACAAATGTAAGGATCGAGGAGAAATTCAGCCAAAATCAATTATTCAGGGCAAGTATCAAGGAGAGTACAAGGCTAAACAACCTACTCTACGAGAGTTAATTCTTCAGCAATCAAGAGTTAATGAGATGGTTAACAAGAAGCTTTCTGCCCATGATAAGATATTAGAAGGTGTTAATGCGAAGTTGGATCAGTTCTCATCTACTTTTCAAGAGCAAGATGCCTTTAATAGAAAGATAAAGTCTCAGGTGTTGCATCTGTTTGCTAGATTGCCTGTTGCTCCTAATAATGAGCAAGTACATAATATCACTACGAGGAGGGGTAAATCCACACGTGACCCACCTTATCCGAAGGGAGCACGGAGGCCCTCAGAATCAGTGATAGCACAGGCAGGATCAGAAGCTGAAGAAGAGAGAGTTGAACCAAAAATAGAAGTTACACCACAAGATCATGAGTTGCAGCATGATTATCATGATACGCAACACTTGCCATTTCCAAGACGGAAAGAAAGAAGAGCCAAGAATGATGAGCAATTCAAGAAGTTCGTGGAAGTGATTGAGAAGCTATATATCAATGTGCCATTGATGGATGCCATGCAAGTGCCTACTTATGCAAAATATCTTAGAGACATCCTCAACAACAAAAGGCCACTACCTACCACTAAAGTCATCCAACTGACAGAGGTGTGTAGTGCAGCAATATTGAATACAGTGCCTATCAAAAAGAAGGATCCTGGACATCCTACTATTGAATGCTCGATCGGAAGTCACACTTTTGAAAGTGCATTGTGTGATCTTTGAGCTAGTGTCGTTGTCATGCCAAAGACAATTTTTTGACAAGATCGGTTTCACGACACTCACACCTACTTCAATATGCTTGCAATTGGCGCACCAATCAATTCGTTATCCTATTGGAATAGCAGAGAATGTTTCAGTACAAATCCGAAGTTTTGTCATCCCAGTTGACTTTGTGGTACTTGATATGAAAGAAGATACAAGGACACCAACTATACTCGGAAGACCTCTGCTGAGTACACTCATTGCTCATATTGACGTCGGAGTTGGAGAAATAAAATTCACTATTAATGGAAAAGAAGAGAAGTTCGCTTTCAAGTCACGACCGGAGCAAGCCTCTCTAGTAGAAGCTAATGAGGACAAGGACTTAATAATATCTCCTACAAGCAGAAGGTGGACTTGATCAACCAATTATATCCACCGAAGATGCAACTACTCGGCCTCCGCAATAAAAAGGTAATTCGGTAAGAATCCTCGCTTTTAATTTTATGTATTTTATTCTTGCCATAATTTTGCCTAGAAAATTTTAAAAATAATTTTTCATTGCAATTTATTCCAAGCCCCATATAAATAGGATTTACTGATGTGTCAAAACCCCGTAAGTAATATTTACTATGGAGGTAGAAAATTATGAATTTACCATCATTAGAATTCTTATTTTTCATAGATTCATAAAATAAATTTTGTTGTGCTACATTTTGTGGGGTATTATACGGTAGAAATATGGAGACACATGGGACCCACATGTCATAGACTCATTTCTTCCACCTACCACACCTTTTGTCTTTTTTATTAATTCAAATTTTGAGGCCAACCCCACATGGGACCATTCCGACAAAGGACAAGCATTGGAGTGAATTGAGAGGATCAAGACATGGCAGAGGAGCATCTCGAGGAAGTGGGACCCACTTGGCTTTCGCCAGGGCCGGCGACACCCACCACCTCCTCTCTCCCCATTCTTCTCCTACCTCCATTCTATCTCATTCTCATCCCCGAAACCACTCCAAATCGCCCGAAACCAATCACAACTTCGTGAACCACCTTGAGCTATTTTGGAAAAAAAAAAAAATTAAGGGAAGTGAAGGTGAAGTGATAGATCCTTGCTTATTTTCTCTAATCCTCACCTTTCCTCTAGTTTTTGTGGAGAGATTTCTTGCAGCAAGGCAACCATGAAGGGTTGGAAATCCTTCTCATCCATGGTGACAAGAAGTAGATCAAGAGGAAGCTCACACCAAGCACACTCCGAGATGGACCTTGATTCACCAAGACCTTCCATAGGAGGATCTTCATCTCGACAATCCCATGGTGAGCCTCTTTCTCTCTTGAATATTATCCATTTTCTTAGTGATGAAGAGAAGGCCAAGCATAGGAAACTTAAGGACAAAGAGTTTGTCATGACACCCATTATTGACCCCGATTTGCTTGCTTCTACCGGTATGGATGTAGAGTTTAATGAAGTGTTTAGGAGCATAGGTTGGGATGATGCTTGGGAGATAAATGAAAGGGGGTGTAGGCTACTCACACTTGAATTTTTGTGCACCCTAGAGTTACTAGAACATGGAGTGTCTTTTAGAATGTTTAACAAATCATTTTTCTGTGAATTGGATGCAACTTAGTCAAATGTTAGGTTTTCCGAATATTGCCATGTTGATGTTGATCTAGCTTTGAGAGACTTTGATAGAGATAACTTTTGGCTAGACATTTCTAGCATAGTTTTGAAAGCAAGAAAGAAGCCTTGACCGATGAAATCCACCATCCCACTTTGAGATTCTTGCATAGGTGGATGACAATAACTTTGTTTCCTAGAGATGAGCTTAGAATTGCTAGAATAGAGGAATTGAAGTTGATGTATGCCATGATTAGAAAGATTAAAGTTTCCCTCACAAATTTTTGGTTACTCATTGATTGTCATGCCTAGTTTGAAGAGAGGAAATATTTCTTGCACATCTTGGATTACTCGTATTGCTACTAACATTGGTTTGTTGCAAAATGCTACCATTGAATATATTTTTGAACCTTGTTTTGTTGGTGGTTATGCATTTTTCAATCATGCTCACCTGCTTAAAAGAATGGAGACCAATATGTTATGTTTTATAAGGGTTACATTAAAGAATATGTCTTACCCAACCCTTCTTTGGGGTTGTATGTTGTGGATAGCTTTGTCTTTGACTTGCAGGAAGAAGGAGTACCTTTTGGGAGAAGCTCATCTAGACCCACCAGAAACCCACAGCCTAACTATCAAGAACCTGTCACACCTTACTCCAAAGATATGAAGAATTTATTGGTTTTGAGCAACCTAGACCATCAAGGGCATATGGAGTAGATGAATGGCCAATACCTCAACAATCAGAATCATCCACTAGTACTCCTTGGGGAGACCGAATAAAAGTTGGGGCCGGGACGTTTTAATCAATACCTCTCGAGCTCGGACCCCGACCTCGACCTCTACCTCCGACCTCCTCGAGGTCACCCGCGACCTCCTCTCGGAGGACTAACCGTGACTTGGCGTGCGCTCAAGTCATCCCGCCTCGTGATCCGCCGGCGCTGGAGGATATCCCGAAGATACGATTCGATAGGATAGACTCCGATCCCGAAATCTAGCAACAGATCGTATCTTGATCGTACTTTCTGATCTATAACCCTACCCCTGGCTATATAAGGCGGGTAGGGACCCCCCCCTCATTCGACACCTAATCATTCATAGGCATAGCTAGCTTACACCTGTTGTAAACTAGCTAGATAATACAAGCAGAGCGCAGGACTAGGGTTTTACGTCACGTCGACGGCCCGAACCTAGATACATCGTGTGTCTTGTGTCTCTGAATCACCGTCTAGATCTCGATCTCATGCACTGCCCACCGAACCGATCTACCTCCTGGGACGACCCCGGAGGACTGTTGGAGATTACGGTTCGACAACATCTTTGGCCAATTCAGGTTTCCCAGGTAAGAGTTTGCAATTTTGTTCCATGGGTGTATCCACTGGATTGCACCCTGTCAAGCCACACTGCTCTACAATTTTCTCAGCATAGGCTCTCTGATAGAGAGTGATTTCACCAGGCTTCTGCCTCACTTCCATACCTGGGTAGTAACCGAAAGGTGCCCAAGTCACTCATGCCGAAAGTCCTGCACATCTATTGCTTAAACACCTGAATGTTCTTTTCATTTGGCCCACAGATGATGAGGTCATCAACATACACTCCAAGCAACAACAGTGAGTCACCATTGCCCTTCTTATAGACTGCATGCTCCTCCTCACTCCTACAGAAACCCAACCTGACAAGTTCCTGATCCAACTTTGTATTCCAAGCCCTGGGTGCTTGTTTCAGACATTAAAGGGCCTTCTTCAGTCTTAGCTCCTTGCATGGTTGCCTTGGATCTTGGAAGCCTGGAGGTTGTTGCACATATACTTCTTCCTATAAATCACCATTCAAAAAGCAGATTTGACATCCATATGATGCACTTCCCATTTTTCACTGGCAGCTAGTGCTAGAATCAGTCTGACAGTTTCTAGCCTAGCAACATGAGCAAACACCTCCTCATAATCTACTCCTTGTCTCTGAGCATAGCCCTTTGCCACAAGTCTAGCTTTGTGCTTGACAATGTTACCATCAGGGTCCCTCTTGACCTTATAAACCCACCTCAAACCTATTGCTTTTGTGACCCTTTTGGCGTAATACCATACTTGCCAGTGTTGTTTTCTTCAATTGACTTCAGTTCGTAATCCATAGCCTTGACCCAAAGGTCATCTTCCAATGCATCTTCCACTCCAAGTGGCTCATCTGCTGCCAACAGGCATACTCCACTATACTCATAATTCTGCATAGCCTCAGTTGAGTCCATGATATCAGTTAGTGTTCTGAACCTCAATGGACCACCATATGTTTCTTCTGAATTATGACTTGGTGGGGTTGCATATGTCACAGCTTGGCCTCCACTAGTCCCTAGAGTGATAGGAGAGTTAGGTGCATCAACATAACTGCACCACCCCCGATCCGCGTAAAAACCATTCCCTACACTGATATCAACATTGCCTTCTGTTGTTGGATTTTGGTCAGATAGCTCATAGTGAACTATGAAGGTGTCATCCACTTGCTGGTCTGCACTGCACATTGTGTTATTCCAATTCCATGGTGTATTCTCCTCGAAGATACCATCTCTACTAGCCACTAGCCTGCTGGTGGATGGATCAAAGAGCCTGTAACCCTTTGTGCCTGATTCATAGCCAATGAATATCATCTTGCTAGATCTGTCAGATAGTTTATTCATCCCAGGAGCTACAACCTTTACATGTGCCAGACAACCAAATACTTTCAAATGACTCACCTTTGGTTTTGTACCATGCCAAGCTTCATATGGGGTCGATTGTTAAGAGCTTTGGTTGGTGACCTATTCAAATGGTAAACCGCAGCCCCTCACCGCTTCACCCCAAAAGACCGAGGGTACTTGCATTGCTTTCATAGAGGCACCGCCATCTCAACAACTGACTGATTTCTTCTTTCCACTACACTATTTTGTTGTGGAGTATATGGAGTTGTAGTGTAGTGTTTTATCCCACCTTCATCTGCGAGAAAATAGAGAATGTATTGGAGTTGAACTCCCCACCTCTATCTGTCCTCAGAGCTTTTAACTTGCCACCCTTTTCAGTCTCAGCTCTCTGCTTGATCTTCTTGAAACTTTCAAGGGCCTGATCCTTGGACTTAAGCATTTCAATCCACATATACCTACTGTGATCATCAACCACAAGAAGGAAATATGAGGAACCCCTATGCTTTTAGGGAGTTATCTCATCCATAGAGATCAGCATGTACAAGCCCAACACCTTTTCTCTCCTCAAACTTGACACATGAGGGAATGGCTTCCTATGCCGCTTTTACCTGCAACACAGCCATCACACACACCTTCTACTTTCTTAACACTTGGTAGGCCATCAACCATAGACTTAGCATGTAAATCA
Organism: Hyparrhenia diplandra; assembly: GCA_015847255.1. Classification (NCBI taxonomy): domain Eukaryota; kingdom Viridiplantae; phylum Streptophyta; class Magnoliopsida; order Poales; family Poaceae; genus Hyparrhenia; species Hyparrhenia diplandra. Next base: position 130,632 of record JADLZK010009293.1, on the reverse strand, counting down.
CTCAAGGATCTGAAATTAAGATGCCCATATCTAGCATGCCAACGCCAAGAGCTATCATCGATTGAGCAAGTAAAATCAGATCGGTGGTGTCAACCCAAATTTTGCCAAGCATAGTTTATTGCCAATTCTAGGTGCAGAAATCAATAGAGTGTGTTCCCCGATCATAAACAAGCTTAACCGCCATTTTCTCCCACATACTTAAAACCTTTCTCCTCTAGCTGACCCAAACTAACAATGTTGCTTTTCAATTGAGGAATGTAATAAACTTCAAGAAGCACTTTATGACCTGAATTTTGATCCCGAATCACTACTGAGCCCATACCTTCGATCTTGACACTCGATCCATTATAAAACCTGACAGAACCCCTGACAGTGGTGTCGAGTTGTGTGAGTGCCAAGCGCATTCCGGTCATGTGGTTACCGCACTGTGTCCGTGACCCACACACCATCGTGAATGCCACCGGGATCACCTTCTCCGCCGTGGACACACCGCGACCCGTGCACAACGCCGCACGTGGGCCAACATGATGAGTGCGCCGGCTTGACTAAGCGCCGCCAACGACGATGTTCCGCCCCGGCTGGCCTCCCTCCTTCTTCTTCTCCTTGGGCCGCTTGCGCCCTCCGCCCCAAAGGGCCGTAGATGCCATAGTTGCGACACCGGCCCTTCCTCCGTGGCGTGCCCTTGGAGGTCGGTTGACCGACCCGGAGGCACCCCTTCCGGGCGACGCACCGCCTTGCCCTTCCCGGAGTTTCCACCGGAACCCCCACCGGACTGCTTGTTCCCGGTGTGGAAACGGTGTTTGTTTCTCTCCAGCCACTCGTCCTCCGCGAGCAGGAGGCGGCCGGCCTTGTCGACGATGTGGTCGACGTTGTCGGTAATACGGTCCTCTGCCGCCCTCAGGAGCCCCACCAGGTCATCCACCGAGAGTTTCTTCAAATCATTGAACATCTCGATGGACACCACAACTTGGTTGAATCGCGCTGGCACGACGCGCAAAAAATTCTTCACTACACGCATCTTCGATCGCCTCCTCGAGCCTCCTTCACTACACGTGAAGTGATCCTCATCGCAAACTCATCGATCGATTCACCGTCCTTGAACGCGATGTTCTCGAACTCCTTCATCATCTTCGGGTGTTAACCTCCTTCACCCGATCGGCACCAACGCCGCGATCGTTCTCACCACTTCCCAAGCCTCCTACACGGTCTTGTGCCTGCCCAACATCTGCCACATCTCCTTCGGCACCGAGCGGAGCAGCGAGCTCATGGCCTGGCGATCGTGCGCCCTCTTGACATTGGTACCCGGGTCGATCACCTCCCAGATCTCCAACGCCTCAAGGTTGCACTGCATGATCGGCCCACTCAGTGTAGTTGTCCCGCTTTAGCATCGGCCACATCAGCGACGACTCCTTCATGCCATGGCTGCTCGACGACCCGTCTCCCATCTTCTCCTCCTCCGGTGTCTGGCGGCGAGGGACGGCAATTTTCTTCGGGCGGCGACGTGGGGGGACTCATTGAGCCACTATAATGCATAAACCGGCTTTGATACCAGATTGTTGGAACCGAGCTCAAGAACGGCGAGCTCAGCGGCGGCGCGATGCCGGGGGTGGTGGTGGCCGCAAGACACTAAAACCCTAAGCGATGCGCGCTGGAGCGAATGAGAGCGAGAGAGACGGTTTGGTTTACTGCGTATGGCGCAGCCTCCACACAATGCATTCATTGATCTTTGTACACGACTCGATCATCCCCGCCGCAGCTGCCAGCTGCGTGGTGCGCCGTTATTCTCGGTCGCCCATGCGACAAGCACGGCATGCCAGCCACGGCGAGGTGAGCCCGTTACATGACGCGGTCATGGCGCAGTGGAGTGCATGTCTCCCCCACTACCCACGATTCTACGCGTTGAATACATAAACATGTTCAAAATAAAAGAGCTAACAATGCACCTAGAATGGATACATGATCTGTCACGATTACAGAGAGCGACTGCCAACATAATGCTAGTGGGCTAGTGGCCCTTTATATATGATATATACGAGGCAGTAACCACTAGCAGACGCCCAAAGAGATTATTAAGAAAAAAAGGAGATCAAAGGAATAAACAAGCCATTTGGTCATGTGCTGGCAGATGGCAGCTGGCGCCTTGCGTGTATAGAGGCAAAAGAAATTAGCGGTGTCATGTGTCATCCTTCAAAGTCCAAACCGAGGCTGGCCGGATCTGTAAGTTGAGGGCATCCCTAGATAGGATAGGATAGGTAGCCTGCTGTCGAAGGAGTGGAGAGGAGCTAGGATAACAGCAGCAGCCATGGCGCAGATCAGCGATGTGATGCATGCCTCGGCAGCCTTCGATGCGGCGCGCCAGGAGATGGCGTGGGCGTACAGCGGCGATTTCACCGACGTGCCCGCGCCTATGAAAGACGCGGTGCATGCCATCTCGAAGGTGCTGAATGAAGCAGAGATGCGGTGGGTGACATCCAGCAGAGAGGAGAAGAAGAATAGGGAGGACGTTGGGGTGGTGAAGGAAGTGAACACGCGGTCCATCGGGGAGGCGGAGAGGAAAATCAAGGACTGGTTGCTGCGTCTCGAGGAGGTCGCCTGCGACATGACGGCTGTAGCTCGGACGGAATTGCTAGTTGAGTACTCCAGCATCGACGACGATGATAAACTGGTACGTATGTGTGTTACTCCACCCCACCCCCCGGTTATTGGTACATATGCTTATATGGGAGTCAAGTGAAAAATGTGTATCTTATCTGTTGAGACTTCAGTATGTGTACTACATAAACGATTTTAGCAACATCAACGTTTAAAAATTCATTTCAAAAAACGAGTCACCTTTAGATTTTTTAAATTTTCTTTTGTGAAAGACGGATATTTTTTTGTGGTAATGTGGTATATGTACAAATACCACTACTTTTGAGACGCATGGATCTAGAGCCACCTCTACAAATTGATTTGTAGAGGACTAGAGGTGACTAGATTTAGAGCCAGTCTCTAGCACAATAAAAATTTGAATTTTTAAACAAACTTGAATGAAGACATGACCAAAACTATAGTTATATATAGATCTTGAAAAACTATACAACTTTTATAGTTAAGAATTTTTTTATTGCAGATAGATTAATTGTAGAGAATAGGAGTGATAAAACCACATCAACAAATAGTACTCCGTATTGATATATACTTTGCTTGCAGTGTGCACGGTGGCTCCCTTGCCTCCCAAGAACTAGGCGAGCTGCCAGAATTGCTCCTACCATTGACACTGTTGCTCAAGAACTAGAGAAGCTAAAGAAGCAGTATTATAAGGAATTTGGATATAGCACCGGGCTACCTCTCGCCACCTGCACGGAGCAGCCAGCGTGTAGTAGTGCCACTGGTGGCCAAGAAGAAACAGAGTCCAGGGTTACTGGGAATGTGCTGGTGGAAAGGGACGATGGTGTCAAGCAGAGGATCATCGACATCATTAATCGTGATGTAGAAAAACGTAGCAGGTTTGATACAGCTACCATACTCCCCATATTTGGCCCCCATGCGTCGGAAAGACAACACTAGTGAAATCGGTCTTCCATGACGAAGACGCCTTCGGAGCATATTGCAAGGTCTGGGTCGACATGCGCAAGGGGTGGGACATTGAGGAGATCGAAGAATCTATCATACAGGGCTTGTACGAACAATATTATTGTTACTTTGGGAAAGTGGGGATTGAAGCGGCCGGATATGGTGCTTACATTTTCAGACTGCTGGCGTTTTCCGAGAAGCGGCTGCTCCTCGTCTTGGACAACCTGGTGGAAGAGCAGGAGCAGGACCGCTCCATGTTGACAAACTGTTAGCATCCCTGCAGAATGATGTCAAGCATGTGATTGCGATAATCACCACGTGGAGCGAAGACTTGGCACGGTACGTTGCATGCTGCAGCGAGATTTCCGAGTACCGGCTGCATCCCTGCAGTGACGACATGTGCTGGGAGATAATCAAGCAAACAAGTGGCCTCGATCTTGAAGCCACAGCTGCAGGTACAATCTCTTGAATAAATAGATTCATAGCATAAGGGCGTCCGCAATGGTAATAGATAGTGCTAGCTACGTAGTCGGTTGATGTGGAGGTGAGAGACAACAAAGATTATTTTATTTTATTAGACCCACATGCTTCTTTTCACATGTTCTTGGGCTACGTGGAAATAGCCTAGCCATTTGCATGTAGCTGTGACTACTCTCTCTCCCTACTTTTCCTCGCTTATGTCACACCTAGATAGCAAAATAGCTAACCATTGGGACGGCCTAAAAATTTGTCTACAAATAAAATCAATGAGCCCCCTAAATTAATATCTAGGAGATTCAACGGGTGTGTTTAGATCCCCTCGAAATTGGCATCAGAGCTTAAAAAGTGAAAAGCACCGTAGCACTTTTCATTTGTTTGTGATAATATTATCGCATACTATGGGGTAACTAGGCTCAAAAGATTAGCCTTTGCAACGTACATCTAAACTATGCAATTAGTTATTTTTTTTACCTACATTTCATACTCCATACATGTGTGTTTTTTGGTGCATTTAATGATTCGATGTGATGAGAATTTTGGGAACTTGTTGGAATCTTGCATGATGTGCTAGGAACTAAACACAGCCACGAATCAATGGCCTATTAACGTATTTTTCTCGATGTCCATTGATATTGACTGCAACCCTCTTTCTCCCTCTTTTGTAACAATGTATCTGAACTTGTGTAGTAAATGCTATAATTAATTACAACAACTAATAAAGGACGATGGGTATGATCTTTTCTCTGTTATACTAATATATCTGTCCTAAACTTGCTAGGAATAGGAGTAGCATTATCAAAGATGGATGGCCGTGAGATTGCAAGCAAGTGTTCAGGCATACCAATAGCGGCGAAAGCTCTTGGGCGCTTCCTGCAGTCCGTGGATCCTAAAGAATGGCCAGGTCTAATAAGAGACGATGTCTGGAATATTGGAGGAGGGCTTTCTCGTTGTTCGCTGCCCACTCACAGTGCCACCGTGTTTGCACACTTGAAGATGAGTGTGCCCGATCTGGGAGCTGAATCATGGATTTCCTTAGCTTACTGTGCCTTCTTCCTCTTCCCCCCAAAGGGCAAGGGCCACGGTGTGGTCACTCGTGACCTGCTTAACCAGTGGATTTCTCTCGGTATCACTACACGTGAGCGTGGCGCATCGTGTATCAGGAAGCTCATAGACCATTCGCTTATTCTCCGTGAAGCGCCAGCTTGGGCTGAAGCGCCAGATTGGGCTGAAGTGCCGGCTTGGGCCAAAGAAGCTTCGGTGAGTCACTGCTGCATTCAATTCATCATGCTCCCTCCCTTTTATAATTTATTATATTAGGAGAGCTACACTGTATCCGGTTTGGTTATACCTTTCCACTTCGTTAGTCCTTATTCGGTTTGGTGACAACCGGAGAGGATTGAAACAAAAGGATTATTTAGTGTATATTCTTTTTTTAAATTACACAGTACAACGCACACTAAATGTATAAGGACCGAGCACACTTAATACAACGCAAGCGCACGCACACTCACCACCCCTATGAATACACTTAATGCATAACGCCGGTAAATCATAGGATTTGAACTCTGGTGGGTAGCGTCCCACTGTACCATCCTACCATTGGGCTACAAGACAATTCGCAACTTTAGTGTATATTCGTGTCGATGAGGTGCAAAAGCTTTGCTTGGTACTATGAAGCAGGTGTCCTAGGATACTGAAAAAAATTCTCAGTTGTTTGGTTTGCCTAGAAACTCTAGCAAGAGGAACCAAAAGAAATAAGACCATCATGCTTACTGCAAATTAGGGGGCGTTTTGTATCTCTTTTTATTTTGGAGGAATTAAAGTGTACATAATGTAAATTGACTTCCACAGCTTTCTCAAATTCACATATAGCCTATCTTGAATTCATAATATGAGAGGTGAAAATTGATTCTATAGATCATCACGCTATGTTTCTACAGCAACTTGTAGCATGCCCTTTTAACTCTTTTCCTTACAGTAGAAATGCAACATATATAAGTATCTTCCTTGTAATTATTAAATACACATGCATATTAGTTTAAATAATCTGTGCCTAAATAATAATTATTAGATTGAATTCAATTCCAAGGATCAAAATGGATCTTAGTTTATTTTAGCTCCTCCATTTCTTGAGTGGCTTATCTATGCAAAGGAGGAAGAAAAAGAATTATCTATTATATAAGCAACTGTTCAAAAATATGCCACAGGTGCTAGCTTGCATATTCTTTGCTAGTATCATCTCTCCAACGTATTTTTTACCTCCTTGTATTTCATCTCTCTCCTCCGTGCACCTAGCTTGTGAGACACCAGGTTGGAGCTGAATAAATGTACTCACAAATCAAAATCACCATCATTCCCTACAATCCTCTTTGAGTCTTGAGAGAGTATTGACTGAACAAGCCCTTACAAATAACTAATCAATCAACATAGAACACATAATTATTACTTCCACTACTTATAAAAAAACATGTCATTCTAACTTTAGGAAGGTAGTAGGGCTGTTCTCGGTAATTTCCTTTTGCATCATTATAGCATTCAGCCAACTATCCGACCCTGTTTTGATCCTACGATCTAAAATGTTTAGCCTAGATCACTTTAGCTCTTGGGATCCAAATAGAAGGTCTGAAAGTGCTATCTAAAATTTAGCCAATCTGACAAAACTTTATTGAACTAAAATATTCTAAAGCTTTAGTTCTTAAATTTAGGCAACCAAACTTTAGATCATAGTATTTAAATAGGAGCTACATAATTACACATGTGGACCAATATTCTAGGTTGGTATGTTTTTGGAAGAAAGTATTGTAGTTTGTGAATAAACTTATATATATGTTCTATAGCTAACAAAAATTGCTTATTCTTATGCACGTGCTCTCCCTCTTTATTCATTTCAAGAACAAATTGTTCTCCCTCTTTTTTTTTTAGTGTGTCGCAAACCCTCTTGCAGAGGTAGGATAAAAATATTTTTTGTCTAAAAAAATAGATACTTAAAAAAGATCTAATACTTAATGTCTAAGAGCATCTCCAATAATAGTACTACCTAAAACTAGATTTAAGTAGGCGGCTATTTCCATTCTACCTATGTAACCAGCACCAAGAGGACTACCTATTGGCCAACACCTAAATTTGTTTTTACATTCAATGACATGTGGGACCCATGTGTCATCCCCTTCTTTCGTTCTTTGCAATCCAACACCACGGGAAGGAGCAGGGCAACGCGGCACCAGCGAGGAGCAAGCTCGCCGCCCGCGCTCGCGAACCAAGCAGCAGAGCAACGCCGCCGCACCGGCGAGGAGCAGGCCTGCCACCCGCGCTCGCGAGCCAAAGCAGCACCGGCGAGAAGCAGGCTTGCCGCCCACGCTCGCGAGTCGTGGAGTAGGGGGCCACCGCGCCGGGCCAGGGCCATCCGCCGGAAACCTCCGTGCCAGGCTCGCCGGACCAGGGCAGCGGGGCCACTGCGCCGCCGAGATCCACCTTGCTGGACAGGGCCGTCCGTTAGAGCCGCCGCGCCGGGGCAGGAGGCACGCTGGGGGTGCCGCCATGCCGCGGAGAAGCTCCGCCGGGTGCTGGACTCGCGTGGTTGGGGAATCGGGATTCGAGAGGCCACGCGTGGTTGGAATCGCGTGGGGAGGAGACTGGAGAGAGAAGGGATACCTGCCTGTTTGTTGGTCCAAAAGCAATAGGGAGAGTTAAAGACGATTCAGGTAGCTGTTTGTGACCCCTACTATCTAAATATAGGATAGGTAGTGGGTTTTAGATAGTCCGTAGTCTGTTAGAGGAGGGAATAAGATTTTCTGAAAAAAACTTAAAAGCAACAGTCATATATGAGACTATTTTAAATATCCAAAGCATATTTGTTTGGTTCCTCCAACAGTTTTTCAAAAATCTCGATCCTAGAACACAGAAGACAATTTTCTACGAGGAATCTCGGACTATTTAAAATTATCATAACTAATTCATATTTCCTTTCTCTTTTGTATATTTGAATTAGAAACCCAGTCATACCTTTAATTCTTTCTTACATCTTCACACCTCTATATTGGCGGAAGGATACATGCGGGTATTAAGCTCTAGTACAGAGAAGGTTTAAAAAAAAAAAGCTCTAGTACAGAGAATGCGAAAATCCAGCACATATCACGCACGGTCGAGCTAACACAAACTCCATAAATCTTTTTTTAGATAATGGAAAATATATTTCCGGCTTCGGTCATCCGAGGATGCATCAGGCTAACAAAAATACAACTGAGTGACAGTGTTACAGGTAAGACAAAGGTCACCCGAAAACACCGGTGCACTAAAAGAAAAACAACTAAAACCCATCCACCATTGGAGACTCGGATCCCGTAACCCCAAGAACAACATAAGGCCCCATAAGCGTGTGCGATGAACCACCACCTTGATGCCGGCGTCGGCCGACATCCAAGGGATCTTCCACCGGCGGCGTCTCCAACGAGAAAATGTCATCCAAAGACGCCATCGCCGCCCACCGCGTTGATTTTCACCGTAGAGATCCACTTGAATGACGGCGCCTCCAAATGAGGAAAGTGGCGCCCTCGGGCATCACCGCCGTCGTAGATAGTGAGCAAACATTGCCATGTCCCCCTCGGGGCCATGTTGTTATTCGCATAACGGCCGGCGGCGTGCACCATCGCCCGAAAAAACGATCTTGAAAACAAAAAGCCGACGTCCACCGCCTCCCCGTCCCTCTCCACGAATCCTCCACCTTGACGAGCGATGTGGAAGCCACCCATGACCGCCACCGGGTTATTCCCGATATGGCCAACCAAAGCCGCTTCACCGCCGCCGCCGTCCGAAAACACCGCCGCCATGGTCGACGTCTTTGCGACGCCCATTCCTGTGGTCGCCGGATCGCCCGCACCCGGGTTCTCCGGCGCCAGATATGGATGGTCGGCCGCGCCACCATGGGGTCGACTCGCCGCTCCGCCCACAACCCTGCACTCCACGGCCACCGCCGTGGCGTCCGCGATCGTCTCGGATTGCCTCCGGAGACCTGGCCGCTAACCTCCATTGCTTGGCCACCATCGCCGCCCCCCCGACGGGGCACCGGATCCGCCCGCCAGGCCCCCGCAACAGCCCGAGCCAGGCACTAGTGGTGGCACCATGCGGCGAAGGAGAGAGGGGGCGGCGACGAGGGTAGAAGAAGAACCCGCGCGCCGCCGCCGCCACCCCACCGCCGCAGCCTGGCCACCGGCCGACGCCGGCCGGCCCCCGCGATCAGCCTTGATTTTGCCCCATGCGGCCCCTAGCAAGGCGGCGCCCGCCGATCCAGCGTCCTCACCGCGCCGCCACGCCACCAGCGAGACGCCCGCCGCCGCCATCCCGGCCATCCACGCGGCCACCGCCGGCGGCCCGGCTCCAGCCGCGGCGGAAGAGAGAGGGGGGAGAGAGAGCGTGCGGCTAGGGTTTCCCCGCCGGAGCCGCCCACGTGGGGGAGCGGCCCGGGTCGGGAGGGGCCTTCGCGAGATCTGACTTACCACAAACTCCATAAATCTATACCATGTTTCTAGCAAGCATGGTCATACTAATCAGTTACCTCGATCTGACTCCGCCGCTACAATACAAATCAATGGCCCATCCACTTATCTTGTCATAGCTAGATAACTCCGCCGCTACGTCTCAATGGTGCGTATGTGGGCAAATTCATTCTAATCCCTTGGTTCTAACCTAAATGGCTATAACTTAGTGCTGGAAAATATCCTCCCTACTGTCCACCCACTAGTACACGTACACGCAACCCTCTATATACAACATAACGTGCCCTGTTTTTAGCTGCCTTAGTAGTTGATTGTACATTTAATGCTCTCTAACGCAGCCTATACACCTGAATTTGTTCCAGGATGCTAGCGCAGAGGCTGCAACGTTGTTGACAATGGAAGGTGATCTCATGCACGATTTCGCAAGATACCTTTTAGGCGACAGGCTGATTGTTGTGGATGGTAAAAATGGGGCCACGCCATCAACGTCGTCTCCTTTGAATAATAAGAGCAGCAGCAGTGCCTACTTGGCATTGGTCAGAAATTTTGATGCCAAGCAACTAGATATATCAAATATACTGCCTGCTAGGATATTAGCGCTCCGGTTTGAGCTCTGCAGAGAAAATGGTGGTCAACGACGGTGCGTTTGCATTACTTGGCAAGTACCTTCGTCTACTGGACCTAAGTGGATACTCTGAGAACAAAAAGCTGCCAGACTTCATTTGTCATCTGAAGCAGCTGAGGTACCTTAAAGCTCCAAGGATCCAGGATCAAGAGCTTCCTAGGTGTATCACCAGCCTCCACGAGTTAAGGTACCTCATACTGCACGGGTCTTGCCAACTCAAAGACTTAACCGAAGCATTTCAGCGTCTCAGCAACTTGCTTCACCTCGACCTATCTGGATGCTCCGAGCTGAAGGTACTGCCCGTTTCATTCATGAGGCTATGGAGATTGGAGCACTTGGACCTGTCAGCGTCAGGGATTGAAGCGCTGCCCGAGTCCTTTGTCTGGCTCCGAAATCTGAGCCACCTGGACCTGTCACGCTGCTCGGGGCTAAAAAGCACTGCCCGAATCATTCGGGGGTCTCAATAGACTCTGGCATCTGGACCTGTCACACTGCTCGGAGCTACCAGATCTGCCCAAGTCTTTCCAGTCCTTGACAGAGCTGCGGCACCTGGACCTGTCGGGTTGTTTCCGGATTGAAACAGAAAAGGAAATCAGAGAGTTGGTGGAGACCATCAGAAGCAAAGGAGGAAGGGCAAGCGGGCCACAAGATGCTAGCCTCCGCGAGCTAGGAACCATCCAGTGGCGGATCCCGAAACGGGCCACAGGGGGGGCTAAATAACATAGGCAAAAAAAAAAAAAATGCTCGTTGTACATAGTACTCTAAGATATTGACAAAGATTGATATTGATTCAAAGTGCTCAAATATTCATAGAACTATAATGAGGATAGTGTCGTGTTTTCGAAGACATGGGGCGGCACACTTATTTTCGGAGGAAAGCGTCAGTGTTCTACTGGCTAGCTGCTGCCCAAAGGTCTGCGTTCAATACTTGTACCGATAACATATTGGCTTTCCATAATCCAACTACTAAAAAGAATGAAAACAAATCGTCGACGGCGAGCGAAACTGTCGTCCTCTCCTTCGCCCGCCCGGCTGCATCCCACGCGCTCGCTCCCATGCCCGCCTGGTCCTGCTCCGATCCGCACTCACGCATCCCCATGGCAGTTTTGCGCACGCCTCCCGACATCCACTCCTTCGTCGACACCTCTTCCTGGCTCCCGCTACTTCGCCGCGTCCTAGGGTGGGCTGCACTGGGAGCACCGAATCCAGGGTCAGCGTCGCCACGGCAGCCCCCGAGTTGCTCGATGCCATCGGGCACCGGCGGCTTCGCGGGCACGCACTGCTCCCCTGGCGCTCCGCAAGCATCGGGATGGCATCGTGGGCATCACGATGTACAGGGACAGCGACCACGTCGACCTCGCCCGGGACTTCACCTACATTCGACGACATCGTGCCGTGCCGGGATTGCCGGTGGCTGCCTCATGTCCCTGGACATGGCAGGCTGGAACACCGGCACGGGCGGCAAGAAGCGGGGGCCGGCGCCGTACCGGATCTACAACCTCGGGAACACATCGCCCGTCACCGTGTCCACGCTGGTGTATGTTCAGACATCTATGCAAACCAAAGTTCAGACATTCTGTAGTTGAAGACGTTACTGGTCTCATCAGAAAATTACTTCATTATGTACCCTAGCATACATTTTTTTTGGACAAAATAGCTGCATATTAGCCATAAGAAGTTCAGACATGGAGAGAAGTATATATCAGCCACAAGTCAAGCAGTGCTGATTGGCAATCAGGCAATAATACTTGTCCATGTAAATTAGCCTTGTATGGGATTCATTCGTTTCATTCCTATAAACCAGACATGTAACTTAAAGTACTATATATATTATCTTGAATGGAGTACATCGTGCAATTCCTCTAAACTCTCACACTTTCAATATTGGCGCTCCGGTTTGGGAGGGAGAAGTGGAGCTCATCAACGGTGCGTCTATGCCATTAGCCAAGTAACTTCGTCTAGTGGACCTAAGCGGATACGATAATTCGGGGTAATAACATCTGATCACGGATAAAAGACTTCGAACGCTCCGCCCTCTAGACTCCTCTCGTTTTATCCACCCGACACCACTTCCTCCACTCCTCTCGCTCCACACTCGCCATCTCGTCCTCCTACTCCTTCACCGTCCGCTCTACTCACCACGTGCCATCGGCTGCCAGCTCGTGCTCCCTTCCCCCTCTTGCTTCCCTCGCGCCACCGCTATCTCCACGCACCCCCACTACCCTTGCGACTCGGCTCCTACACCCCACCGGAGTCAAGGGCGATGGCGGCGGCTCCTACGAAAGGCTTGCTCCTTTTAGTTGTTTCAAACATATGTTGCAATAGTTGCTCCTTGTTGTTTGAACTGCTTCATCCTAGTGTTGCGATCATTGTTCCTTTTCTCGTTGTTGCAATAATATGTTCATCGTGTTTTATCCACTACAACCTAATGTTGGAGTAATTGTTTCATGTTGTTAGATGAGTTTTATTCCATATTTTGAACATCTCCTAAAGAACATGACCATTCACTCCCGGGTGAATAGTTTTTAAATTATATAAAATGCAAACGAAGTTGATAAATCATGAAACTTGTGGAGTTGTCGTGAAATCATATATGGAGGCTATAAAAAAATTGGGAATGTTTCGTAAAGGTTGGTTCATAGAATGGCCAAAACCCAAGACAACTCCACATAAGTTTTATTATCACATGTGTTATATGACATGAGTTTCAACCATCGCGACACCAACGTCAATGAAACCTTCCCAAATTTTTTGGGTAGTCTCCACATATGATTTCATGACTAATCAACAAGTTTCACGATTTTTCAACCTCGTTTGCAATTACTATAATTTTTAAACCATTCGGTCGCGAGTGAATGGTCATGTTCGCTAAGGAGATGTTCAAAGTTTTGGGGATACCTCCGGATGAGGCCTAACATTGCACTCACGAATATGAATATAATTTTTTTCGTTCATGTCTCCACCCTATTCGAATGGTTTCCAGTTCAAATTTGGTTAATAAAAGAAAAATCAATTAAACGAAAAGAAACTCAAAATATATACTAAATAGTTTTGAAAAATATGAAATTTGAACATGACCTAGGATACATTGTTTAAACCACACACAAAAAAATTTGGATCCAAAATTCAAAAAAAGAAGATATGTTCACCGAGGGCCTTGTTGGGCTCTCGGTACAATCTTGTCTTCCCGAGAGCCCGTGAAATCCGCCCTCGGTGAATTCTACCGAGTGTCGACAAGAGCAGACCCTCGGTAGAACAAACCCTCGGTAAAAGCCCTAACCCAGGAACTCCGGTCCTATCTTATCCATTCCACTCTCACTCCCCCCACCCCCACCCCTCGCATCTTATCCACTCACTCTCACTACCTCCCTCTACCTCCTCCTCCCGTACCTCCCCCGCCGTCAATCCGGCCGTGCGCCATGCCACCTCCCGCGACGCTCGACCGTGCGCCGCGCCACCTCGCTTCGTTGCCCGCCGCGTTTTCCTGCAGGGCCGGCGCCCGTCGCCCCCTAACGCCCTCTGCGCGGGCTCGGCCTCGCCTCGCCGCGTCTCGCCGGCCGGGCCGCCACCTCGCCCGCCAGCGCTTCCTCACGCTGGGCCCGGCCGCGTCCCTCGCCCCGCCGGCGCTTCCTTCATGCGCGGGCCCGGCCGCCGTCCCTCGCCACGGCTCGATGCGGCCGGCCGCCCTCGCCCACCAAGGCGCTTCCTTCGGGTCCGGCCGCCGTCCGCGCCGCTTCGCTTCCTGCGCACGGGCCCGACCGCCGCTCGCCGCCGGGCTCATTGGCCCGGCCGGCCGCCACCCCGCCTCAGGCTTCCTCTGCTTGGTCGACGCCGTCTACTCCCTCGCTTCTGCTTGCGGGGCGTGCCCCGTCTCGCCTCGCCCGCCTCGCCCGCCCGGGGAGGTAGGGAGGAGGAGGGAGGAGGGGAAGCGGGGAATAGGAGGAGGACGGAGTTGGCAAGGAGAGGATGAGGAGCGGGACCGCGCCCTTGCCGCGACCACACCCCCCGCCAAAGAAGGCAATGAGGAGGAGGACCGTGCCCCGCCGCGACCACACCCCCGCTGCAAGAAGGCAACGAGGAGGAGGACCGTGCCCCGATCCGCGCAAAGGTGAGGTATTTGGCTACCACTAGTTGTGGTCGAGTGGTCGTGATGGTTGTGGTCGTGATCGAACAGTGGTTGTGATGGTTGTGGTCGTGATGGTGTTGTGGTCAAAATTTTGACCTTTTATATATGCCTATGATGCTTTACAATGCCCAAAGTGAGAGACCATGCATGCTAGGACTGTTTATGTTCTCATGCTCGTCATCAAACCATGTGATACATCCATGCCTAGCAATTGTTGTCCACCTCGATGACCTCGATGGCTAGGCCGGATGTGTCACATGGTTTCATGGCAGCCATGAACTCTGTTATCTATTTGTTCTTATGGTCCGAGTATAAATATTAAAGAAAAGGGCATTTAATACGAGGCTATGCTTATATATCATTCCTATGATGCTATTGGTTCTCAAAAGCTTACATTTTATGACTATGATGTTAGTGCCATGAATTTGAGCTGCATTATATTTATTATCTCATGGTGGTCATCGGGCCCAGTGACTCACATCCATTCCTGTGCAATGATGGAGTCGGGTTCGATTGCCTCCCTCATAGCCGGAATGGATCGAGTCACGGTTCCATGGCTACCATGAAATTGCTTTGGCGAAGAGGATGATCAATGTGCACCTATGATCGAGTCCCTTTTTGCAATGGTGGCCTTGTGATGCAAAGTTTTTGCCGCTGCTCAACGAGAAAGAACATCTTTGCTCCGCACTTTCTCCATGATCCTCGCTTGTTCATGTTCGAGAGCATCAAGGGGAAGTGCGGAGTGGCATGTTCTTTTTAGCGTGCTATGATACAAACCTACTTGAAAAACGAGGCTACCTCCTTTTCTTGCCACACATATGGAAGCTTTGCTCTTATATATTTTCATTATGTTGTTCTCCTATCTCATTTTGGGCTTATATATCGGTTTTGCAATGCAATGATGCCTTATTTTATGACTGTGATGTTAGTGCCATGAATCTGAGCTGCATTATATTTATTATCTCATGGTGGTCATCAGACCGTGACTCACGTCCATTCCCAGGCAATGATGGAGTCAGTTCGGTGCCTCCCTCATAGCCGGGAATGGACTGAGTCACGGTTCCATGACTACCTTGAAATTGCTTTGGCAGCAAGGATGATCGGTGTGCACCTATGGTGAGTCCCTTTATGTGACTATGTTCTTTTTAGCGACCTATGATATATTTTCATTCTCGTTTGTTCTCCTATCTGATTTTGGACTTGGCCTGTGATGCAAAGCTTAAGCCGCTGCTCAACAGAAAGAACATAGAGCTTCTCACTTTCTCCATGATCCTCACTTGTTCATGTTCGAGAGCATCAAGGGGGAGGTGAGAGGCTCTATGCTCTTTTAGCGTATACGCACTATATTATGCCGAGGCCCCATCTATATTACCTCATGTTTGTTATCAAACCGTGACTAACATTTGCTTCTACTTTTTTAAGGCTATGGCTTGGTATGTTGTATACCGTGGGTCATTCCCTGAGTCTATGACACTGGGCAAAATGCAATGAGCAAGTGAGTGGTTTTCCGTGCTTGATCACAAGAAGTTTCGCGACGAGAGCAAGTTGCGATGCTTCCTATGCCGAGTGCATTGCTAATTTGGACCACCCATTGCCGGTGCAAGCCACCACCAGCAGAGTTAACCCATTAGGCTCTAGGTTTTGTTGTTGGTTTTGTTGAGTACATTCAAACTTGATGACTATGAGTTGTATCGGTGTAACTAGACTTGTGCCGGATATTGGACAAATTAATCTATGTTTCGATTATGTATGTGATATATATGTGATGAATGAGTAGTATCGCTGCATGGATGTCAAATATATGTGATATGTATGTTTCATTTGTAATGGTGGACAGAAAAAACGGGAATAAAAAAGTAAAAATATGGTCACTGCACCGAGGGTAGTGCTCGGTGAACCTGGGAGCTGGGGCCTGGGAACCCCATGTTGCCAGGTACACCGATGGTGGTTCTTGGCGACACCAGCCTCGGTATAGTATGGTCGAGTCACCGAAGCGCAACATTGCCCCTCGGTGAACTGACCATATTACACCGAGCGGGTTAAAGTGTCGGCCCTCGGCATAACCGTGTCGGGGTTTTTAAAAAATAAAATGCACCGAGGGTATAGTTGAGGTAGCCGTCGGTGTAGTTGACGTCGACGGTGGCAAACGCCGCCGACGTGACCGCAGGTTTTGCGAGGGGGCCGAGCCCTCGGTGCCGGTGTGGCACGGCTTGCACCGAGGGGCTGTTTTGGGCGCCGGTACACCGCTTTCCCGTTTAATATTTCACCGAGGGGTTGGTACCGAGGGCGACGCTGGTGGTGCCTCCACCGAGGGCTATTTGGCCTTCACCGAGCGCTTTAAGCGCTCGGTGAGAGCCTCAGCCTCGATGAGTGACTCATTTACGATCTAATCGGTTCTCACAATTTACATGAGACAAGTAATTTTTTTTTTTGAGATTACACAAGATAAACGTAGACGCTCAACACGCACGCATACTCACCCCTATGAACACACGTACGCAAAACCAAGAAAAATTGATGCCATCATTATTATGTTTTCTTCGGTTTACAAGAACGTCTATTGTTTTTATCATTCACCAACCAAAGGTTCCACATCATGCTGAAACCATTTACGCTCTAATCTGTCTCCTGCGATCTATATGTTAAAGGGTAAATTAATGCCATTGTTATTATGTTTCTCAACTTTCAAGTAGCAATGGTTAGCAAACATTAAGTGAGATTAGGCGAGCAAAGGAATTATGGGAATCAAAGCACGAGTCACTAGAATATGCAATGTAATCTCCCTCAGTAGTGGCGAACAGATCAATCAATCTTTGATATGATCCTTATTGATCATCAAGTAAAATGTTTTCTCATTGTGTTATAATAGTCATTGATTAATTTTAGTTTATATGCTAATAATAAAAAAATCAAGGTGCCAAAATATATACATGGAGCTATCAATAAGGCATATATAGAAAAATTCAAACCACTAATCCGAGAAGATAAAGTTTATGTCATTTCGAATATCAAGTCATAACAGCTACACAGATATACCAACAAATAGAAAATGATAAGGTACTCAACTTCTTGCCCGCAACTATAAGTACTCCCTCTGTTCCAAAAAAAATGCAATTCTAGTACAGTGTCATGGTTTAGTATCGTAAGTTTGATTAGATAAAAACTATCAATATTTATGCTATCAAATAAATCTCATTAGATTCATTACGAAATGTAGTTTTTTAATAAATTAATTTGAAGTCGCAAATATGAATAGTATTTGGTAGAAATTTAGTCAAACATAGATCACTTTTGATGGCACGGAACCCATAGTTGCGTTGTATTGTGGAACAGAGGGAGTAATATATAAAGAAGATCAAGGATACATAATATATTCCATTGTGTAGTTTATAGTTTTTCAGTACAACCATATTTTTTAATAGAATAAATAAATATCGACACATACCTCAGATAAACTACCTCCTTACATTATATTTTAATATTTTTCCTCTATTTTGATCACTGTTTAATAAGAACTTATTGTTTTTGAAACTAGAACTCATATTTATTTATCTTAGATATCGCAAGAGTTGTTGTACACACTCGATCGATAGAAAGGGAGGGCTACAAGAGAAGAAAGGGGATGTCATCAAAGATATAAAACCACTTCATTGTTTACTGAGAGAAATAAAATAAGCCATGCAGGAGGGGTGCGCTTGCCTGTTGCCACTTCCGGTTGTGCATTTCAACAAACAGAAAAGAAGGGTTACATGTGCAAAAGATATAGTATCATATATGACGCGTTGTATGATGGAGCTCACCACTGGCCTTAGAAAAAGATCAATGACATATTCGGCCTCTCCAACACACGATCCATACCATGCATGCATCTAGGTCAGAGTTCGAGTTACGATATATAAGTCTCTTTTGACAAATTCAATATTAATACAACCTGTAGCTATATAATAATTTGATTATGTCTGTGCTCTGAGCATAAAGTGTCTGGTCGGATCATTTAGATCCAACAAAGGCAAATTCATCACTAATAATACTTAGTTACATATGCACTCATGCATATCCAGCTAATGCTCTAAGGCAAATATTCACCATATGAGCATGCATGATACACAAAATAGATCAACATCATTGTTAATTGCCACTGTATTTCTTAACTGATAAAATGATAGTTTAGGAAATATGGTATGCTAACAAAGTGTTTACATTATAACAAAGTAGTAGATTAACTTTGTTAAACAAAGATAACATGCACAAGTTGATTGCTCTCTTCTAAAGCTAATTCTTTGAATTTGTACAGTTGGATATGCAGTTTCTACAATAAAAATCAATCAATCCCTAAATTTGCCTTCACACGTCGATCTTTAAATTGTCTGTTATAACCGAAATAAGTAATAAACATTAGATAGAGTAATTTTGTTGTGTATAGCTTAGTGTCTTAGAGTCATGGTATTTCTGTTGTATGTTGACCAGGTGCTATATATACTATGATTAATATTGTCTTCATTCATTGTATATTGTTGTGACTTTTGTTAGCAGAAATATATATATATGATGTATACTTTTTTGTCATTATATAATGCATTCTGGTGTTTGTTACATTAGAACATGCATACATAAAACCATATTTGTTCATGTATATGTTAAAGTATTTGCATAGACTCTATGTCAATGTTTCAACATATAATTCATTGATAATAAATTTTAAACGTCTTGACAAGTGAGGGAGGTTAGTGCATATGAAATGTGTCTACATTCATAGCCTTTTAAGATTCCCTTAGCTACGTAGATATTCATTATGAGACTCAAAAATTAATATCATCTTGAGTTTAGCATGATTGCCCCAATCCTAAATCTCACACCACCATATCGATCTTAAGCGATGTGGTGTAGTTTTTGAATGACTGTTTATGGCAGCATATATATATATATATATATATATATATCATGGAAAAAATAGCCCGCTATTTTTGCCGCTATAGCCCGAAATAGCTTGAAAAAAAATTGTGCCGCTATTTGCGTTCATGCACAATTTTGCCGCTAAAGTCCGCTAATTATAGTTTATAAAACGCTAAATGCCTTGGCCTTACCGCTATTTAAAACATGGATATATATATATATATATATATATATATATATATATATATATATATATATATATATATATATATATAATATATATTATATTAGGAGCTGGGAACTTTCCAATAATATGGGAAGCTCGACCAAACCAAACCAAGTTGTTCTGGTTCCACCGAACCAGGTTGCCACCCAACCAGCCCACCGCCTCACTGGCCCATTCATCGGCCCACTAGGCCCACCCATATATACCCTTGCAAACCCTAATCCCACCCACTGACCCACCCACACCCGACGCCCCCACCCCTACCACCCGACGCCCGCACCTGCAGGTGCCCTGGAGTGCACGCCGCCGCACCTGGAGCCCGTCAACGCCGGTGACGGCGTCCTCTCCCCCTTCGTCCAGCGCTCCTCTTCGCCACCGGTGTCGGCGTCCCTTCTCCATCCCGGCCGGCGACCCCCTCCGGCAACACCCCCTCAGACCGGCGAGGACGGCGCTCCCTCCCACCCCGGCGGCCCTGCGACGACAGAGCAGGAGGTGCTCTGCCGACCGGTGGCACTCCGTTCCCTCCACCGGGGTGGCTGACGGCCTTCATCTGCTCCTTGTCGTCTGATCCCGGGAAGGCAGCGGATGACGACGACGGCAGCTGCATCTCCAGCAACGGCGCCTTCCACGCGGCAGTAGGTCGCTCCTGCTTCGGACCGCAGCCACGACGGCCGCACAGATCTTCCCCATCCCGAAGATGACTGTGGAGATCTGACAGCATCCGTGCGGCCCAACGGAAGATATCCTGGAGGGCACGCAGCGGCGGATTGACTGATTGAGGTGCGTGGAAACGTGCTGATATTTCATATTCATTTCTGACAACGATTGATTGATGATGCTGAGATTTCATATTTTTTGGGATCTCGTCTAGAGGTAGCCGCAGCGCACATCTCCCGACTCCCAGTCAAATCGTGGCGGCACCTCTCTTCCCCAACGGCAGATGCGAGCAAGACCGCATGATTACTGCAATCCGATGCTATTCCTGGCTGCTGGAGCTCCACCGGTAATGACTCCCAATCATCTTCTTTTTTTAGGTGTTTCTATTTTATTATGAGACGCTGGAAAGCTGACTGCTCGTGCCTATTCTTACACATCTACTTACTGTATCTATTGCATCCGTGAATATTTTGTTTATTCTTTCTATTTGCCTACTTAATCCTTTTTATTTAGCAGTGCACACTGCTGGTCTGATTAGGCATGTCAAAAGGTTGTGACCAGGCGGACATTTCCGTTCTAATTTTTATGCATAACATCCACGTTGTATATGTGATGGGACATGGCATTAGTATATGTTGATTTATCAGTCTGTATATGTGTTGGGACTGAGCATCAGAGGGTGGCCAGGCCCTACCCTGCCATTCACCGGTGGCTCACTCCCTACAACCGAAACCTGCTATCTGAAATTTTGACGTGTTGGTTATAATCTCTGATCCCAAATGCCAAATTGATTTTAATGTCAGTCACTAATTGCTTGATTATAGATAGTACTGTCAGTCACCAGTGGCACCACTTGCTTGATTCCAGATGTTTGGATGCATAGAATTTTTTTGGCTGCATAGAAATTTTTTGGCTGAGCATGCCACATCGGCCCCTAACCCCCTTCCTCCTGCAGATCGGGCCGCGACTCCCCCCCATACACGGCAGCACACCACCTACACCCACGACGGGGCCTGCTCGTGGCTGCTCCCGGCAAGCTTGTGCACGGGTACGAGCTCGGAGGACCGACGACACGGCTGTCAGCTCCCACACCACCTCGGCGGTGCAGACCCTCACCAACCATTGACGGCGCGGACCTGCCCCTTCCCTGATGTGTAGATATGGATCAGCCAATGCATGTGGCCATGTACGTGTAAGCAAGTAAGACGGTATGCTTACTATGATTTTTTACTTTGCATGAACTGAAATTTAGTCTTTTATCTATTCTGTTTACTTTGCAATTAGAGCAGCCTTCTATGAATTGATGGTTTGCAGGAAATGAAGAGGTACTAGCGTAGGAAAGCATAATTTCTATGTATTTGATTTTGAGTTTTTATGCATCTCCTTGGTATGTTGTGCAATGGAATTCAATGTTAAATTTTGAATACATAAAAATTTAGCCTTCAGGTGCTTATTCAGTTACTCCTGCTAAGTTGTGATATGACCATACACATCTCTTAGGATTGTGCAGGAATTGGAGAAATCAAAGCCTATCAAACTAACTAGTGACCTTAATATGTTTATATGCCTTTGTTAGTGTGACCATCTCAGTCAAAATTTGTTCCTGTGTGTGCATTCATTAGTTTCTATGCATAGGCAATTATAATTCTATGCATCAGTTTATATTCTTTATCATTTAATATAATGACTATTGAAACATTGTTTTTAATGAAAGGAAATTGGAACTTATTTTTTTGGCTCCCTAGAAATTATACCAGACACTGGTTCTAGAAACTATACCTTGTGGCCCAGTCTTGATTGCGAGCTCCAGTACTCTATTTTGCTTTGATTAATATGCATAAAAAATTATGGAGCTTCAATAGTCATGCTCATGTTGTAGGTGTTCATGCCATGTCTCATATTTTTGTGTAGCTGATGGTGTATCTACACGTCATGTGTTTCTCGAATTTATATGCCTTTGTTCAACTATTTTTTATGCAATACTGATGTTGGATCCACGTGCATCTTAGTGAGATATTTTACACAACAATATTTTTAGTGATGTTTTTATATGAATTTTGTATGCTTGTATTTCAGGAAATGAAGAGCTACGTGCTTGGACGATGGCGACCGCAAGGATGGCTTGTTGCATTTAGTTAGGGTAACAAGCATAAGGTTTAGATTTATGGTGAAACTGTGATTATGCTTAGTTGCATAGGTTTCCAACCCAATTGAATTCAAATTTCAAACTCCAAAGAAGTCTGTATATATTGTTGGAGCAAAATCTTAATTAGTGTTAGAACACTTTTGATATACATTGATAGAACAATTATATGTAACCTTCTATATAGTTATATACACTGTTGGAGCAGTTATTCGTACACCTCTACATTGTTCTAACAAAATTCTAGTTGGAGCACATTTTATTAAAGGTTGGAACACATTTATATGCATTCCGTATTAGTTAAACATCCACCTCGATTGTCTAACATGTGCTATTCCCAATCTCTAGGTTTAATGTGTGGGATCTCTTTGATGTATGCATTGTTCTCATGTTGATTATATACTCCACTATTTGGTTCCATATCGTTGGTGGTGTCAATCACGGTTTTTATATGGATTGTATGCACTTTGTGAACTCATGGATAATCTTTTTTATCACTTAGCAATGTCATGTATCAATGTATCATATATGCATTCAAGATAAAACATGTTTTCGTGTTCCTGTTTTTTAATCAAATAGCGCGTTATAGCAGGCGCTATAGCACCGCAATAGTGGCGAATAGCACCCAGAAACCAGAAAGGGCTGGCGCTATTTTGCATAGCCCGCGATAAAAAACGTGGATCCAAACATAAATTTCTATGCAACATTGGTGCTAAAAACTTTTATACATGTCTTGTCCTGTGATTCTATGCATCTAACTAGCCTTCGGCGTGTCATGATTCAAATTTTAAATTTTGGAGAAGATTGCATCATCTCCAACTCTCACAAATCAGGTGTAATGTCCATCGCTTATACGCGGTAACAAAATATTTTTTTATTCATCCAAACAATAATTTCTATGCAACACTAGTGCTAAAAATATATATGCAACGACTACTCAAATACTTCATTGTGCATCTTGACCAGCGATTCTATGCATTTAATCGCCCATCACATGTTATTTTCAAATTTTGGAGAAGACGAGATCGCCTCCATGTTGTAAGCTTCTGGTCATCATACATTATGCATTGTCTCAATGTTAATTATGCATCACTTTATGAAGGAAGTACGATTGTCGGCCAGCATGGTTGTGTCAAGTATATTGTATTATGGAGAGGCTTTTATGCGGTAACAAAGTTAAATTTTATTCATTAAATCACTAATTTCTATGCAATGTCAGTGACAAACTTTTGTGTTCAAGTGCTATGAGTCAACTTTTATTCAACAAACCACAAATTTCTATGCAATATGTTTGTGTCAAAATTGTTCTACGCATCTTGATAAGTGATTCTATGCATCCAATCAGCCTTCAAGTGCTATCAGTCAAGTGTCGTGATTCAAATTTGGAGGAGATGAGGGCGCCTATCATATTTTTATGCACTCACTCACAATGATTCTATGCGTAGATGGTAGCATAAAATCGACATCTTAACTGTTCTACACACGTTGAGAAGTGATTCTATCCATTCAATCGACCTTCAATTGCTATGATTCAAGTGTGGTGATTCCAGTTTCAAATTTTAGAGGAGATGAGAGCACATGCTATATTGCTATGCACTCGCTCACAAGATTCTATGCATAGAAGGTAGCGCCGTGGTAAAATGTGTAACTTTTATTCATCCAACAACAAATTTCTATGTAACGCTGGTGTCAAAATCTTTTCTACGCATATTGACAACTATCTCTATGCTTTTAATCAGCCTTCAATTTATGGGATTCAAGTTTGGTAATTCAAATTTTAAAATTTTAGAGAAGACAAGAGCACCTACCATGTTACTATGCACTCCCTCACGAGATTGTATGCACAACCTGGTAGCATAAAACTCTTTATCCTCATGCATAAATTTTTGAATTTCAAAAACTTTTAAAAAAATATTCACAATGGATCTTGAATTGTGCACAAAATGTCAGAAGTTCAATGGTGAAAATGGTTTTTGAATCGAATGATGCATTAAGGTATTATTGAGAAAAACGAAAAGAATTAGATGGGATGCATGCCCGTGCATGTGTTAGTCTTCTCAGCTATGTGTCAGGTGCTGTGTGCTAAAACATTCATCTCGTGAGGAGATTTGTATGCAGTACCAAATTGATTTTAATGCTCACGGCCACTAGTTTTTATGCATAGTAGTGAATACGTTTTTTTATGCCGGGTCCAAATTCAAATCTTTGCATCCTCCCCATCCGATGGCATGTTGGTCCAGACGTCAGCAGCTGGTCCAGGCGCTGCTCCCGTCCCACCCATGCAGCCACTCGGTTGGGCTGCACGAGCACGAGCGTGGGATCCAGGCTGCAACCAGTAACCACCCGTCCTGCATGCTGGTTTGGCTGGGGCTCTCCGCAACATATTGAGAGCCCTGGGCTTTCAATAGAATGACCCTATATATATATATATATATATATATATATATATATATATATATATATATATATATAGTACATATAGGAGTATAGTCTATGACCTGAATCATTTTAAAAAGTACAAATGGAGAATTAATAAAAGGGTACAACAAGCACAAGAGTTAAACTTAATTCTAGGATTCATGAACATATTACCCACAATAGGCACCATAGTTTAGAATAAGTTTTCAACTAAGTGTGGTCGAAGATACACCAAGGTGCCATGTAAAGAAAAATAGTAAGCATATGCACGAAGAACATACAAAGCAGTCATTGATGAGTTCGTTACTACTGGTAGAGACCATATAGAGTATATATTATGCCTATTGTTGTAGAAAATGAACAAAGAACAAACATACCATTTAATATAAGTAATACATCTATCCTAATTAATATCTCCCGATTAAGATTGTGTAGCCGTCGTGCGAGCACGGGTTGATGGACTAGTATTTATAGTCATAGGTCATGACTTGGATCCTAAGAAAACTAGGGGATCTTTATTGATTAGGATTCTTCTTCTTTCCTAACGAACTCTATTCTTTCCTAAACCTACTTGATCTTTATTAAGGCAAGTGACGGCAGCCGGTGACGGGCGGGGTGCCTTCCCTGCATGCGCCTAGGGCAGGTGCGCCCTACCCGTGGCTCGACGGTGTGGGCGGGCCCCCCC
The DNA here is from genome assembly GCA_015847255.1 of Hyparrhenia diplandra. Classification (NCBI taxonomy): domain Eukaryota; kingdom Viridiplantae; phylum Streptophyta; class Magnoliopsida; order Poales; family Poaceae; genus Hyparrhenia; species Hyparrhenia diplandra. The sequence continues at coordinate 105,332 of JADLZK010009293.1, read as the reverse complement.
CCCCTCCTCCCTCCTCTTGGCGCCAGGTTGGCCCGTTAACTCCGACGGGAATACAGCGGTGTCAAGCATATAACACTCTACGATATCATCAATGGCCCATCCACCTAGGGCAGGTACATTGTTACACGTGAGCGGTCTCATGTGTCGTGTCATGCATCGCCATGTAGGATTTTTGATGATGTGGAGGAAAGAGAGAAGTGAGAGAGAAGGGAGGTAGTTGCTTCGCGAAACAACCGCCTCATGAGCTAAAATTTAGTACTATGAGATAACTATTTTACCATTGTATGAGTTATTGTCGTCATGCACCTCACAATCCTATTTTTACTCTCTCCATAAATTAAGAAAATACGAGTTGCTATGAGACCACTTAGAAAGACAATCATTATACATGTAGTCTATTAAGTCGTCTTAAATTACGTGGCACTATATTAGACTAGTTTTAAGACAACACCAATGTACTTGCCCTTATCTTGTCATAGAAAACTCGGCCAACTACGTCTCAATAGTGCACAAATTCAATCTAATCCCTGGGTTCTAACCTAAATGGCTAACTTAGTGCTGTAAAATCTCCTTTTCTATCCCACCTGTAATAGTGTGTGTTTACAGAACGGGTAACTACGAAGCAAGTAAGATTTGTTTAATAAATAGCACGGAGGTGAGGTAAATGTGATATCTATGCAAACCAAAGTTCAGACATTCTGTAGTTGAAGACGTTACTGGTCTCATCAGAAAATTACTTCATTATGTACCCTAGCATACATTTTTTTTGGACAAAATAGCTGCATATTAGCCATAAGAAGTTCAGACATGGAGAGAAGTATATATCAGCCACAAGTCAAGCAGTGCTGATTGGCAATCAGGCAATAATACTTGTCCATGTAAATTAGCCTTGTATGGGATTCATTCGTTTCATTCCTATAAACCAGACATGTAACTTAAAGTACTATATATATTATCTTGAATGGAGTTGTCATGATCCGTAAAGAGATCGCGGAATAGGGCCCAACAAGGGGGAAACCGCCACCCAGGGCCCAAAGCCCGCGCGCCTCCCTCTGGCCGGCCGCCGCCGCCGTCCGGCCGTGAACACGCCACGTCCGCCGCCGCAATTAAGTAAGGAATAAAGAAAAGAATAAAATAGGGAATAAATAGGTTGCTTGTAAGAGAGGTATTCCAATCTATAAGGAAACCTCCTAGAGTTTGCTTAGCTTTGCAAGTCTCCCTGACTATAAATACAAGGGGTATGTAGCCGCTGGATCTTAAGAAGAAAATAATTAAAGGGGTAACTCCCAACAGCTCGTGTCTTTCAGGCTCTCTCTCTCCCTCTCCTCATCGCAAGACGTCCCCTCCCTCCCCGCCCGCCGCTGGCGCCGCCATCATCGCCACCGCACTGGCGCGGCAATGGCGCCGCCCCACGCCACCACCGCCTCCAACATCACCGCCCCTCCTTCCTCTCTCTCTCTCGCTGCTACATCGCCATCTTAGCCGCCTACTACCTCGCTATCATCATCAATCTACGCCACCTCGCCGCCAATCATCGCCATCACCATCGCCGCCGTCACCTTCATCGCCGCCGATCGCCGACGTTCAAGAATCGATGTCAATTCCGCCCAATCTGGCCGAATCGGCGGTAGGTATCCGAGACCGGGGCGATTCCCACCACCGACGGCGCTTCGACCACCACCAACGCCAAGATCCGATGGACAGCCACAACATCGCCAAGCTCCGGATGGGGATGTGGGACTTTCGCGATGGTCGAGGAATTTCGAGGCCATGTTCAACGCCCTCCTCGAGAGTTGGATGAACAAATTTCGCCCCGACGACGCACAACGACGACACGACCACGCCGAGGATCGCCCCAACGGCAGGCCGCCGCCGGGCACAGGCCGCCTTGGCCGCGCCCCTCCCCGCGCCGGACTTCGACGCCGGCCCGACCTCGCTATCCCTTAGCTTGAGGAGGCGATGACGCCCCCACCGCACCGCCTCGCCACCCCCTCCAAGATGATCGACGCCGCAAGCAACGAGCACGCCTACCCCGTGAGTACCCCCTTGCTGCTCTCCGCATCGATCCGAACAGAGGCTACCACCGACGCCCACCACCGCTCGACCGAAAAGCCTACCCAATTAGGCCAACGCCTCACGGCTACGCAATGGCACGTATAAGTTCCCCGGTCACTAACAACATCATCCTTGACATTGGGAACATCCGAGTGCCAACAAGGATGACTCAACGACGCCACCGACGCCGCGGCTACGACATCGCCAATCTCAATCCCATGCGCCCACATCATCCCCGACAACAACAAATGACATGAGTAACAACACCAACAACTTCGGCCGCCCAGACATCACAAGCCACACAAATACCGGGCAAGTCAATCTCATTCAAGGAGCTTCTACCTTTGTCTCCTGTGGTTCCAACGATGTCGCCGACGCCGCCAACCAAGACGCCTTCGACCACGCATCATCTATGAGAACAACGACACCGCTCGCGGCGCCAACAACCCCGACATCGCCTCTAACGCCGCTAGCCACATTGCCGGGCGGCATCAATGACGCCAACAACGACAAGGACGCTACAATGGGCGCCATGAACGGCAACGACGCCCTCACGGATGCCAACGCCAATGATGTTCCCCCGCCGACGACTACGCCTTCACCATGCCTACCATCGACAATGACTACAAGGGCATCAATCACGGCGACATCCTCGCTTCCAACCTCGACATTGGCAACCACGACGCTCCACACACATGGGCGCCACAAATGATGAGAACACCGACGCTCCCCCGTGCGCCACCAAGGAGACGGTGATTCACTTTCGCCGACCTTTGCCGATGATCTACTACACCTGTTGGACATTCACGACATCGACAATGGCGAAGAACACCGCCTCTCAAGCCGCAGCTCCAAAGAAAGGCGACATCTTCAGCATTCACGCAAAACGAAACACTGTGTACACAACCGCCAAACCGACGACAATAGCACTCTTTCGCCCTTTGGCTTCCTCGCATCACCAAGGCACCACGAAAAGAACGGAGACAAAGATACCATGGTGCCCCACTCGGTTTTGGGACGCCCTTCAATGGCGACACCAACAACCATCGCGACGTCGACCACGCAACTCTAGCAGCAGGGACAACTCTGCAGCCATATCGGTTGGCTCCCTTGTTCCTCAACGACATCTACGTCCAAAGACGACTTCGCCAATAGGCCGTGGGCGTGAAACACCGTGAGGTATTATACACGAGAAAACGCCGATCCACCTCGCCCAAGACTTCGACGCTTCCATCTTCAAGACGCCTCGACTTGTGAGCTTCACCGACGATGACAAGAGGTACATACCACCCACATCAACTTCCTACCTAGATGGCTTCATCACTACCCCGAGGCTCCCATCCTTCATCATCCGCAACAATTGGCGACTACCTACTTCGCACCGCTGGAACCATCAAGCTCCATCGAGGAGCCACGGCTTGACGCCAAAGAATGGAGATCGCCTTCTTCGACAAACATCGCCACTACGTCAAGGCCTTATTAAAGGTACTACAGGGTGGTCTCGCAGCCGGCAAAGGTCGGCGTCTCCATCTTCGCCCGCATATCAACAACGACAAACAAGCAACGACGACATTGACGCGGACGGCAAATGTCGGGGAGAAATGTCATGATCCGTAAAGAGATCGCCGGAATAGGGCCCAACAAGGGGAAACCGCCACCCAGGGCCCAAAGCCCGGCGCGCCAAGCGCCTCCTGGCCGGCCGCCGCCGCCGTCCGCCGTGAACACGCCACGCCGCCGGCTTTCGCAATTAAGTAAGGAATAAAGATAAGAATAAAATAGGGAATAAATAGGTTGCTTGTAAGAGAGGTATTCCAATCTATAAGGAAACCTCCTAGAGTTTGCTTAGCTTGCAAGTCTCCTACTTGGCATTGGTCAGAAATTTTGATGCCAAGCAACTAGATATATCAAATATACTGCCTGCTAGGATATTAGCGCTCCGGTTTGAGCTCTGCAGAGAAATGGTGGTCAACGACGGTGCGTTTGCATTACTTGGCAAGTACCTTCGTCTACTGGACCTAAGTGGATACTCTGAGAACAAAAAGTGCCAGACTTCATTTGTCATCTGAAGCAGCTGAGGTACCTTAAAGCTCCAAGGATCCAGGATCAAGAGCTTCCTAGGTGTATCACCAGCCTCCACGAGTTAAGGTACCTCATACTGCACGGGTCTTGCCAACTCAAAGACTTAACCGAAGCATTTCAGCTTCTCAGCAACTTGCTTCACCTCGACCTATCTGGATGCTCCGAGCTGAAGGTACTGCCCGTTTCATTCATGAGGCTATGGAGATTGGAGCACTTGGACCTGTCAGCGTCAGGGATTGAAGTGCTGCCCGAGTCCTTTGTCTGGCTCCGAAATCTGAGCCACCTGGACCTGTCACGCTGCTCGGGGCTAAAAGCACTGCCCGAATCATTCGGGGGTCTCAATAGACTCTGGCATCTGGACCTGTCACACTGCTCGGAGCTACCAGATCTGCCCAAGTCTTTCCAGTCCTTGACAGAGCTGCGGCACCTGGACCTGTCGGGTTGTTTCCGGATTGAAACAGAAAAGGAAATCAGAGAGTTGGTGGAGACCATCAGAAGCAAAGGAGGAAGGGCAAGCGGGCCACAAGATGCTAGCCTCCGCGAGCTAGGAACCATCCAGTGGCGGATCCCGAAACGGGCCACAGGGGGGGCTAAATAACATAGGCAAAAAAAAAAATGCTCGTTGTACATAGTACTCTAAGATATTGACAAAGATTGATATTGATTCAAAGTGCTCAAATATTCATAGAACTATAATGAGGATAGTGTCGTGTTTTCGAAGACATGGGGCGGCACACTTATTTTCGGAGGAAAGCGTCAGTGTTCTACTGGCTAGCTGCTGCCCAAAGGTCTGCGTTCAATACTTGTACCGATAACATATTGGCTTTCCATAATCCAACTACTAAAAAGAATGAAAACAAATCGTCGACGGCGAGCGAAACTGTCGTCCTCTCCTTCGCTCGCCCGGCTGCATCCCACGCGCTCGCTCCCATGCCCGCCTGGTCCTGCTCCGATCCGCACTCACGCATCCCCATGGCAGTTTTGCGCACGCCTCCCGACATCCACTCCTTCGTCGACACCTCTTCCTGGCTCCCGCTACTTCGCCGAGTCCTAGGGTGGGCTGCACTGGGAGCACCGAATCCAGGGGTCAGCGTCGCCACGGCAGCCCCCGAGTTGCTCGATGCCATCGGGCACCGGCGGCTTCGCGGGCACGCACTGCTCCCTGGCGCTCCGCAAGCATCGGGATGGCATCGTGGGCATCACGATGTACAGGGACAGCGACCACGTCGACCTCGCCCGGGACTTCACCTACATTCGACGACATCGTGCCGTGCCGGGATTGCCGGTGGCTGCCTCATGTCCCTGGACATGGCAGGCTGGAACACCGGCACGGGCGGCAAGAAGCGGGGGCCGGCGCCGTACCGGATCTACAACCTCGGGAACACATCGCCCGTCACCGTGTCCACGCTGGTGTATGTTCAGACATCTATGCAAACCAAAGTTCAGACATTCTGTAGTTGAAGACGTTACTGGTCTCATCAGAAAATTACTTCATTATGTACCCTAGCATACATTTTTTTGGACAAAATAGCTGCATATTAGCCATAAGAAGTTCAGGAAGTATATATCAGCCACAAGTCAAGCAGTGCTGATTGGCAATCAGGCAATAATACTTGTCCATGTAAATTAGCCTTGTATGGGATTCATTCGTTTCATTCCTATAAACCAGACATGTAACTTAAAGTACTATATATATTATCTTGAATGGAGTACATCGTGCAATTCCTCTAAACTCTCACACTTTCAATATTGGCGCTCCGGTTTGGGAGGGAGAAGTGGAGCTCATCAACGGTGCGTCTATGCCATTAGCCAAGTAACTTCGTCTAGTGGACCTAAGCGGATACGATAATTCAGGGGTAATAACATCTGATACGGATAAAAAGACTCGAACGCTCCGCCCTCTAGACTCCTCTCGTTTTATCCACCCGACACCACTTCCTCCACTCCTCTCGCGCTCCACTCGCCATCTCGTCCTCCTACTCCTTCACTCTCGCTCTACTCACACGTGCCACCGGCTGCCGGCTCGTGCTCCCTTCCCCCTCTTGCTTCCCTCACGCCACCGCTATCTCCACGCACCCCCACTACCCTTGCGACTCGGCTCCTACACCCGACCGGAGTCAAGGACGATGGCGGCGGCTCCTACGAGAAGGCTTGCTCCTTTTAGTTGTTTCAAACATATGTTGCAATAGTTGCTCCTTGTTGTTTCAACTGCTTCATCCTAGTGTTGCAGTCATTGTTCCTTTTTTGTTGTTGCAATAATATGTTCATCGTGTTTTATCCACTACAACCTAATGTTGGAGTAATTGTTTCATGTTGTTAGATGAGTTTTTATTCCATATTTTGGCGTCCATTCGATGTGGGACGATCTAGGAGCTTGGGGCGTGCAGCTTGCCGGAGGGATAGTGGAGGGCGGGGGGGCATGCTTGTCGCATGTGTTGGGGTGAGCTACGGGCAGCTCGAGTGGGGATGGGCTGGGGGCACGAGTGGCAATCGTGGGCAAGGAAAAAAAACGGAGGAAGGCACCTTTTTGTGGGGAGCAAAGATGCGGGGGACCGGTATCCGCGACAACATCCAATGGATTTCATTCTCGACGTATATTCGCGGCGCTAGCACGCCCCAAGCGGATACTCCATGAAGAAGCTGATAGGATATTCGTGCGCTAGTACATCGCAAGCGCATACTCCATGAAGAAGAAGCTACCACACTCCGTTTGTCATCCGAAGTTGTTGACGTACCTCAAAGCTCCAAGGATCTAGGATCAATAGTTTCCTAGCTAGTTCTATCACTGGCCTTCACGAGTTAAGGTACCTTAACTTGCAAGGGTCTTGCCAACTCAAAGTCTTAAAGAAAGCATTCTAGAGGCTTAGTAACTTGCTTCACCTTGACCTATTTGGATGCTTCGAGCTCAAGGCACTTTGCATGTTTCTTTAAGGAGCCTATGGAGGCTGGAGCACTTGGACCCATCGGTGTGCTCTCATCTAGAATCTCTGCCAGACGATTTATGTTGTTACATCGGCTCCGAAAAAGTTTAGGAGTGGTGAAGGCTCCCAGAGGAGGCTAGTGAGAGAAGCTTCCTAGTGGAGGAGAGCAGGAGAAGGTCCAACACATGAGAGTAAGGCAGGGAGTGATCCCAATGGAGGGGAGCAGGAGAAGGCCAGCGAGAGTAAGTTTACCAAAAAAAATAGTGGAAGAGGAGAGAGAGATCCCCTTGCCCTCATGTACTTGGTATTTATGTAGACAACGGGCAGTTTACAAATGATTTACAAGTCACTCCACTAAGACTAGTTGGGCCTTCTCTAGGGTACTTGGGCCGAATATGGCATGTCCCAACAATAGTAGCCCCCATGTACTAGGTTATGTCTGGTACTACAATTACCTAGTAGATGCACATACTAGAAGAGATGCAACAGAACTTGGACCTTGGTTGCGACGACTGCCCTTCGCAACCACACGTGAACAATGCACTAAAATCCCCATCCCAAAAACCCTGTGGGAAAAAAGTGCATAGAGAAAAGAGCATGTCCATGACTTTAGCCCACACATATTTAAGTCCCGAGGCTTAAGCTCCAAGTGCATTTGTCTTTCGGATGTCTTCATCTTCGAGCTTCGACTCTTTCTTCTCGATATGCAGATCTCGGTCTCTTAGTCATTCTCGATGTGTGGGTCTTCATCCCTATCTTCTAAGGGTGTGAGACTTCATCTCTTGGCCTCCACCCCTAGCATCATCTTGGCGCATAGGTCTCTACCTCCAAGGCCTCCGCCTCTAGTGTCACTATGAGTTGTTGTGGTTGGGGTTCAAGGTTTTCCTGAAGTCTTTGAATTTTCGCTAATGAATGTTAAACAAAATACTTCATGTTCCGTAGAGGTTGATCCTCCGGTGTGTTCCGCTATCCCCTCTTGGCTGGGCGCCATGTCTGAATCCTTAGCCGATGCTTGGTGTAGTCGATGTACTCAAGTAGTGGATTTAGATGTGTTCATACAGGAGTTGTCGATGAATCCTTTGAGTCGAAGTGGTTGATGAGGGTGTGCTAGACTTTGGTGTCTAAGAGTTGTTGTAGCTACTTGGGTTTGGCGATGGTGCCGAGTCATCATAGGGATTGACATCGGAGGTGTCGACGAAGGCTCTCAAGCTGTTGTAGTTGGCAAGGATATGATGGCGAAGGTCCTCATGCTGATGACCCTCCTGCAAAGGTGGAGGTGATGTTGGCATAGATGATGGAGGGTCTATGTAGTCCCTTGCACCATTGTGTTGGTGGAGGCAAGACCATGATTTTGCTAAAGGGCCTCTTGCAAAGCTGCGTGGCGAAGGCCCTCCCAAGAAAAATGGTGTTTCAGCGAAGGCGGTGTTCGTGAAGTCATCGAAGATGGTGGTGACGCCTCTCATGCCGAAGAGTTTGGTGAAGGCGCTGCCAAGGTAGATGCTCGACACCACGGACTAAAGGTCGGAGAAGTCGCGTGATAATGCACGTGAGTTGACATCTACATTTTTGAGGGACTTAAGTTGGATATTAGAACTTTGTCGAATATCAACTTGCTCGCAAGTCTATCAACATTCAGAAAGATACATTGGCTTTCTTGCTTGCTTCAAAAAAAATGACTAGTCATTTATATGAGACATGTCAGGTTTAGCACAGAAGCCGTAGCTTTGTGACAGGGTGCCCGCATAGCTTTGGGACTTCTAGGATTTTGATGCATAGAGTCACGGTGTCCGAGAATTTTTTTGGACTTCTTCCATGTGGCCCGAGCCATGTATTGAAGTGTAATCTTATATCTTACTAGTTAAATGCCCGTATGTTGCTACGGGATAACTAAATTTTATATAAAAAAATATAAATCACATGATAAGATAACAATACTATGAAATTAAACAATGATATTAAAATGACATTTAATAATTCAAACAAGTTTTATGAAAGTAACATGTAATTAGCGAGTGTATGAATACTTGGAGTAGGCTTTAGATAGCACACATGTAATAAATAAAGATTAAAAACATAAAATTAGGGACTTGGCAGCACATGTGTAGCACAAAGGTTGATTATTTGACATCAGCGCTAGTATATACACCATGCACAAGCAGTTGCATATACTGAGAATATTACTTATACGATGATTTTACATTCATGTATTATGCATATAACACCTCCGTGTAGAGTCTGATAAACCATTTAGAACTACCTAGGAATACCAACATATATGGCGTTACTAAAATAATATTTGTACAATATAAATTGAATTATTAAAAATACAACGTATGTGTTAGTAATTTTCTATTACCTCGTCTATTATGCGTTAGAACCTCCTTCCATACAATATTCATCGTGAAAAAATCCATCAACCGTTGGGGTCTTCATATCCTTACCTTTTCTACTTGTGCATTCCTTTTATTCTTTTGATGTTATTAATTCTTTCTAGTTTTTTTCTTCTCCCTTTTTTGGCCTGCTCCTCTCTTGTGTTCGCTTGAGGAGGGAGGGCAATATTCGCTCTTAATGTGGCTCTAGCCATCGCAACATACAAACCTGACCGTGAGAGAACACCGGTGCGGGCGGATACACACCCACGCTCGGGATAGTTTGGCCGTGTGACTCATTGACCGTCATGGCGGCTCAGCCTAATAGGAAACTGCCTCCTCTTAAACTCGAAAGGAACATCTCATTAGATGCGCATAAGGGTATTCGAGGAACCTGCTTCCTAGCATGCTGCCTCACCACGATTTTCATGTCGATTATATTTCTTGAGAACCCCCGCACTAGCAACCTTATACCGTGACACATCAGCTGATATGCAAGTGGAAAGCAATATTTGTCATCGAAATTTTAAGTGAAACAGTAATATTTGTCATAAGATAGAGTGCCTGAGTAGCACCCATCAAACCTGGGTTCGACTCCCGTGGGAACGAATTTAAGCAAGTTTGCATTATTAAAAAAATTAAAAAATAGGTCAGGGTTTCACTTGCTGACTTCTTGTACAAGGTTCGGACAAGGGCATCCCTTTATCGATTATGGAATCAACTGAAATCAAAGACTAAAGAAAATCAGAGGTTGAGCTCAATCTGGGACAATCTTTGAAAGGGACACATATGCATCTGTAATTAAACCAGATCTGAATACAAATGACTCCAGGGGCAAGGTGCTCAGTTCGCAAAGCACAAAGGGAAGAGAAGGTTGTGGGTACCTGTTGTCGTTGGGTGTTCCTTATTGCTGAAAGGCCTGATGTAGACTTGAGCACCTTGTGTGCGGCGGAGGCACCTTCTCTTTTTCAGTGGCAATGGATCGGCCTTGTGGCGGTGCACGGCAGATCGGAACAGGGCAAGGTGCAGAAAGGCGTAGAGGCCTAATTTTCCGCGGCGAGTTCAACAACGACAGCGATGAGAACGGCGTGGGCACGAGGAGCGCAACTGCAGAGCGAGAGTAGAGGGCGAGGTGCGGTGGAGAGGGATGGAGACAGGGGCTGCCAGAGAAAAGGACGAGGGCGCAGAGACTTGAGTTTGTTTTGGAAAGAATTGAAGTGGAAACGTGATGCTACGCAATTACGCTTGCAAGAGCTGCTTAATTGCCGGGCCAAATTGATGCGTGATGGGATTGCCTCCTTGAAGTCTTCCTTTTTTTCCTCACAGATTTTTTCGCACCGAAGTTTCCTTGTGGCTGGTTTCTTTTTTTTTAGTCGCAGGCCACGCGCCAGATTTAGACAGTGAAAGGAGGATGCCCGTTCCGTTTGCATGCATTGCATGCTTGTTGCCAGATATAGCATAGACGAGTGTGGTTTTGTCCTTCTTAACCGTGTAAGGGCAGGTACATTGCTACACGTAAGCGGTCTCATAGGTCGTCTCATGCATCGCCACGTAGGATTTTTGATGATGTGGAGGAAAGAGAGAGGTGAGAGAGAATGAGGTAGTTGCTTCGCGAAACAACGACCTCATAAGCTAGAATTTAGGACTATGAGACAACTATTTTACCATTGTATGAGTTGTTGTCGTCATGCACCTCACAATCCTATTTTTACTCTCTCCATAAATTAAGGAAAGACGCATTGCTACGAGACAACTTAGAAAGACAATCATTGTACATGTAGTCTATTAAGTCGCCTTAAATTACGTGGCACTATATGAGACTAGCTATAAGACAACACCAATGTACTTGCCCTAATAGAGAGGAAATAGGCTAGGCTCCACGCTTGCATGCAAGATAGAATGTGTTATGAAACGCGTTGCCAGCGGTTAGGACCTTCCCCTCTCCGTCTCTCATGATCACGTAGTAGATGAAAGAAGTAGAACAAGTAGACACAAGATAGGGAGACTATTCTTTATTCATCCGAAATATTGGTGATTACAACATAGAGCTCCCACATATATATAGTCCATTCAGGGGCTAAGAGTTTCGGTAAGAGCCCACATATGAACGGACTAGGATTAGGATTCCTCCTTCTCCTTTCCGTCTAGGATAGAGTCCGTGTGTTTTACAACACTCCCCTTGGGCGATTACCATGATATGCATATGCCTCATCAAAAACTCCATCCGAAAACCCAAAGTGGAAAAAACGGTTCTTGGAGAAAAAGAGTACATCGCATTCGTTAATTGCATTGCACATGTTGTCTCATCAAAAACCTTGTGTGAGAAACCTTCGAGTAAAAACTCACATAGGGAAAAAAGAGTACAACATTTAACCTTCTTGGTCATATATTCTTTAGGATATACTATTCTTCATAATTTATGCATAAACTTCTGTGTTTTAGCAAACATGATCTACTTGATCTTTGTAATTCTAGTGGTTTACCTTAAAGGCAGATTCAACAAAATATGCTCCCCTCATAAAGCCAAACTTTAAACTTCATTGTTCAAATCACACTTTTTCATAAACGTGTGTAAATAAAAATTGACTCATAATTCTTCTATGAATTATATAGGAGCAATATGCTTCATGCATAATGACCACCTATTAGTTGTGCAAAACAAATAAATATCATCCTTCGAGAGAAATAGATCCTTTCAGAGGATTATGGGGTTAAATAAATTAATATTCAATATCTTCTAGATAGTGTATCAAACTTATACTAGAGTTTGGATACTTATAATTAATCCTTAGTGGATTTTCAAAATGTATTCTATAAATCTTCGAGATTTTGATTATACAAATCCAGCCTTGCATTTTGCATTTAGGGGATAATTCAATTGCCAAAACCATCATTATACCTTCTATGGTATTTAGAGGATATCATCACTTCATTGCTAGTTTTTCATACACTTTCTAAGTGTTTGGATGACACCTTCGTGGTGTTTAAGATTCCTCCTTTTTTTTTACGTTTGGTCTATATTCACTTCAGGGATGAATGGTGTTTATTCAAAATTGACCGGTAAATCCTTTGGATTAATTCCTTCAAGGATGTACATTCATTCTTAATGAATTAATAATTCTCTTCTATGAGATACATTCTCTCTTGCATGAGAGATGAGTGATATACGCAATGACATAGCGTTATTCATTGTAAAATCATTTAATGATTGCAATCCTTCTAGGACATGCTCTTCTTGAGACTTGAATATTCATTCAGAATATATATACCTTAGACTTTAATATTCAAGTATGAGATTTCTACAAGTTGCGATTTATATTCTTCAGAATTATATGGATTTTCATAATCCACTTATTAACCGCATATTCGATTTTTATTTGTTTCATTTGCTAGAGATATAGCAGAGCATTCATTTCTTCTTAATAGGAGATTCAACCTCAATTGCTTTTTCTTCGTTGACCCAATATAATCGCTACAAAGCGATTTTTTTTGCCATGGACTTTATTTTTCTGGATCCGGGTTCTCATAAGAGAAACATTTGCAATTAAAGAGGTAGTTTGTCGACAATTATTTTCTTTCTTCTAATACTCTCACAATGTGAGAATATTCTATCTCTGTCATTTCCCAAATAAGAGATGGTACATTGTTCTGCATATCCAACACTAGTGAGGTGCGCTTATTGTTTTGGATGTCATCTTCATGATGATCCTCTTCATGAGGTGCTTAACCTTCTTCGTGAGGCGTTCTCTTCACGAGAATGGAGGAGTTCCATTTCTTTTCTATTTAATATGTATACACTAAACTAGAACCCACAAAGGCCCCCGTAGATTTTAGATTGATAGTATATAACATTTAGTTTACTACTAGTAAACACAACTTCTGGTTTATAACTTCAAGTTACTCCTCTCATTTCAAAAATATCCGCATATGCTCTCCTTCAAGGCTTCACAAGAGCATTAGTCAAACTATTGTATGACTCGGTGTGTGATACTATTCCTGCTTCAAGCTCCAAGGAATATTTTCTCTTAAGATCATTTTCCTTCTATGGAAATAATATTTGGCATTCAAAATATAGGCTCTCTCCCCCTAATGCCAATATTAGATCATTAATAGCATACTTCAAAATATATCCCCTATCATGGGCTTAATTCAAATTCATATATCTCCATCTACAAGTGGAGGCCCATTTATGTATGCTATGATTAAATTTTATGAGAAATATTCACACACATATTTCAACATGGGGGTTATTATTCACTATGCAAATGAGCTAGAATACTTAAAGTGCACTTAAGAATGTTCAAAGCATTCCTATAAATTTTGGGATGTTCTCCCCTAATATGTACAAATCATAGTTTAGAAAACTATTTCATTCTCTAGCTTCTTTATTAATTAGCCTAAAAAAATTGATCCAAGTACTCATAAAAAATGGATCATACACTTCAAATGTATATAAAAAACAAACGAACATTCAAATTAACGTGGAATTTTCTTCTAGAATTTTCTAATTGCCTTTAATGCAAAAAATCCCTTGATGCCTATTCTTCATAAAAAAATCACAAATCATCATAATTGTGTTATCTAATATATTAGTTCCACAACTATTCATCCCATCAAATGGGTTAGTCTCCATTGAGCAAAATTTCATAAACTCACTCCCCCCGATCTTAGGTCGCCGGCCCTAGACCAATCTATTGCTTATGCATACGATGCATTGAAAGCAAATCATTCCTTAGTTCAACAAGAACCATATAGACGTAGCATGCTAGCTAGCCATTTTGATTATGAGGGAAGCGTAAAGGTAGCTACTAGCTACAACTATAGCTGTTATGCTAATATTGATGCAAAAAGTGGAGATAGTTATGCTCAATGAGATACACATGCATGTGTAATGTGAAATGTTAGTATTTAGTAACATAATAGATAACAACAAAATGTAAAGCTACAAGCTTACTTGCATTTAGTGCAAAGAGAGAATGTTAACTCGGCCGAAGGGACGCGGGCAGAACTTCAAGTCCCGATACATGCACTTAAAAATTGATTTAGGACGGCTATGCCTATTAAATATATATTATCCATATGTTCTTACGCCTTTACCCAAAATTCCTCCCCTTTTCATGCCATAAGGCCCATAACTACTTTAAGTAGCGATTTGCTTCATGCATTATCTATGAATAGTCACTTCTCATGCTTCATAGAATTCAATCATACTTCTAGTAATCATTGATTATGGCATAAAATTTACATATCCAATGTACTATTTAATGTACAACAATAGACTTAGGGTAGGATACAACTTCTAGTTCTTAGGCTAAATTGATTCTTCCAAGATCAATTAATATGCCAAGATAGTCCAATTATTCATGTGCTTTAGAAAATTCAGTTTCCCATCTACCTACATGGTAGTGATGCACAAAGAACTATAACCTTCTTGGTTATTCAAGGCTTCTTTGTGGATAAAATGAATACAAAATTTATTTTCATAGGCAATAGGCAATTGTTTATATGTGAAACATATAAATCTAATTTATTCCATGAGAAATTCGCACATATTACTTCAAGTAATAAGAATTGCAACTAAGAATATAAAGTATTTCATAGTAGTCTTCAAGCTAACAAATTAACCACTAACCACTTAATTCAACGGAATTAAAACTTAATGCACCACGAACACTACTATCAATACTTCGGGATATGAATTTCAAAATACAAGTGTATAAGCACATGATTAAGTTGTTCTTCAAGAAAAACTTTATATGTTCCAAATAATATACATTCTCGCATGTCTTAACTTCTAAACTTGACAAGCGGTAGCTTCATGCTTTATATTCAAGATTTATGATATACTGATCACAAGCCTTCAAGGGGTGTAACATATATGCAAGCCATATATTTAAAATTATTACAATCCATAATATCCTGGTTCATAAAGCTGTCTCTAAAAATTCCAACTCAATTTCCATGAGTAATTTCTAATGGTAAAATCAATACTTCATGTATTACATTGCTCTTTGATATTCTATATACCAAAGATATTTCTTCGAGAATGTAGATTAATAAAATCTATTTACCATCTTGTCTTCTAGACATTTAATACAAAGCTTCAAGCTTATAGAGCAACGTTAGGCATACAAGCTTGAAAATTCAACTTTCAATGCAATATGATATTCCGTAATCATAATAATGGGATTTTACTCATGCATTGAGTCCCACAATGTATTTGTTACTTCTATCGGCCATATACTCATTTCAGAGAGTAATTCGAAATATATATACTGAGTTTACTACACTTCAATGGTAGCAAAATATCCTACATGGATTTAATAATGACCGTAACAAATACTTTTACTTTCGGAGTAATTTTAGGATATTGCTTCTTCTTTTAAGGCATGCATATTAACATAACTTGAATCATGTGCAAATAAGTTTACTACATGTAAACGAGTAGCAAGGTGCAAAAAGACAGTGAATGGTTACTCAAAAATAAGCTCATAAACCTAATAGGCTTATACCATGTTTGCAGCACAATCATTCAAGATTTGTGATTTGCACGTATATGGTTCATGACGTGTGATATATATATTAATTAATAAATGAATTCAAAAGAGCATACACACGATGCATGAAACAAATATGCAATATATATAAACATGCATCAGCAGATATACATGGTACGAGGCGTGCGAGCCGCACGGCTGCCTCTTGACTCAGTAGCAATGACTTCGAGTCAGCCTCGTGTACTCTTATTGCGACCTTCGGCAGCGTGCAGACTGCGTAATACAAGTTTGTGAAGAACCGACGTGGTGCCAGATAGTGCAATCTGTGGCGTTGTGCGGGCGCCGGTCCCGTACCATGGTTCTGTGGCACGAGGTGCTGACGGGATTCAACCGGATGGTTCGATCCTTCTAAGATGAGATGCCTACGTAGAGCCTTACCTGTGGCGTGCAAGCCGCCGACAGCTTCAGCAACAGGGCTATCGGAACGGTGGCAATTGCCCTACAGGTTTGGCATGCTGACCTGCAAGGTCCTGGCCCGGCTGTAATATGATGTCAAGACCAACTCGGTTTAGTTGCGTGTAACTTCTTCAGGGGAGTCTACTTAGGTTACGAGTCAATTACCGGCAGCTATGTGTAGTCCATGCCGGGACAAATTCCATCGCAGTTGCTATTATATGATAAATGTCAGTTTTTTTTTTCGTGCTTGGTTTCATGCCATGGCCTTCATGGCGTTAAACAGGAAAAAAGAAAACGTGACGTTCAAGTCACGTACTTGTATTTATTCTTTCAAGTATATGTTCTTCTAGACATGGCAGCAACGCGACATGCTGGTCGACAATAACTTCGGTAGCACTGACAACTAATAGCTCTGCGTGCTTTCTAAATATATGTTTTGGTAGACAAGTTCATCGCATATCTCGTGCATGTGCAAGCATACAGAGTATATATCTGCTGATTATATATAGCCGTATAGGATATACACACACATGTATATATCTACTATGTTCAAGAATAATTACGGCAAAATATGAGCCCGACTAAAAAAAATCGAGACACGTGCAATCTGCAAGATGCGGATTCTTTCGTACCTTTGTTTCTTGAATTCGAAAAGAAGCGAAGGCTGTCTCTAGGACAGTTCGGCTAGGCCGTGGGGACCTGCCGGGCGTGACGATGAGTCGATGCGGTCTGCATTAGTAGCGGCGGGTAGCAGATCCGTTCCGCTAACAACGCCGGGGATGTCGACGTCCGTCGGCGTAGTCGCGGGCGGGACATCGGCACAAGCGCCGGTGCCGAAGATCGGGCGGCAGCTTCAACGGCGATGTCGACGAAGAGCTTTTCGTCGCGATAACGTGTTATGAAACGCGTTGCCGGTTTAGGACCTTCCCCTCTCCGTCTCTCATGATCACGTAGTAGTTGAAAGAAGTAGAACAAGTAGACACAAGATAGGGAGACTATTCTTTATTCATCTGAAATATTGGTGATTACAACATAGAGCTCCCACATATATATAGTCCATTCAGGGGCTAAGAGTTTCGGTAAGAGCCCACATATGAACAGACTAGGATTAGGATTCCTCCTTCTCCTTTCCTTCTAGGATAGAGTCCGTGTGTTTTACAAACAGAATGGTCGGGGAACGGAGGGATCGGGTGCTGAGTTTTCGTTTTTATTGATGATGACAAATGGGAGGTGAGTTTCCTTGTGGCCAGTTGGTTTCTTTCCTTTTTTACCGCAAAAACGAAGGGGAAGGCAGCCAGCGGGTACTGGTTCGCATGGCAGAACCATAGGTCCCACTTTAGAATGTCTATATCCTACTACTAAAAAAAAGAACGAAACATAGACTCTACCGGGCGGAGCGACGTTGGGTCGCCCCCCGCTTCGCTCTGCCTCGGCTCTCCCCCACACGCTTGGCTAGGACAACCCCGCAGTTTGCATGCTAAGAAAAGGAAACTACTATTTTTATCCTACTAGATTTGCATTACTGCATGCAATGAAAAAATATGCGGTGCATGATAAGAACTCAAACAAACCGTATTTTAGAAGAAAAAAACTAAAAATAGTTATGATCGGAATCTAAAAGAAAGGATGGGAAAAATTCTATTGTAGGAATAAAAATTCTGTTGTATGGAAGATGTACTCCCTTCGTGCACAAAACATGCAATTGTCACATCCCGGAGTCAACCGCGGCAAACTTTGACTAAAATTATTTGGAAAAGAACAAACATTTATGAGACAAAATAAGTACATTTAGATTCGTTTGTGAAATATATTTTCATAATAAATATACCGTAGATATAGATATTTGTAATGCATGGGATCCATGCACATTTATTGACTGCTCTTATGGAGACGGTTTGTTGATTTTTCTGTTGTAAAATGTTTCCTTACGTTTTTTGGATGATCGAAGAGTGCTAAAAACTATGATGAATTTATAAGGGCTTCCTCGTTTACGTAGTTTCATTTTTCATAGTACCAGCAGTTTTTTTGTTCCCTTTATCGTCGTCGAGCAAGATCTGACAGGGATGACAGCCTTGCTTCTGATGGACAACTCGTCGAGGTGGGCATGATGCGGAAACATGCCTACAGACGGAGACGGCTTCATCAGGCTACATTAGAAAGCTTGGCAATATCATGTAAGCATATCATTATCGATTATTAGCTGAAGAGGCTATGCAATGTACCTAAACAGACGAGGCACAATTTATTCAATTGAAGGTTGTACGATTTATTTCAATTTACTGAGCATGGCTGTGACTCTCCATGTCTCAAAGGCAACACAATGCAATCAGTATCATCAAGACCATTGCTTCTCTTTTTTGCGAACCAATTGCAGGAGCACTGTCAAGAATTGAAAATAGGATATCATATAGGTTACTTAATTTGGTTGTGACCCATAGTTTCTTCCGGTGTAACACATTCAAATATGAATTATTCTGATATTATTTTGATATACTATGTAACATTGATGTTCCAAACATTATTATTGCAATATCTTTTTAGTTAACAGTACAACAAATGTTAATACATTGTTATTATGGTATAATATTTCCCGTTGCAACGCACGGACATTTACCTAGTATACTACTAAAAAGACCCAAAAGCAATCGTTCACCCCCCGCTAATGAGTCTGCCCGGCTCATAATCAGCCCGCCCCGCGGTGAAACTCCTGGCTCTCCTTCGCATGCAAGAGTAATCGACGCCCTGCCCCGCCCGCAAACTCCCTACACGAGCGGCCACCCATGGTTTCTATTTTTTTAGATCTTTTCTATTTTCTCAAGATCGAAAAACTAAGCGCCCACGACTGCCCTTTGGCCTCGCATGCGTGGACGGCGGTGACGGGGCGAGGTTGAAGTCCGCGAAGCCGGGCGCGGCGTCCGTCAGCGTCCCGAGCAAGACCTTGGCGACGTTGGCGGACTTGACGCCACGGTGGATGATGACGCGCGCCACGCGCCCAGCACGATCTCGTCATGGTGCTGCGGCCGGCGATCGGTGCAGAAGGTCGTGCAGCGACCTGTTGGGCATGAATTCCATGACAATCAACGGAGGCAGCCAAGGGACTTCGGAGCTTGACTAGGAGGGAGCTAGGAGCTAGCAATGGACAATTGACCTGATATGTTTCAACCTTCAATGATGGGTGGACGCATTTATTTTGGGAACATAGAGATCTGATCTGATGCTTGGAACCTGTAGTTTAAAATTTTCAGTATGTTTCAGAAACTTGCAAACTGTAGTTCTTGAGACAGTTCTTATGAGGTTGTACTTAAATGCCACATGCAGTCATACTGTTGTCGCCTTGTCATTTGCAAACAATTTGATCTCTACATTTGAGGTAGCTATTTCATGTTGCATGTTTTTAGCCTAATAAAATTTGTGAATGAGGATATTTAGCCATTGTTAGAAAAGGAAATTTGTGATTAGCAGTGGATGCTAAAAATGAATCGCTAGATATGAGGATATTAAACTTTCAGGTGGATTTCTGATATGGTAAAGCTGTCTGATACAAGCAAGCATATGTGGCACAACATGTGTCTTGTGGCCTCTATAGACTGGCTGTTGACGGCTTTGCCCAGTTACCTAATTTCATTGTTTACTGCTTCAAGCTGTGCCTTGTGAGCTCTATAGACTGGCTGCTGACGGCTTTGCCAGGTTACCCAATTTCATTGTTTAGTGCTTCAAGGTAATAGGATCAAATAAATCAAAGATTTTTGTGTACCGGGTATTGCATATCGTCCACTCCTTTTGCATGTCATTAGTTTTGGCTATGTAGAAATATATATGCTATCTAGTGTGTATTACTGCTCCCAACGTTTATGTTGTTTTTTAGTTAGCCATTTGTCCCTAGCAATGTCCTTATCGTGTTGAAGAAAAGAGAGGATTTTTATGGGGATCAAATTATTTAAATAAGATTTCATTGTACCTTCATATGAGGTAGTGGTTGCAAGTGTCAATAGAAATGGCGACCAAATAAAGAGTTGTAGATATTGAGGGGATCTACACCTTTGTATTTGACCACTATTTCAATTGAAATCATTTATAGTCCCAAATTTTGTTAAGTTCTTGTATTTTTAAATTCTAACTTTCTTGAATAAACGATTTCAAGTAGAGAAATGATCAAAACCAAAGTTGTATAGATCACAATTGATGACTTCTTACTTTGAAATCATCTATTTCTCTAAAATCTTGCTTGAAAATATCATATTTTAATATTCAAAATTTTTCAAATTATTTGAATGAATTTGGATGGACAAATTACCAAACCCAAGTTATAACTTGGTGGTTGACACACTACTACAGAACGGATTTTGCGAGGTGCTTCATTTTCATTTTCCGTGGGCGGGCATTTTTAAAACCGCCACGGAAAATACTTGGCCTGTAAGCCCCCCGCGGGAAATGCCCGCCCGCGGTTATCGATTAACCGTGGCGGGCATTATAACATGCCTCGCCACGGTTAATGGCGATTAACCGTGGCGGTTTTTTTACAATGCCCGCCACGGAAAAGGTCGGGCTATAAATACAGCCCCAACCTTCTTCTTCCCCACGGGTTTTCGCCATTTTCTAGAGTTTTGAGCTTCAAAACTCTAGAAAACACCATTTCTAGGGGGGGAAGGTTTTGCCCTTGGTTTGATTGAAGTTTGGCACCGTTAGGGGTATTTCTCTCTCTCCCTCTTTTCTCTCCCTCTCTCCCTCTCTCTCTCCTTTTTCATGGATGCATGTTTGGTTTGTGCTCTCTCTCTCCCCCTCTCCCTCCCCTTATCTCTCCCCCCTCCTCTCTCTTCCTCCCCTCTCCCTCTCTCTCTCCCCCTCTCTCTCCCTCTCTTTTTTTGAGAGATCTAGTTTTTATCTACTCCCTCTCTCCCCCCCTCTCTCCTCTCCTTCTCTCTCCCTCCCCTCTCTCTCTCCCTCTCTCCCCTCTCTCTCCCCCCTCTCCCTCTTTCTCCTCCCCCCTCTCTCTCCCTCTCAAGCTAGCTCCTCTCCCCTCTCTCCCCCACCTCCTCTCTCTCTCTCTCCCTCTTTCTCCTCCCTCTTTCTCCTCTCCCCTCTCTCTAGCTCCCTCTCATTTGAAGTGTACGTGGTCTTTTTCATCGATACTTGATCTCTAATCATCGATCGCACTCTTTGTTTTGGTTAATTAATTTGAGTAGGCCGACGACCATGGCGCCGAATAGGGATTGGATGTACATGCCGAGGACGAGTTTGGAATTCGTTGATCATGTGCGAAAGAAGTTTATGCCCGTCGCGCAGAAGCATCGAATCAGTCAGGGTTCGGAACTAATGGTGTGCCCGTGCTATCAGTGCAAGCATATGTTCTTATTCAAGGATGACGATGTCGTGGAGCACTTGGTGCGGTATGGTTTCATCAGGGAGCCGAGGTACACCGTGTGGATGTATCATGGTGAAAAAAGAACCGAGTGTCGCGGCCGGTTCATCTGGAGGACCCCGGCCGACCGCGAACGACGATCGAAAACAACGGTGGTGAACGAAGGATGAGAAGAAGTTGATAATCGTGATTACATCACCGTAGATGAGCTGGCTTTGGAAAACATACCGTAAGACAATGCGGGTGGAGATGATGGTGAACAAATCAAGAGTTGATGACATGTCGCCCGAGGATGCTTTGCTCTTTTTCGAGGAAATTGCTAACCTCAAAGATGAAGATGACGTGTTGTTTGGCAATCCAAGGTGGCTCGAGAATTTTAGACAGGATGAAGCGGCGGCTATTGACCCTCTCTACAAAGATGACGGCAAATGTCGGAAGGATTGCACGGTGCTACGTTTTAACCTAACGATGTTGATGATGAAGGCTCGCCACGGGTGGTCGACACGAGCTTCAATGACTGTTACGTACCCTCGGTGACACTGTTTTTTTTTGGGGAATAAGGTTCCCGCCAATACCTATCGGGCGAAGAAGATGATTCGTCCCCAAGTGGCGATGAAGCTTAGGAAGTTTCATGCGTGCCCCAACCATCGTATTCTATACCGGGTGACTATGCGGACTTGCACAACCGCTCATGCGATGCGGCGCGAGTCGTTATAAGAGGAATGCTTTGCCGTCGTGCCACCGATGAGGAGGGACCGCAAAGAGGGCCCAAGAAGCGTAAGACGGGCAAGAAGAAGCGTATGCCACCTCCCCGAGGGCGAGGGAAGAAGAGGGTTACACCCGGGAAGATCCCCGCACTATCGGTGTGGTACCTACCCGTCCCTCGATCGCCTGCGTGCAATTTTTGGGAACCCGAGAGGATGCCAAGGCGATGTCCCGCATGCATCACCGGAACGCACAAAGGGCGATGGCAAGTCAGCGACACCTCTCGGATGCCAAAATGTGGAAACACATCGATGACATGTTCCCGGAGTTTAGGGGCGAGCCCAGAACGTAAGGTTCGCTTTGAGTACCGACGGGATGAATCCGTTCGAGACCTCGTGCTTCAGACAAAGACTGGCGGTCACCCTCACCATATACAACCCGCCTCCCTACGAGTGTCCAAGCGCAAATATCTTCTTCGGCCATGCTCATTTCGGACCAAAGCAGCCCCGTGCATTGATATAGATGTGCTCATTGAGCGATGCTGCGAGGAATTGGGCGGAACTATGGAAAGGGGTCAAGGTTATGGATGCGTCAGAGAAGAAGAAGTTCACTCTAAAGGCCATGATAATGGTCACCATCGATGATTACCCTGCTCTGTTTTCATTGTCGGGCAGATTAAGGGGAAGACAGCTTGCACGGTTTGCATTGAGAATACCGCTCCACTTACCTTAGCGGATCCCAAAAGATCGGTGTACATGAAACATCGTAAATTCCTCCTCGCAAACAACACAGTACCGGAAACTTCGATGGATGAGTACTTTGACGGCGAGCCGGTCGGTGAAACGGAGGAGCCGGACAGGGGTAAAGTACGGGCCAAAGGTGTTTGAAATGGTGAAGAACATAAACCACGAGTTTGGAAAGAAGAAGAAAAGCCGGTGAGCCAAAGGCAAAGAAGAAGCGGAAGCGGAACAAAAAGGCGTGGAAGAAGAAGAAGAAGAAGAAGAAGAAGAAGAAGAAGAAGAAGAAGAAGAAGAAGAAGAAGAAGAAGAAGGTATGTAACCCAAACCGCACCGGCCAAAGTCCCATTCAAGAAGCGGTCAATTTTCTTCAAGTACCGCCATACCGGAAGATGCTCCATACACCCCATGCCATCGATAACATGCATCTACAGAAGAATGTCTTCGAGAGCTTGGTCGGGATTTTCCTAGACATCAAGACTAAGACGAAGGGCGGTGTCAAGTCACGCCGATCTTGCCGACATGGGCATCGGGCCCGAACTTCACTTGACACCCTCGGGAATAGCGGAAAAGTCGACCTTCCAGACCGCGAGCTACAATCGACACGGGATGAAAAGAGGGATTTTTGCAAATGGCTCGGGGATGTCAAAGTGCCGACCGGTTTCTGTTCCAACCAAGAGCATTGTATCGATGAAAGACCTCACACCGTCAAACTTCAAGGCCCATGACCGCCATGTCATGCTGACAAGTGTTCCTTCCAATTGTGATTAGGTGCATCGCCCGAGTTCATGAAGATGGTCGTTACACGCCTGTGCTACTTTTTAATCGCATCACGAAGAAGGTCATCGCTGAAAACGACCTCCCCGCACTGAAAGAGTTCATCGCGGAGACTATATGCCAGATCGAGATGTGCTTACCACCGTCTTTCTTCGATATTATGCCACACCTCATGATACACATGGTCGATCAGATAGAAGAACTGGGGCCTCTCTACCTGCATGAGATGTGGACGAACAAGCGGTTCATGTCCTCTCTTAACAGATCCGTCCTTAACCATGCATACCCGCAGGGGGCTCTATGATTGAGGCATACACAACACAGAGGGAGCGTAACTCGCTGCACTAGATACATCCGGGATGGAAATGCAATCGCCTACCCGACCACCCGCACGAAGGCGGGACCGCGAGGGATGGGCTGCGCGGGGAGGAAAATACGGACCGATATAGAGCAAGAAACAATCAAACAAGCCCATGACAGCGCTCTGAACCAGTTAGTATCAATGGAAGACTGGGTTGAGAAGCATCTGGAGGAAATTCGCAGCAAGCGTGGGGCGGTGCACGGAGGGGTGGGTACGTAGACAACACCGCTTGAATTTCACAATGTGGATCGAGAGAACGGGGATACCCCTAAATGCGGAGATCGAAGAATCGATGCTTGCATACGGCCCATCTAGCCAAATCATCACATGGCAAGGTTATGACATCAACGGATACAGGTTCCACATGAAAGAAAAGGACAACAAGAGCGCGTCCGCAAAACAGCGGTGTCCGGTATGAGGGCATGGACATGGCCACCCAACAACTCAAGACATACTATGGGCAAATCCAAGAGATTTGGGAACTTGATTATGGCGAGAGAGCTACGTAGATACCCATTTTCCGTGCCCGGTGGGTCAAGGCAACGGCGGTTGACATGGACGAGGTAGGGTTAACCACCGTTCAGCTCGAAAAGTACCGGAAATGATGAGTGGGTACTCGCAAAGTCGCGTGGCCTGGTAGCCTACTACCCGTGCCCCCAATCGCAGGGTAAAAAGCAACTACATGCGGTCGTGGGAGGGAAGCAAAGGATCGTGGGAGCCGATGGAGTTCGAATCCTCAAGAGTACAACAACTACGTAGAGTTTACGCTCTTTACCGATCATCCAAGCAAGATCAAGGAAGTCGAGACACACGCGTGTGGGGAATGTCATCAAGACCAAGACAAAGCCCCGGTGCCGCACGGACAAATAAGAAGACAAAGGCAGCCCCGGCAAAAAAAATAAGTCGATCCTTTTGTAATAGAACCTAATATGTAATGGAACCAAATATGTATGTCACGACATTTATGTAATGGGACTAAAAATGTATTGAGATCGCCGCACTTGCTCGAAACATCCCGACTTGTCAATTAAAGACTGTATTTTTAAATCATGCAAGAACTATCCAAAATTCAAGTTTTCACATTTTTCATGGGTACACATGCTCATAGGGAGGCCACACAAAAATTTTTAGAATTTTTGAATGAACATTTGAATTGTTATGAATTTTACAAATTCAATTTGGGAATCTATTTTGCGTGGCGGTTATTTTACAATGCCCGCCACGGTTAATCGATTAACCGTGGCGGGCATTGTAAGGTGCCCGCCACGCAAAATCAACGCCCTATATAAATGTCCCCACCCCCCTCCGCAGGTGGCTAAGTTTCGGCCCCGCCCTCTCATTTCGTCCCCCGGGTTGGCCGGCTGAAATTTTTCCCGCCGCCGCGCGCCGAGCGCCGCCGTCTTGGTCCCCGCCCCCCTCCCCGTCCGGCGCCCTCTCCTCGTCCAAGACCTCGCCTCCACCGCCCGGACGCCTCCTCCTCCGCCGCCGGCAGGCTAGGAAACCCTAGCCGCCACCGCGGCCGCCTCCTCCTCTACCGCCGTCGAGCACCTCCCCGTCGAGCGCCTCTTCCTCCGATCCGGGCGCCTCCTCCTGCCGCGCCGAAGCGCCCTCTCCCGCTCAAGCGCCCCTCTCCCGTCCCGCACGCGCCTCGCCTCCACCGCTGGGTGCCTCCTCCTCCGCCCGGCCGGGCTAGGAAACCCTAGCCGCCACCACGGGCCGCCTCCTCCCTGCCGCCGTCGAGCACCTCCACGTCAAGCGCCTCTTCCTCCAAGATCCGCCGGGCGCCTCCTCCTCTACCGCCATCGAGCGCCTCCTCCTCCGAGATCCGTCGGGCGCCTCCTCCTCCGCGCCGGGTGCCTTTCCTCTCCGTCCTTCCCCCTGTCCGTCTCGCCGTCGTGAGGTTTTCAGCGCCTCGATGCATCCGTGATGCTACTGTGATGCCATTTTTGTGTTGCTGCCTCGATTCAAATTTTTGATGCCAATGATGCTACCGCGATGCCAAATTTTGATAGCTGCCTTTGTGATTCAATTTTTTTGCTGCCAATGATGCAACCGTGATGCGAAATTTGGATAGAACTGAGAGCATATGCCACCGCCTCGTGATGTTGACTCCGACCAAATTGGGATGAACTTGTTACCGTCTTGCCGTTTAGTTCGAATTTAGGCGAAAAATGGACCAATCTTTGCTACTATCTGGTTGTTTACTTCAAATTTGGGAGCCTTATGGACCACCTTGGTACCGTCTTTGGTGTTTAGATTAAAATACACTTGTCTCCCATGTCCTAGCTATGGTCCTAGATAACACACAATTATGACCATTTGACATTAACTTGAAATTTGGGAGAGGTGCTGGTCCTAGCTATTTTGATTTGTGGTTCAAGCATGGACCTGTCTTGGTACTATCTTGTTGTTTAATTCAAATTTAGCATTTGACATGAATTTGGGAGCCTTTTGTCGAAATCCCATGTCCTAGCTAGTCCGTGGTCCTAGCTATTTTGTATAAATAGTCCCGAGGCAAAGTGGCATTATGCGATGATGTGAATTTTTTGAAAGCTGAGGCAGCGGCGATGATGAAATGTCCCCACACTTGTGAGCGGCTAAACGAGGACGGCTTGTATAACATATACAAGCAACCAGCTTTAGACGCTATGTGATAAGGATAGTTGGGGACTTCTCGAGCCAAATACACATTTTTACACATTTTTTTTTTTTTTACACATTTTTTTGTATTGTTACACATTTTTTGTTATGTACTATGTAAAAGGAAAATATGTAAAATGGAAAAATATATATGTAATCATGAGAGGAATACAATAAATATATTTTTTTTGTTACACATTCTATTTCTTTGTAAATTTTTGGTCTTTTTTGTAACTACTCTATGTAAAATGGAAAAATATATATGTAATCATAAGAGGAATACAATAAATATAATTTGAGATGACTCTGTGATGGCAATACTTCATACTACCGTTGTACTTTACTCTTTGACTATAAATTACTATAATAAAATGCTCGTGTGTTCCGTGAGAATCCAATGGCATCCGAACCAAGCCAGCAGATCGTGCAATAGGTGGCCGTGAGCGAGGAGGATGTGGCCTCCACGTCCGATTCTTCCTCCTCCGACAGGGGATACGAGCGCGAACAGTTGACACCAAGGCCACGAAGAAACGTCTTAGGGAGGAAGAAAAGATCCGGACGGCGACCGGAGGAGCCCGACACACGGGTTCTCGAGAGTGCACAGCCTACAACCAAAAACGTAAGTATACGACTAACACAACGTCGTGTGCCTCATGTCGAGCACGACTAATTTTAGTTGTTGTCGTGACGCTACCATTGGTGCCTCTGCGTCCCGGAGTTCCATGAAGAGGGAGCTCGGTCGGAGGGGCAACAATCGTCCCACACCCAAAGACTTCAAATGACCACCACCTCCAAGAAGTCTAAGAAGTCGCTTTGAAAAGAGGCCAAAGACGGGAGGCACCGTAAAAGCCGAGGTGGTGCGTATTATATTGAGGATAGGCCCGAATGGAGATCCCGTGGAGCCGTAATCTATCGGGGGCCATCTATAGCAACCGGATCTCCGCTTGTAGCCAAGGAAATCGTGCCCATCACCTACCTAGACGGAGGACTCTGTCCCGGCGGCACCTGAAGAAGGTGTGGAAAGACGTGCGACTCGCTCCATTATCCAGGCGAGAGGCAGGCTATGACAAAAAGAAATGCAAGAAGTATGTGCTAACCGTTGCAAGCAAAGCGCCGCACCTCGCGGAACAATCTGTACACACACTATGTGCAGAAGGGCAAGTCACCGCTTCAAGCCTACAACTTCTTAAAGCAACCCATCTGGGATGAGTTCGTCGGGCTCACGACTAACGAAGACTATGAGGCCAAGTCAAAAATGGGCAAAGAACTCGCAAAGAAGAACGACCTCGTGCACAACCTCGGGCCGTGTAGGCTATTTTGGTCATAAGGGAAAATGGCGGCGAAAAGAAAGGGAGGACGCCGGAAAAGGGATACGTAATCCGTTGCTAGACCTTCCCCGAGAGGACACGGGACTTCTTGTATGCCCGTCAGCCCAAGAAGCCGAAGAAAGATGACGCTTCCAAATACAATGACCCAAAGGTCGACGAGGTGGAGAAGAAGGTGATGCTTGTCAAAGAGGCCAAGGCACGCTGGGAGTTCCAACCTAGGAGCGAGCACGACGAGCTGACCGAGGCAATCGGAAGACCCGAAAGCACCGTGGGCGAAGTTTCGGGGCGTGGCTCGAGGTATAGCCGAAGACCATGGATTCTTGGCAATCCGACACGCCCGACTACCACACGAGGCGGAGGTACAAGGAAAATCTCAAGATGCAAGGCTATGAGCAAGCCATAAAGGACATAGTCGACAAGAGTATAGAAGAGGCATTAAAGACAAGAGGTCTTTCCAACAACCAAGGAAGCCAAGGTGTGAGTAACGAAGTGATGTCGCCGAAGAACCCAATCGACGATCTCGGCCGAACCTGCGGTGGGCAAACTCTATATACCCGCTGGCGGGAAGGGGAAGAAGAAGGAAGTGGGCTCGCCGCGGTGTTCCGCACTACGTAGTACTAAGTTGTACAATAACGAGCCGGTCCCACCGTAGTATGCCTTCGTTTATCCGACCTCCATAGAACCGTGCCCGGGTGATGAGGAGCTCGATATCCCGTGAACAAGGAGAAACAAGACTCAAGGACCTTCGAGGAGAGGGAGTACCTATGGAACAAGGAAGACATAGTCCCGTGGAAACCGACAACACCACCTCCGACGGTAGCTTCCGCAGGCCCTCCTCCTTCTCCCGGGTGGTGGTGGCGATGACGATGATGATAACGACAACGATGATGGTGGCCGAGGTGCCTAAGTCCTCGCCCAAACCCACCTAAGTACCTAAGGAGAAGATGGTGGCCAAGGTGGTGGAAGTCCTCGTTCGAACCCACCTCCCGGAAGAACCGTAAGAAGAAGACGGTGGCAAGACACCACCTCACGGCTCAGGCAAGAGGACACCTTCTCCTTCCAAGGTTGCTCGTCATCCTCCCACGCCGCTCAAGCGCCCAATGGTCGAGGAGGTTTCAGAAAATGTGACAGTATACAAAAAAAAAAAGTATGGCTAATTAACTTGTACTAGGCATTAATTCGTGGCTAATTTAGTTCAATTCGACATGCATAGGATTCTCAACACCGCCTCGGAGCGGGAAAGGAGGATGAGGCCGAATGTTCCCCCAAGCGCCCAGAAGAAGAAGCTATCAAAAGAAGATAAGGAAATTCTTGCCTTGACCAACAAATACTTAGATGATGAGGCCGGGGAAGGAGTCATGCGAGAAGGAAAAGGACCTCCGATTGGCTAAGTCGAACCCGGGGCCGTGAAGACCGGCGGCCAGTAGGTACGTATATGCGTGACAATCTCAACCAAACTTGGCGGACATATTACGTATGCGTGCGTAGCTAGAAGATGCTAACGTACATCTCCTTCTATATAGGAATTATATACCCCATCGGTGGGGACAATGGGTCAGCCCCGGACTGCCTGCACACCTTTGAGCTTGGCAAGTTCATGGTGCCCAAGGGCCGCCTAATCGAGGAAGAGGAGTGGGACACTCGCAGGTTCCACCTATTATATAAGCATGCAGTTGATCGGGGGTGAGGGAGTTCCATTTCAGGGTTCCTAAAGAGCTCTTTAACTTGGACTTTGATATTTCACTCGCTAATAGGCTTCGACGAAATGTGGCGGTTGCTACGGCGCGCCAGACCTCGACCAATCCATTGTCACCCTCTATGCTGCGTGAGTTTGTTTACCGATAATTACGCGCTCATACACCCACTAATTCTAGCTCTCTCGATTCTATATATAATGACGTGACCACATGTGCTTGCAGGATGCAAGCATTGATAGCCAAAACGATGGGTCAACCAGTTGTGTTTCTATGTCCAGCGTATATAGACGTGGAGGATTTTTCTCATATCCGGATGGAGACCAATAGGAACGAAGAAGTCCGTAGTCGAGCAAGGCCGATCAATATAAACACTTTGAAAATTTATGCAATGCAAGAGTTAGAGAGATGGCGCACTACATCCGTAAGTGCATGAAGAAGATCAAAACGGACGCCGGTTGTCTATTGCGGCCCAACATATCAAGTAAGTCAAAAGCAATACTTATTTTTTTGAACACTTGGAATCTATATATCTAATCAAATAAAATGGTGTAGCCTTGCAGTATACAAACAACAAAGACACATTGGCCAATCGGATTACTTGGATGATCTTCCCTCGGGATGGATGTGCCCTTAGGGCCGACTCGTTGGATGATACGCCAAAAGGCCTCTACAAACATTTTGAAATGTGCCCCGCACCGTAAGTCACGACACTTGTATACTATTTCATACCACAAACTTCTGTAAGTCATGACACCGTGAGATTTCATACGGGGCATACAAGGATTACTTGAAAGACCCGAGTCATACGATCGGAGGATGAGCATACGCAAAGAAAAAAAAACATGCGGATCGAAATGAAGATCGAGCGAGACTACGAGGTATATACAAAGATTAATTACTCTCGCTTTGCTCGTCCATATTGAATGGTCTCATAATATTCTAACCATTTTCCTCGTACATATATCGTGCGTGCAGTCGGTAAGCAGCCTTTCGGGCAAAGAACCCGGTGTGGTTTCTATACCGCACGTACATATCCCGCAGTGATGTGTACCGTATTACGTGGCGAGCCGACGAAGAAAACCAAGCAAGGTTTCGCACCAAGACTTGACGACCTTAAGTTCAAGAAACCGTTGGCGCCATCCGTAGGGCCGTCGTTGAGGACGCGAGGCTACCTACCGGCCGCTTTCTTCGACCCTAACAAATGGAGCTCGCTACAAATCCGGACTTATGGGAACTTAGGGACTGAGAAACGCGCTAGACATGAAGGACTATTTGTGGGAGGACATTGATTTGTAACCTAAACTCTTGATTGAGCAATCGATCGCTCGATCGAGTATTGTAAATTGTGATGTGTGAGTGTGGTCACTTTTAAACTCTAAGTACTTAATTGAATGTATATATATTAGTTGAATGTTAACTTGTCATGCATGTTCAAGATTTATGTCAATATTCTCTTATTTTAATATTTAATATGTGGTTTCAATCATAATATATGATTTTATAATATTTTTAATTATTTTTTTATTAATCCTGAATTAATTAACCGTGGCGGGCTTTTAACAAAACCGCCATGGTTAATCTATTAACCATGGCGGGCACGTAACGATGCCCGCCATGGTTAATCTATTAACCGTGGCGGTCTTTGTTACGCACCCGCCACGGTTAATCGATATGCATGGCGGCATAGTGCCCGCCATGGTTAATCGAATCGGTTAACCGTGACCCTAGGTCCGTGGCGACCGGATGCCCGCCATGGAAAACGCAAAAATGCCCGCCACCGAAGTTACGTTCTCGTAGTAGTGACAACCGTTTCATTTGAAATCATTTATAACATCAAAATTTTAGTGAGTTATATACCGCTTTTGTCTTTTTGGAATGTAGGTACTCAAAATCACCTTTTCTTTTTACGCCAAACTCAAAATCACCTTTGATACCGCATTTAGGGTCAAATTTATTCAGTTTAATAGTTGATGAAGGGTTGTGCATGTTATCGTTCGAGGTAAATCTAGACTCCAAATGTACGAAATGGTACTAAAAAACAGCGGCCTGGAGCGGCGGGATGGACCCGCCATCCCGCTCGTCGTCCCCCGAGCCCCCGAGCTTGCTAGCCACAATCCCCCAAAATCCACCATATCCTCTCCTTCCCGCGCCTCTCGAGGAGCCCAGATCCACCATCCCCGTCCTCCGCGCTCTCCGGTGGGGTCTAGGTCTCCCTGTTCGTGAGCGGAGCGCGGAGATCGAGGACCCCGAGCACCGCCTTGCTATGCGCCGTTGACGGCGCCTCTTCGCCAGAGCAGGTCCAGTCGCCATCGGAGGAGCTCCGCCCGAGGGCAAGGCGCCCGCCCTCGCCGCCGCCGGCCGACGCCGGACGCTGCAGCACCTCCGCCCGCCGTGTCGAGGGCGCGCCGGGTGGGGTCATGGCGGTCGCATCCGTGCCCGCCACCACAGGGCCTCGCTGGGACGCGTCGGGGAGGCCTAGGTTGCGGATGATGACGATGACGGCGCCAAGTATGCGTCCTCGACGAACTCAGCTCACAAGGCTGTGCCTCCGCCTCGCCCCCCGCGGCGAAGAAGCCTCGCGCCGCCCTCGCCGCGGTCCGCCGGTGGCCATGGCTGCCGTTGCCGTCGGTGCTGCTGCCCGGCCGTAGTTCCGCGTGTGATGCCCACTGGATCCCGGCACGACAGCCCTCCACGGGCGCCCTTGGCTTCGGCTACGCCAAGCCCGACCTGCTCCTCGCCCCCCTCCGTCGGCGCCGCCGCCTCCACCGGATCCGGCGCGGCGACTCGGCCCGCACGCTGCTCCGGCCTCCGTCGGACGTCCCAAGGAGATGCGGTGGGTGGACGCCTCCTTCTCTGACCTCTCGTAGCGAGGGAGGAGTTCGCCGAGCCCGAGGCTCCCCACCGTCGCGCAAAGACGCTTGTCCATCCTCTCCAACTCGCCATGCTCTGCGGCTGCCCGTGGCGGTGCGGCGCCGTGCCCCCCGGACTCCGCCAAGGGCGTTGAGTCGGCACGGGACTCGGCGGTCTTGGTGTTCGTCGACGGGCAACGTGCACAACAACCGCACTCGCAGTCGCCCGCGGTACACGGCGCCGTCCGAGGCGGCGCACCCTTTGGGGACACTCACGGGGCTTACGGTTCTGCCGTTCCTTCGAGCTTGGCGTCTCTCGCTCACCTTCGTCTCGGCCCACGCCGACCCGCCCACCAACGTCTTGGCCCCGACCGGGCCGAAAGCAACCTTGCCGGATGCAGCCGGCCGGCAGCGCGTCCTACACCACGCCGAGCACACCGCGCACCGCCCCGCCAGCCCGTCTTGCATCACCGCCAACCCGTCCCGCCTACCTAGTGGGGCTGTGCTTCAACCGCTTGGCGGATGATCACGCCGGGCCGCGGTTTGTCGCTGGCCGTCACGTTGCCTCCTCTCGCAGCGGTGCGCGGGTCACCGGGCCCGCGGACCGCACCAAAGCGGTCGCGGAAGTCGCTCGTCGACCAGCCCCTCCCACGCCCCTCGGCCGCCGCCAGCGAGCTTTGCCCGAGTCGGCCGCTCGACGTCGCCGCCCAAGCCTACGCCGCTTGGGCTTGCGTGGGTTTCGTGGCCTCCACCGATTCGTCGACTTGGTCCGCGGTCCCATTGAGTCCGGTGCGCCGCGCCGCGGGCGCGTCTCTGCCGACTTGGTCACCGCCACGGACCCGCCGCAGACCGAGTCGCCCCGTGGCCCCGCTGTCCCCGGCCGGTGGACCCGATGCTCGACGAGCTCCTCTCGGCCTCCCTCGTCGCCGACCGTCGCCCCCGGCGCCACCTCTGCCTATGCGCCGAGCCGCCCTCGCCTCGCGCATGGTCGCGCTCTCTGCTTCACAGGGGCGGAGGCCTCGGAGGATCCGGAAGTGGCGGCGGATCCGCCGAAGATCACCACGCGTCGGCCGGCCCAGCCCTCGACGTCTGGGGTGCGGGTCAGCCCTGGTGGAGGGGCCGGTTGGACCTCAGGCGCAGAGCCGCTGGTGTACACCACTCGCCAACTCGTCCCGTTCCACCAAGCGGAGGTGTCGAGGTGGCGGCCGGCTGCGCCATCATCGACTCACCGACTTTGACCCGCGGGGCCTCGCCAAGGTCACACCGCAAGCGAAGAACGAGGGTCGCCGATGACGACCGGGTACTCTTGCCCGTAGCGACCGGGCGCCGCCAAACTGCCTCCGCTAAGACCGGCCCGGAGAAGCAGCGACGTGTCCAGTCCAAACAAGTGGGCCAAGCGCCGGTGATCACTGCCTACCCCCGACCGTCGACGCCGCGAGGTTCCATGGAGCCTTCAGGGATGCTGCGCCGTCCTCCAGGCGGGAGAACGTGCGCAAAATCCTTCCCCTGCTCGGCGCCAGCTTCGCGGGGGATGAGTGCGGCGTTCCGAACGCGGGAGGCGCCACGGTGCTACCCGCCTCACCGCGTCCACCCCAGGAGATCGCCAACACCGGGGACCTTCTCGCAGAGCCTGCCCGGGCCCACGGCCGCTCCTCCGCCGAGGACTTCCCCGGCGTCGCTCACCCGCCGCCGAGGAGCCTATCCTAGGCGGCCAGCCCCACCCTCCGCTCCCTCCAAGATCACCGATGACGAGTGGGCCGTACGGCGAACCCTGCAAGCGGGTGCAAGGTCCTAGATGGCTAGAGTGGGGGTGAATAGCCTATAAAAATTTTCTACAAGCTCACTAAAACAAACCGGTTAGAATAAAACACGGCGAAAAAGCGGTTTGCACTAGCTCTAATGGTCAAGCAAGCCTTCTAGAGACAAGACTAAATAATTCTATTATCTCTAGAGCACACAAGGTCTATGTCACTATTCTAGCTAGTGAGCAATCCTAATAAGGTCCTTATGCTAGCAAGAACAACCTACACAAGCAAGTGCTAGCTCTCTACTCAAGGTAAGCTAGGAAGGTAAATGCAAGAGTGAGAGACTTGTTATACCGATGTGTAGAGGATGTCAACCAATCACCGGGAACAATATGAACAATCAATCACTCGATGGTGATGATCCACAAGCGGAGACAATGAACAAGTCGATTTGTTCACCCGGAGTTCGTTGTACACCGACAACTACTCTCCGGTTGTGCCGACCAACACAAGGATGGTGTTTGAGCTAGGCGGTGCCCTTGCTAGCCTCAACACACCACTCAACAAGTGTGGTATCCAAGACACGAGCAATGTATTCCTTGCACTTTGTCTTTGTTGGTGTTTCTTACGCACACAGAGAAATCCGCAAGCGCACGGAAATACCGTTGTAGCACTTCACCCGGTGGTAAGCGGGGTATCGTATTTTTTCTGGGGACGGTTGCGCACCTGGCTTTTCTAGTCTATGTCAACCTAAGGCAAGGGTTTGTTTTCTAAGAGTAGCGAGGTATCTATAGGCTAAGTTTTCCAGAAGTGATTCCTAAAGTCTGTTGTCTACTCACTTCGGGCACCGCCCACGCCAAAGAACAAAACCGGCAATTAGCACCGCGCCGCACCCGAATGTGGGGGATTTCAAGGGACGGACAAGGCTTGTCACGACCAAGCCGCCTACCCCCTCAACCGTGGGATGCGCCACAAAAGGTAGGTGAATGCTAGTCCAAACACCACGTTTGCACTATTGGTCACAGCTTCTTGATGTTGGCCAAGGTTCCCTACAAAGAGTCCCTCCATCAAGAACTAACGTAAACGATCTACCAATCCCGCAAGTCTACAACAGCTAAGAAATATGCAAAGGAAATTAAGTAGTTGCAAAGATAATCACAAGACTTCTTACCAAAGTGTAAGTAGCTTGCAGAGGTACAAGCCTAAGGGCGGGTACCGACAAGTCCGCACTGGCCTCCTAGGAACCGCGGAACACCGAGGGGCGAACCGGCAACTCCAGGTAGAAAGAACCAAGCTTCTTTTTCTAGCCTTTCCCCTCTCTCACTCTCTAGAATTAGAAGATAGAATAGAAGAAGTAGAAGAAGAAGAAGATCTAATTCTACTCTCTTGCACAAGTGGGACTGGTTTCTCCTTTTGAATTTTTATTCATTTTTGAGAGGGAGAGAGGGAGTCTATTTATACACAAGGGGGAGGGACCTAGTGCTAAAAAACACCCAAACCGACCTAGGAAAACCTTCCATGTACGCCAAACCGACCATCCCACGTCGGTTTCACCAGTTTTGAAGGTAACAAACCGCCTCCCTCGAAGCCGGGCCCGAACCGCCTCAGCCAGGGTGCGGCCGCACCGTGGTGCACGCGCACCCGCCGGGTCGGCCTTTGGCTCGGCTTCGGCAGGCTGGGCTTCCTTGTTCTGAAAAGTTGTGTGGTGGTCTTTGCCCGACCCTGGTTTCGACGTTTTGTTGCGATTTCGCTTTGGGCTTGCCATTTGCTCCTTTGGGCCTTTTTCTATTTGTTGATTTTATTTCTTTTCTTTGTCTTTTTTTTGGCCTAAAGTGATCATCCATGAGTTTGTACCTGCAAGTTCAAATAAACACCAAAACTTTGGAACATGTTAGTTGAAATACCTATTTCTAGGTTGTTTTGGTGTTGTGTTGACGGTATTTAATTTGTCGTTGGTTACCGTCAACAAACTCCCCCACACTTAGCCCTTTACTCGTCCTCGAGTGAAGGCACAGTGGACTAAAGTGGGTCAATCTCCAAGATGTAAGCTTGCATACATGTTATTCCAAGCCTTACCTGCCTTTGTGAGCATTTTACCACCCTTTATTACCTTTCATCGTAGCGGGGGCTTTTCTAGCTTTTCTCAAAGCCTTGGGCGGTTGCCAGATAGAACGGTTATAACAGAGGTGCTTATCATTCATCCTTTTTGATCAACTTTTTATCCGGGGTTTTATTTAGATAAAATTTTATTTTTCGAGAAAGCATGGGCTTTATTGCTATAATTTTTTTTTTTGGAGAGGTGGGCTCTGCACGCCCTAGACTTTTTGTCTTTTATTTCCTCTATTTTCTTTTTCTCTCTTTTTTTTAGAGATGTGGGCTCTACTTTCCCTTGGACACTTGCCCATTTTTCATCTCATTTCTTCTTCTTTTCTTTTTTTTTTTTTAGAGATGTGGGCTCTACTCGCCCCTCGAACACTTGTCCATTTTTTATCTCATTTTTTTTAGCATAGCCCAAGACATTTCTCTTTTTCGAAGAATAGATTCCCCCGATGTTGAGTTTCTCTCTTCGACGAAGTCATAGCAAATCCATTTGTACCATATCATATTTGGCAACAACTTAGACTAGATAGAGCATATGCAACCCACATGAATCAGTTTTTTTTCAGGATGAGTAGTTGTTTTAACAGAAGCTTGGTATTCTGGCGAGGAATAAAATGTACGCATGCCATGTATCAATTGGTAGATGTAGAGATGAAGTTTTGCTAACTTGGTTCAGGTTTTAGCACTTAAAGAAAATTCACAAGTCAAAATTAATTTTAATAAAATTGCGTACCTTTGACTTGCGAACCTCCCCCACACTTGTTTTTGTACCTATTTTTATTTTCTTTGTGCACAAGGACAAAAACAAGTGGAGACATAGACAATAATATGATAATAAAACTTTATTGAATTTATAAATAATTCAAAAATCAAGCGCACACTTGAGGAAATTACAAAATGATAGGAAGGGAAATACTGAAAATTAAATTAGTGCGCGCCTAATTATTGATAAAGAGGTAGAGCACTTCTAACCCGGCCTCGCGTAGGGCGCTCTCTCGCATTAGCCGCTCTAGCGACCCTAGCTAGCTTAGTCTTGAAGCTAAGGCAGAAAGAGTCTAGTTCTTTCCCGATATCAGTTCGTTCTCTACTTCTGCCCCTTCTACCTCTACGTTTAAGGTTTTCACTAGCTTGTTTAGAGAGTTAACTCTAGCGTTTAAGGTTGCTAGCGAAGGGACCTTAGGAACCGTGCTACTCCCCAGCTGTGTTTAGTGACGGAGTACCCTCGGAACGGCTCTCGAAAAACATTAGGGAGCCTTCCTAGGTGCAGCACGGGGTACCCTCAAAGGGCCTTCACTACTGAGCGACTCTCAACAACATTCGGGGCCTTTCTAGGATTCGCCCGAGGGATACGTGGTGGAGCACTTGGAGACGCCGCCGGAGCAGGGGTTGGCTTCTTCATAAGCCCTTTTCTACGTCCTCCTGTGGGCATGTCGACACCGACAACGGTGTACGGGTAACTGTAGTCGGAGGTGTGGAAGGAGGACGTCTCTGTTGAAAAAGTACGGGCGCCAGCTGCTTCGGGCTCCTTCCTCTTGATGCCCAGGGTGCCCACCGTAGGACGGGGTGGGCGCCCAAGGATACTCTTGCGTGTCATGGATCTCGCCCGTGGACGCATGGCTGTTGCCTCCACCGGATGAGTAGCGTGGGGAGGGAGCACGGCAAGAGGGGCGATAGAGGATGGTTCCACCTCGTCACTAGGGAAGATCAAGTCATCCTCATTGAGAGAGCAAAGTGAGCGAGAGGAGTTGTAGAGGGTAAGGGCGTGGTCTGCCATTGCAGCTGTTCTTGGCTTAGAAGAAGAGAATTTGAGAGGAGGAGAAGAGCAAGAAGGAGAGGTGTGAAGAATAGAGAGGAGGAGGGTGGATTTTATAGGACAAATTCTCCTCTCTGTTTTAGCAGTTAAAATCTCGCAGAGCGCACCACACTACAAAGAAAGTTGTGAGAAAGAAGAAAGCAATGGGCGAAATCCCAGATCGAGCGAGGTCGGCCAAGGTGCGGGGCGCACCAGGTGGTGCGCGCTACAGCACCACCCAAAGGCCCCCCTGGTCGAAGTTTTCGGCCACATTCATTTCCTTTTCTGAAAAGTTTTGAATCGGGGGTTGCCGCTACGAGAAACGTTTCCTTTCTTGCTGATCTCTAATTGATCCTCAAATTTGAATTTTGAAAATAGTTTATGCTTTGATTAATTTAGAAAGTATATATTCTTTTGTGTAGCAAATGACCAAAGATAAATTTAATGGAATAAAAAGAAAATAGAAAGACAAATGCTTAATTTAAAACAAAGTAAAAATATCTAGATAACTTTTTATGTTTTACTATTATTACATATATTATTATTATTTTTTAATTGTGATAATTTTAATTATAAAATTACATTATTTTTTTTTATAGGCTGATCATAAAAATTAATTTTCAAAGCATAAATCTATTCTATCGAGCTCTTGGTTAAGATCGGTAATGGCTCGAAGAAAAGCTTAAGGCGTTGACCGCTTACCTTTTGTATCTCACCCGCGTCATCTTGAATTGTGATTGCGCCGTGTGGCGATGTGTTGATGACGGTGTACGGTCCTTTCCATTTGCTTCTCGCCTTTCCTTCGCCGAATA
This sequence comes from Hyparrhenia diplandra, assembly GCA_015847255.1. Lineage (NCBI taxonomy): Eukaryota > Viridiplantae > Streptophyta > Magnoliopsida > Poales > Poaceae > Hyparrhenia > Hyparrhenia diplandra. The sequence continues at coordinate 66,053 of JADLZK010009293.1, read as the reverse complement.
ATTTCACCCGGAATTGAATAGGAGTACTTTGTCTCCGTGGTGAATTCCTTGAGTTTGATGCGCCGATCATGCCATCTTTTTGTGCTCTTTGTAGAGCTTTGCACTGTGGGTACGCCTTCTCTCGCCATTCTTCTAGTTCGAGATTTGTCTCGACGGTTCTTCCCGGCGAGTCCGACGTCCATATTCCATTTCTTGATGGCCCGATGAGCTCGATAGTTCCAAATTCAACCGGTAAATGGCGTGTTTTGCCATAGACCACCGGTAAGGTGACATGCCGATGGGGGCTTTGTAAGCTGTCCGATATGCCCGGAGAGCATCGGGTAGCTTGTTCTTCCAAAATTTTCCCCATCTCGTTGACCGTCTTCCGCAGGACGTTCTTGATTTGTTTATTGAGGTCTCGGCTTGCCCGCCGGTTTGCGGATGATAGGGGTGGCAATGTTGTGCCGAAAGTGCCAAGCTCTTTCAAAAAATGTCTTGAATGATTTGTCCTTGAAATGCGATCCTCCGTCACATCGATCACCATGCGTGGCATTCCAAAACGGGGAAGATGATTTCATGGAACATCTTGCGTGCATGCTTGCCATCGCCAGCTCTGCATGGTAGTGCCTCTACCCACTTTGACACGTAGTCCACCGGCCACCGTGATATACTCGCAATCATGGGACCTCTCGAATGGCCCCATGTAGTCAATGCCCCACACATCAAATATTTCTATTTGAAGGTTGTAGTGTAGGGGCATTGCATCATGAGCTGTGATGTTCCCTATCTTCCGGCAGTTGTAGCATCTTCTCGATGAACTCTTTCGTGTCGTCGTACATCGTCGGCAAGAAGAATCCGCACTGCCAAATTTTGGCTTGTGTGCGGAATACTCCCAGATGCTCGGCGTAGGGAGATGCATGATATTTTTCAATGATCTGCATTCCTTCCTCCCTGGGTACACATCTTCTCAGCAAGCCGTCCGCACACACCCTCGTATAGATATGGGTCATCCCATAGGTGCCGCCGCTTTTCCATTTGAGCTTCCGCTTGTTCTCCCTGTGTGGTACGTATCCCGCAACCATGTAATTCACAATGTTTGCGCATTACCATGGGTTGAAGTGCGACACCTTGAGTAGCATGTCGTCGCGCGGTAATCGTTGATTGGTGGTTCCTGCATGTTAGTTACCCGCATACGCGACAAATGATCCGCAACCGTATTTTCTACTCCCTTTTTATCTTTTATTTCTATATCAAATTCTTGGAGTAGAAGAATCCAGCAGATCGGTGAGGTTTCGCATCCTTTTGGTGAGAAGGTACTTAAGGGCAGCATGGTCTGTATAAACGATTATTTTTGCGCCCACTAAGTAGGATCGAAACTTCTCGATAGCAAAGACTACTGCCAGGAGCTCTTTTTCTGTCGTGGCGTAATTAAGCTGGGCTCCTATCAGAGTTTTGCTAGCATATGCGATGGCATGCTGCTTTTTGTTCTTGGTTTGGCCTAGGACCACACCAACAGCGTAGTCGCTAGCATCGCACATGATTTCAAATGGCAACGACCAATCCGGTGGTTGGATGATCGGAGCCGAGATGAGTGCTTTCTTTAGGGTTTCTCAAAGCGTGCAAGCACTCATCCGTGAAGTCAAAGGGGGTACATCCTTGGCTAGCAGGGGCCGTAAGAGGTCTAGCGATTTGCGAGAAATCCTTTATGAATCTTCTATAAAACCTGCTGCGTGGCCTAGGAAACTACGGATACCTTTGACATTCACTGGGGGTGGTAGCTTTTCGATAGCTTCTATCTTAGCTTTGTCTACCTCTATCCCCCTCTCGGACACGAGGTGCCCAAGAACGATGCCTTCTCGGACCATAAAGTGGCACTTTTCCCAGTTAAGTACCGAGGTCCTTTTCTTGGCATCGCCGCAAGACCCGGTCTAGGTTCTTCGTGACAAATTTCAAAGGTCTTACCATAGACGGAAAAATCGTCCATGAAGACCTCCATGATTTCTTCGATCATGTCTGAGAAGATAGACATCATGCACCGCTGAAAAGAAGCAGGTGCGTTACACAGCCCAAATGACATTCTACGGTAGGCATAAGTTCCGTATGGGCATGTGAACGTGGTCTTGCTCCTCGTCATTGTTGACACTTGTTATATCATAAAATTTTAAATTATTTAACATGAATTAAGGGCTCAAGTCAAAGACTAAACATAAGTCTAGGGGTCTAATTAACATAATTCCACGAGTTTTGGTATTCTGTGACTTTCTAGGGACTTGATAGGAAAATGCAGAGAATAATGGAGAAGGTTCTAGAATACTCAAGACAATTACAAGGCAATTAAAGACCAAACTTATCCGTGAAGCAAATCAACCCGAAAAGTGGACTAAAACATTCTAGAAGATACCGAGGACACCGGAGAAGACGGGAAGCCGAGGTGGCACTCCACCGGGCGCCGCCAAGGCCATGTAGGCCGGCCGCCAGGTGGGGTCACCCAATCAGCCTCACATTTTTATGTCGGTTTACCACCGACCTTGAGGTTGTATCTACACCGTTGTTGAAGGTCGGTTTGATCCAAGGGTTGATGTTCATCGCCAAGTACTATATAAGAAGACCAGCTGACCCTGAGGCTGATAACAATTTCATTATCAATCATATTCATCCAAGTCCAAAGCAAGTCTAGACCTAAGCTCTAGTTCATACTAGAAGTAGATTAGCTACATAACTAGTTCTAGTTGAAGATCAAGTTCATCTTGAGTTCCTGATAGTCAAGAAGTAGCAAGGATTGTTCTTGAGACTTCTCTCTTGTATTCAATCTGTAAGTTCTCTTATATTTAGAATACAATTGTTATGGCTTTGATCTTTATAATTATTATATTCTTGTTGTTATGTGTTTATGCTTGCTATGATTATATATTTAGTTTAGTAAGATTGCTTTTTATATTTTATGCATGGAATTGTATAGCACTCATATAGATGATCACTATTTGGGTGATAAGCAATGTGTAAACGTGGTGTTTATACAACGTTTATCTGCAATTGCACCCTACATTCCGGGTCGTGTGGTAGATCGCGGGGGTGACAGCCCTGTTGAGTCCTTTGGAGTCCACCCTCCGAATGTAGGACACGTCGAGCTTTTAATTATGAAGATGAACAAGTTTCGTCCTTGCTTGTCTTTGGTAATGCTTGCCATGTATAGAAGTAATCTAATCTTGCCATGATAGCTAGATGTATTGCACTAATTGTAGTATTCATAGATGTATAATAATTAAGAGTATCTTAGGAATATTCATTCTAGTCTAATTTATAACATGCTAATTACTTGTATGATATTAGTGGCATAGGTTAATCCTAGACTTGGACAATTATCATTATATTATTTATCTTTATCTTGGACTTATCCTGTTGAGTTATGTTCGATGCTCATGGCTACTCTGCATTATAATATTGTAAAGTGAATGATCTCATAAATAAATCATAATATAAATCATTAGATAGTTCTTATCTCTCTACCTTTCCATAGACTCCCTTCCCTGTGGTAAAATATAAATACGATACCTGGATTACTCCCGGTGAAGTGCTACAATTGGTATTTCTATCTGTGCGCTTGCAGATATCATGTTCAATCTTTTATCAAGGCCAATCTATAAATACCATGCCCCGCATTTCTTTGAGCGTTATTGCTAGGGTGACAGACTAGTGTATAGGTAATGCCTAGAAATGAGTGGTATACCTTGAGTTCATATCCTGGTGAGATTAATTCCACTATGGATAATGTGGCTAAGCTACATCCCACTACTAACACCGCCTAACTTCGCTTTATTGGATCATGAGGTTAATCCCATATCCAAGCTAACATGATTAGATAGATATCCCATATATATTTCTCTCGCCTTCCTAATTAGGATCGTGTTAGAAATATCAACAAGCATTTCCGGCGCCGTTGCCGGGGAAGGCGTAGTCTATCCGAGAAAAAAAAATTTTTCTTGACTTTTGTTTTTTTCAAAAACTTTCCTAGTTTGGGAGAGCATGGTCAATATCTTAATTTTGAAAATGTGTTTCCAAAACTTCAAAAGTTTTTCTAGTGTTTCTTTCCAGCTATCTTTAGTTTGGGAGGGTATTAGCCAGAACTTAGACAGAGTTATTCCTAATTAAGTTGGTATTATTTCTGACTTACTAGTTAGAAAGGGTGCTAGCTGAAAATCCTATAAACACATCACATAAGGAAACAAGAGAGATCACTTTACATCACCTAATGCATTGAGAACCCATTATCACATACTCAAACAGGTTCAACCCTGTTTTCTATTTTTGTTTTTATCTTTTGCAGGGGAGTTGTATGAATAGAAATCTTCCAGAAAATTTTATTGAAGATCCTGAGAAATTAATCAGGCAGGCAAAAGCAAATCTCAGACAAACTCCAGCTCCTACATTACCATCATCATCATCATCATCATCTGAGACACCAAAGTCTACTTGAATTGGAAGTTAATCAAGTTACTAGAAATTTGACATCTGAATTTGAAGCTATGGCAAAACCAAGACACTTCATGAATTTTCAGCTCCTACCACGGACAATATTCTTGTTGGACCGGAGGTAGAGATTGGAGATAAAGGCTTTGAACTTAAGCCAGGGCTCATTAATATGGTGCAATCAAGTCAATTTTGTGGAAAGGCACATGAAGATGCTAGTGCTCATCTCCAACACTTTCTGGAGATCTGCAGCACATTCACTATGAAGGATGTATCCAAGGATGCAATCTTGCTTCGTCTTTTTCCATTCTCACTCTTGGGAAGAGCTAAGCAATGGTTTTATGCTACAAAAGATAAGAATACAACATGGGATATATGTTCCACAGCCTTTCTAGCAAAGTTCTTTCCGATTGGCAAGACAAATGCCTTGAGGGGGAAGATATCAAATTTTCAACAACAGCATGACGAATCAGTCCCTGAAGCATGGGAGCGTTTTCAAGAATATATTTCAGAATGTCCACACCATGGGATGGAGAAGTGGCTGTTAATGCAGACTTTCTATCATGGGCTTGTTCCCAGTGCTCGTGAAACTATGGATGCTGCAGCTGGTGGTGCTTTCTTATCACTTACAATTACAAAAGCTACAGAGCTTGTGGAGAAGATGGCTTCCAACCAAGGTTGGAGTGAAGAACGTCAAACTCGCAAGAGGGGAATGCACCAGCTTAAAGAAGTAGATATGCTATCTGCTAAAATGGATCTTATTATGAAGAAGCTAGAAGATAAAGAATCTCAAACCAAGGCAGTGATGCAAATCCAAGACTCATGCATGACATGTGAAGAATGTGGAAACTTAGGCCACACTGGAAAGAATTGTCCAGAGATCATGGAGGATATTAATTTCATCAATAACAACAATAACAATTTCCGTCCTCAGCAGAATCAAGGTTGGAACCAACAGAGGCCCAATTATCAGAGTAATTATCAAGGCAATTACCAAGGTAACAATCAAGGTAACAATTTTAATACTTATCAACCTTCTTTAAGAGATCTGGTTGTTAACCAAGGAAAAACTATGGAGAATCTGTCAAGAAAGATAGCAACTAATGATAAAGCTCTTGAACTTATCAACACTCGTCTAGAAAGTTTTTCTTCAGCTATCAAGAATCAGCACAGTTTTTAATAAAATGATAGAATCTCAGATTTCTCGGTTATCTGTTCTACTAACCACACCAGAAAGATTCCGGGACAAAATTTAAGAATTAGAAACCGCAAATCTTGTCGATATCTATAATGCGGTCGTTACTATAGAGACCTCGGGGAGTTGTTGGTTAGATGACTCAATGCCATCTAAAAAAGGAAGATCCAGGAAGACCAGTCATTACAATCAAAATTGGACACATCACATTCAACAATGCTCTCGTGATTTTGGCTCAAGCGTCAACATTATACCCAAGGTAATTTATGAAAAGCTTTATAGTGAACCACTTTGGAAAACAAATATGTGCTTGCAGCTTGCGAGATCAATCAATTTGTTATCCCGAGGGATTCTTGAAGATGTATATGTGGGAATCAGAAATTCTTATGTCCCAGCAGACTTCACAGTTGTAGATACTGGAAGAAATGAAAGAGCACCAATCATACTCGGAAGACCATTCTTATGCTCAGCTAAAGCTATTATCTATGCAGACAATGCAAAGATTATTTTTAATATTAAGGGAAAGAAAGAGAAATTCACTTTCAAGGACAAGGTACACACCTCTGTTACTTATCCTCAAGGTAATAGTCATTATATTCTAGAATAGAAGATGGAACCTTATAATCAGAATAGAAGGAGGAATCAGAATCAGAACAAGAACAAGATGGCACAGCCTACAAAGGTAATGGTAGTGAATAAAATCAAATCTTATAATGAACATTTATTGCAGTCTCCAATGCTACGTCAGCAAGATGATCCAGGTACACCTACTATTCATTGCTCTATTAATCAGTGGAATTTTTATAATACATATTGCGATACTGGATCTGGAATTAATCTAATGGCAAAGGTTACATATGAATTATTATTTGGAAAATTGCCGTTGCAACCAACATATGTGCAGCTGCAGATGGCAGACCAATCTTATAGAGTTCCTGAAGGAATTGCAAAAGATGTGCCAGTTAAGATTATGGATCACTATGTTCTCACTGACTTTGTAGTCATGGACATGGGAAAGGAAGAAGATCCTCCAATAGTGCTTGGGAGACCGTTCCTCAACACTACACGTGCAATCATCTACATCCATACAGGAGAGATACATTTCCAATTTCCTAAAGAAAAGGTACGAGTTTACTTTAATAGTTACAATGAATATACAAATCCTGGGAGAAGCAGGACAGCTAAATCGCCGTCATAGTAGAAGATGGATTAAGAATCAAGAAGATGAAAAGGTATATGAAGAAATCAAGTCTCCCGACACTTGAAACATCTATAGAGAAGACAGAATCAACTACTCCAGAAAAGGAAGAATACTAAATCATCCAAAAGATGGAGGAAGAAGAAGACATCTCCCAGAACATCATCGAAGATACTATAGAATCATCAGTACCACCGATTGTGACAACTGATATACCATGGGAGTAAAGAACAGAACTTGAAGTCTTGTTCGGAGGACTCAAAATGCTAAATCCTCACTACAAGGTAAGTAGGTAAGTTATTCATATTTTAATTTATTACATTGTATTATTTATTTATTTCCATATTATATTTATCTTTTCAATATTTCATATATGCATTTAAAAATAACAAAAATATTTTATCTTTTGTTTTGAAAACCTTTAAGCCCCATGCTAATATCCCCTGAGGCTAAATACCTCTAGGCTATTTTGCTGTGGTGGCAAAAAAAATTAAAGATAGTTTGTTTATGCATAAATCTTTATCTTGTAAATAAAATAAAATAAATGATAAATAAAATCAAAATATATATATCCCAGGCAACTTAAGCAAAGTGGTTAATCTCTAATGCTTAATCAAGTTCCACTAGTTTTGTTGTCTATTTGAGATTTACAGATCGACGAAGAAGAGAAGATATCGACACCAGTTGATGCCAACTACCTCAACCTCTACATCATTGAAGATTACACTCCAATCTAGCTTGGGGAGTGCAACCCCCAGTTATCCGGATAAGTATTATCTATCTATAATTATATATATATATATATTTATTAGTTAAATATTTTGCTAACTAAATTTGTTAAGAGTCTAGTTTGTTTTGTTAAGAGGCTAGTAGTTTAAATAATATTTTGAGTGTGAATAAAAAGATTGAAGAGAGAGTACACACTAAAGTTTACTTTGCTCAAACTAAAAGGAACCTAAAATCTGTCAACAAGGAGATGATGAATAGTTGCTCCGTTATTATACTTTTCTAGTACCTAGCTTTCAAGCTTAATTTCTCTCGAGATCCATTTGCAAAATGCTTGCTCTAAAGTCTAGGTAATTGACGGATATGATATAAGATAGTCTGAGCTGCTATTTGATCTTACTCTTAGTGACACTAGATTTCTGGAGATTTATATTTAAAAAGTGCACATGATAAGTTCTTATATGACAAGAGTGTGAACCTCCTACCACAGCCATATATACATGCTATTTAAGAAACCTTTTTGATTTATATATAGGCTGTTTGCTTTGCATTGAGTTTATTCAATCTTTGTTGACCCTTAGAAACTTATCATGCTGATCATGCACACTCTACTTTATTTCGCTATATCCACTCTACTTATCCACCATATATATATCACTATCACTTCACACTAGCCATCAAAAAAATGTTCTAATCCTGTTTTGGGAGAGAACAACCAAAAATATTTCCTACCCATTCATTGCTAGCCAATATCTTACAAAAGCTCTATTGCATTTATTTATCTCTCACAAATATTGCAAAAAGAGATTTGGATTGTAGACTATTCTTTAAAAAAAAAAAAAAAAAAGGAGATGAAAAATGGACAAAAGTCCTACAGGCGAGTAGAGCCTACCTCCCTAAGAAAAGAAAAAAAAAAAAAAAATAGAGATGAAAAATGAACAAGTGTTCGAGGGCTTAGTAGAGCCCACATCTCTAAAAATAAAGATGAATAATGGATAAGTGTCCGAGGGTGAGTAGAACCCACATCTTTATAAGAGAGGAAATAATAGACAAAAAGTCTAGGACCAGCAGAGTCCACCTCTCTAAAGAAAAAAGCTACAGCCCAGATTCTCTACAAAAATTCAAAAAAGAGAGATAATTCCTTTAGGAGCATAAGTAAGATATTCCTTATCTATTTATTCTATTATATTCTATATTCTATCACCATACACATGCACCACTTGATCAGTGTGATTTGTAACTTTGGATCCATTGCTTGAATTTACAATATATGTAAGTAAGTTTAGTTTTCTCCTACCTATGAACTTCAAATATAAGCTTTAGATATAGGATGAGAGAAAAGAAAGTATAAAGTGTTATTGCCTAAGCCAAAAATATTATTTTATAAGAGATAAACAATATTACTTTATCACCTAAGAGAGGATCCATAATTATCATAATTGTGAGACTAGAGAGTGTCACACTGAGAATTTTGAGTTTTATTTTGAAAATCAACAAAAACTCCGTAGGACAGTTGATCAAAAGAGTTTGAAATATAGTGTTCGACTTGACTATTCTATCTTTCAATTGCTCATGATCGAAGAAAAAAGTTATAAGCTCTAAAAAAGTAAAATGTATATGAGTAAATTGAAGATTTGAAAAGTTTTATTTATCTAAGAGAGAAAATTTGTTTGAAAGCATGTGTACTTTTAAGATGTGATAGCGTAGAAGCAACTCCCGATCCAAGTTTAATTTAATATTGTTTTGTGTCTTGCTAAGAGACTAGCAAGAGGTAAGCTTGGGGAGCTTGTTGACACTTGTTATATCATAAAATTTTAAATTATTTAACATGAATTAAGGGCTCAAGTCAAAGACTAAACATAAGTCTAGGGGTCTAATTAACATAATTCCACGAGTTTTAGTATTCTCGTGACTTTCTAGGGACTTGATAGGAAAATGCAGAGAATAATGGAGAAGGTTCTAGAATACTCAAGACAATTACAAGGCAATTAAAGACCAAACTTATCCGTGAAGCAAATCAACCCGAAAAGTGGACTAAAACATTCTAGAAGATACCGAGAGGACACCGTAGAAGACGGGGAAGCCGAGGTGGCACTCCACCCTGGCGGCCGCCCGGTGCCATGTAGGCCGGCCGCCGGGTGTCACCCAATCAGCCTCACATTTTTATGTCGGTTTACCACCGACCTTAAGGTTGTATCTACACCGTTGTTGAAGGTCGGTTTGATCCAAGGGTTGATGTTCATCGCCAAGTACTATATAAGAAGACCAAATTTGACCCCGGTGAGGTCGATAACAATTTCATTATCAATCATATTCATCCAAGTCCAGCCAAGTCTAGACCTAAGCTCTAGTTCATACTAGAAGTAGATTAGCTACATAACTAGTTCTAGTTGAAGATCAAGTTCATCTTGAGTTCCCGATAGTCAAGAAGTAGCAAGGATTGTTCTTGAGACTTCTCTCTTGTATTCAATCTGTAAGTTCTCTTATATTTAGAATACAATTGTTATGGCTTTGATCTTTATAATTATTATATTCTTGTTGTTATGTGTTTATGCTTGCTATGATTATATATTTAGTTTAGTAAGATTGCTTTATATTTTATGCATGGAATTGTATAGCACTCATATAGATGATCACTATTTGGGTGATAAGCAATGTGTAAACGTGGTGTTTATACAATGTTTATCTGCAATTGCACCCTACATTCCGGTCGTGGTGGTAGATCGCGGGGGGTGACAAATCTGTTGAGTCCTTTGGAGTCCACCCTCCGAATGTAGGACACGTCGAGCTTTTTAATTACGAAGATGAACAAGTTTCGTCCTTGCTTGTCTTTGGTAATGCTTGCCATGTATAGAAGTAATCTAATCTTGCCATGATAGCTAGATGTATTGCACTAATTGTAGTATTCATAGATGTATAATAATTAAGAGTATCTTAGGAATATTCATTCTAGTCTAATTGATAACATGCTAATTACTTGTATGATATTAGTGGCATAGGTTAATCCTAGACTTGGACAATTATCATTATATTATTTATCTTTATCTTGGACTTATCCTGTTGAGTTATGTTCGATGCTCATGGCTACTCAGTATTATAATATTGTAAAGTGAATGATCTCATAAATAAATCATAATATAAATCATTAGATAGTTCTTATCTCTCTACCTTTCCATAGACTCCCTTCCCTGTGGTAAAATATAAATACGATACCTGGATTACTCCCGGTGAAGTGCTACAATTGGTATTTCTATCTGCGTAAACTTGCAGATATCATGTTCAATCTTTTATCAAGGCCAATCTATAAATACCATGCCCCGCATTTCTTTGAGCGTTATTGCTAGGGTGACAGACTAGTGTATAGGTAATGCCTAGAAATGAGTGGTATACCTTGAGTTCATATCCTGGTGAGATTAATTCCACTATGGATAATGTGGCTAAGCTACATCCCACTACTAACACCGCCTAACTTCGCTTTATTGGATCATGAGGTTAATCCCATATCCAAGCTAACATGATTAGGTAGATATCCCATATATATTTCTCTCGCCTTCCTAATTAGGATCGTGTTAGAAATATCAACAAATATCGGGGTGGATCGGGATCTGGTGGTAGCCAGAATACCCGTCAAGGAAACAGAAGAAAGAGTGTTTCGCTAACCGCCCAACATTTCATCAATAAAGGGCAGCGGAAGTGATCTTTCTTCGTTGCCTTGTTAAGTTTTCTATAATCGATACACATTCTCCACCCCGTGACTTGTCTTTGTGGAATGAGTTCGTTTTTAGCGTTCTCAATGACTGTCAATCCTCCCTTTTTAGGGACCACTTGGACCGGGCTAACCCAATCACTATGTGGTACGGGATAGATAATCCCGGCGTGAAGAAGCTTGAGAACTTCCTTCTTCACGACTTCACGCATTGCATTATTGAGCCTGCGTTTGGGTTCGCATGATGGAGTACCGTCGGGGGTCAATAGGAATGCGATGTGTGCATAGTGTTGGGCTTACCCCTTTCAAATCTTGAAGGGAATACCCGAAGACCAATCTGTGTTTCTCTAAAATGGCTATTAGCTGGGTAGTCTCCTGGTCACTAAGTTTATCGCTTATGATGACCGGTGCTTGTGAATCGCCGTTTAGGAAGACATAGCGTAGGCACGGGGGTAGGGGTTTAAGTTCAACTGAGGCCGAGTTAGCTCTTCCTCTTTGGGAAGTTCTATGAGTTCCCCGAGTCGCCCTCTTCTTCAATGAAGAATTGGGCGTCTTTTTTTCAAGGTCTGCTTTTACGGGTTCTCATATAGCATAACTCCCATGACCTCCTCGGGCATGTCGTACTCAAGGAAGGGTTCTGTTATCGAAGTTTTTAGCTCGAGTAACGGGATAGAAAGCTTTTCTTCCCGAGTTTGACATCTAAATCCCCTCGGATGTTGGTAGATCAAGAATCTTCTCCAAGGGATGCCCGATTAGGATGTCGAAGTCTTGGATATCAAAAACGTGAAAGTCCGTGAGACAACTTGACATCCTTATGCAGGAAGATTTGTTCATGTATAACCTCTCACGGCTTTCAATGGTGGTACGTGGTGCTATGCACAAGGTCCGTGTTGTGGGGTTCTAATAGCTTCCTCGACACAAGCTTGTGCAAAGGTTTTGGACATTATGTTTATCCCCACAGTAGGGTTATACATGACTTCCACCAAACTTCCCGATATCTCGCAATGGATTGGTGTAGAGGGGCCACTTATCCGAATCTCTTCGAAAGAGGGTCCTTCCTCTCGCAACCATTCCGTGCTCATTATAGCTGTTAGCTCCTTAATAGACTCCTGGAGGAAAGTTTTATCCAGGGGCTGTTCAGGGCTAGCCGGGACTGGTGGTTTCTTCCATTGTTCGTACTTCGAGGTGTCACCGAATTGATCAGTAAGGTCAACCTCGAAGAACGGGAGATCCGTGCATACGGTCTCCTTTGGTTCTGGTTCAGGCGAGGGTCTCTCTAAAGGTTTAACGAGGTTCGGCTTTCACCGAAGAGACTTCCTCTCGGTTTTACGCGCTGGGTTCTACTCGGATGGGTTCTAGCGGAGGAGTATTCTCAAGAATACGGTTTAGAGAGCTTCTCCTTCCGCTGTGGTTTTATGTGAAAAACGACCCTCCGGCACTAAATCAGCAAAGGGGCAGCTTGCCCTGTCCAATCCTAGCCAAAAATGCTTGTAAAAGCACGTGGTTTGGTATGGGCAGTGCCGGGCCGGATCGTGTAAGCGTGGTAAACCGGTCCCAGGCTGCTCCTAAGGTTTCACCCTCTATTTGTCGGAAGTTGAGTATCTCTTGTCGCAGGGCCGCGATTCTGGATATCGGGTAGAACGCTACACAGAATCTGCTTCGCAGTTCTTCCCATTCTCCGTTTACCAACCCTACGTTATGGGCGTACCATTGAGTCGCCCTCTCAGTGAGAGAGAACGGAAACAACTTCCACCTCAGCGTGTCATGTGTCATGCCTGCAATTGTCGGCAACCACAGAGCTGCTCAAACTCCCGTAAGTGATGATAGGGGTTTTCATATTCCGAGCCCGAAAAGGCTCGGGCCCCGAACCATGGCTATAAAGCCGGGGCGAGCTCATACTTTAAGAAGCTGTGATTGGCTTCGCGGATTGGCATGGTTCTACGAGCTCGCCCTTGGGAGCGGATAGGATTTGGATAGTGGGTTGCTCCATGGGTAACAGGAACTCTTTTTGGTATTTTTGTTTAAAGGATACTACCAAATACGAGGTTGACTCGGTTCAATATATAACTACGACAACCGTCCCCGGCAACGGCGCTAAAAATGCTTGTTGGTGTTTCTTACGCACACAGAGAAATCCGCAAGCGCACGGAAATACCGTTGTAGCACTTCACCCGTGGTGCGGTGGTATCGTATTTTTCACACGGACGGTCGCTACCGCTTTTCTAGTCTATGTCAACCTAAGGCAAGGGTTTGTTTTCTAAGAGTAGCGAGGTATCTATAGGCTAAGTTTTCCGTGCGGTGATTCCTAAAGTCTTTGTCTACTCACTTTCGGCACCGCCCACGCTCAAAGAACGATGTCCGGCAATTAGCACCGCGCCGCACCCGAACGTGGGGGGGATTTCAAGGGACGGACAAGGCTTGTCATGACCAAGCCGCCTACCCCTCAACCGTGGGATGCGCCACAAAAAGGTAGGTGAACGCTAGTCCAAACACCACGCTTGCACTATTGGTCACAGTTCTTGATGTTGGCCAAGGTTCCCCGCCAAAGAGTCCCTCCACCAAGAACTAACGTAAACGATCTACCAATCCCGCAAGTCTACAACAGCTAAGAAATATGCAAAGGAAATTAAGTAGTCTGCAAGATAATCACAAGACTTCTTACCAAAGTGTAAGTAGCTTGCAGAGGTACAAGCCGGGCGGTAAAACGACAAGTCCGCAGACTCCGTCCTCCTAGGAACCGCGGAACACCGAGGGGCGAAACCGGCAACTCTAGGTTGAAAGAACCAAGCTTCTTTCTAGCCTTTCCCTCTCTCACTCTCTAGAATTAGAAGATAGAATAGAAGAAGTAGAAGAAGAAGAAGATCTAATTCTACTCTCTTGCACAAGTGGACTGGTTTCTCCTTTGAATTTTTATTCATTTTTGAGAGGGAGAGAGGGGGTCTATTTATACACAAGGGGAGGGACCTAAGTGCTAAAAACACCCAAACCGACCTAGGAAAACCTTTCCATGTACACCAAACCGACCATCCCACGCCGGTTTCACCAATTTTGAAGGTAACAAACCGCCTCCCCCCCAGCCGGGCCCGACCGCCTCGGCCCGGGTGCGGCCGCACTGTGTGGTGCGCTGCCAAGCCCTGCCGGGTCGGCCTCGCTCGGGCTTCGGTAGGCTGGGCTTCCTTTGTTCTTCGAAAAGTTGTGTGGTGGTCTTTGCCCGGCCTGGTTTCGACGTTTTGTTGCGATTTCTGTTTGGGCTTGCCAATTGCTCCTTTGGGCCTTTTTCTATTTGTTGATTTTATTTCTTTTTCTTTGTCTTTTTGGCCCAAAGTGATCATCCATGAGTTTGTACCTGCAAGTTCAAATAAACACCAAAACTTTGGAACATGTTAGTTGAAATACCTATTTCTAGGTTGTTTTGGTGTTGTGTTGACGGTATTTAATTTGTCGTTGGTTACCGTCAACAGTCTTCCCGACGAGGAGTGCGTAATCCTCTCACAAACCAACCGGGAGGTGGCCAAGAAACAATCTTCTCTTCTTGCCAACAACTCCACCAATCACCAAGCCGGCTAGGAGCGGTGTCTCCAAGAGAAACAAGAGACAAACCGGCTCACAACGATCCCCAAGCGCCTCTAGATGCAAAGATCAAAGCAAAGAGCACTTGATCACCTCAACTCACTTGAATGAAGTTCACAAGCGAAGGAAGTGAGGAGGTGGTTGAATTCTCAGCTCAAAGGGTGTTAGAATGTAAGAATGACCAAGAGACCTCCCATGGGCCGGCCAAACACATATTTATAAGCCCCCACTCGAAATAGAGCCGTTACTTTCAAATCCGTGAATTTTGTAGCGCCCGAACGCGCCAGACGCTCCGCGCCAGACGCGCCAGGCGCCGTGCCAACCGGCACCGGTCACGCTCGGCACAACGTCGCCGGACGCGCCCGGCGCCAGCGCGCCGTACGCGTCGGGCGCCGCGTCCGGGGCGCGACCTCCGTGACATGCTATTGGACCGCGTCGCCGCCGCCGACGCGCCAGGCGCGTCGGCGCCCGTCTGTCGAAACCGGGCCAACCCTCGCCGTGTGCGCCGGACGCTCGGGCTCGTTGGCCCGCACGCGTGGGGCGCCGGATGGCGCGTCGCACCGCCCAGCCCCTAACACTGCATCGGACGCGCCAGGCGCTTCACGCCGGCCGCGTCAGGCGCAGGTCACTTTGCGCTGAAGGTGTCGGTTTGCGTCGATTCGATTTCGTTCCAACTTTCGTCACTTGTCTTGGGTTGCCAACACGTCGAAGAACACCCTGACCACTGTGTTAGCATTTTCAAAACGATTTTCCCAAGTGCGAAGTTAGCTCTCTAGGTTAGAATGCATGCAAATGAATTTTGAACCTAGAGGCACTGGAGGATCGATATGTACGATAAGTTTCCCCTCTTTATAGTACGGCTTATCGATCCTATAACTACCCACACTCTCTATAGTGTCTTGGGTGTGAAAACAAAAGCCCTATGGTTATATCTTTGCCTTGGGACCTTTGTTCTCCAACTCCACCGAGTTGTATGCTTGATCATCCTTCGGATCACCTCGATCCCTCATCCATGACCACCATGCACCAACTCCGGCACAACCAATCTCCATACATGTCACACACTTAGCATCGAGATATTAGTCCTTAGGTGTCACTAATTAAACAAAACCAAACAAGAGATCTTCAATCTCCCCTTTTTGATAATTGGTGACAACCCGCAAGAAAGGTTTTATGATTAATGTTTTTGAACATACAACGGTTGTCCAAGCATTTTGCTTACAATCATAGGATTGGACAATCATCATAGTTCGGTTTTGGTAGCATAAGCTCCCCCTACATGTATGCCACGAGTTTGGAATGAAGCATTGCATACATGTATGAATATTGAAATTGAGGGTGAGCCAGTGTTACCAAAAGGCACTTAAGGTGAAAGAAATGGACCTTTGAAGCGTGATACCAATCGGAGTTGCACCATTTTCACCATACAAGCACCAAGGTAACTAGATTTTCATCAAAACTCAAAGTACCACGTGAGATCACATTAAGAGCAAGGTACTTGAATTAAGAGTGGAATTTAGAAAATCTAGGTAGCTCCTATGCATGCTAGTTATCAACCATTTGTAAATCAATCATGTGAAAGCTAGCATACACCACACAAGCATGTATATGGAATTTAAATACATGTGCAATGAGCAAGTCATATGTTAGTGCACAAACAAATGCAACAAATTGTCTATGAGCTTGCTCCCCTACTTGTGTGAACCACTTGTTAACTCATGACCTTCATGAAAGATTTTCAAAAACATGTGGAATTTTTAAATTTTCCAAAACCTTTCATGCACTAATCTCTCCCCCTTTGTCGACAATTTCCACAAAAGGTATGACCATGTTGTGTATTGGAAGAGAGAATAGTACTCAAATTTGGTCAAATTTGGATCACTTGTCATACATATATTTCGGTTTGAATTAAAGACAAGCTTCTTCACACCTCATGACAAGGGTTATCTTGCCTATGTTGAAGCATATGTGTGAAAAGATAGCCAAATTCAACACTTGAGATTACAAGCCCATAAACATGTCATATGTCATCACTAGATCAAACAAGCATGAATAGCAATAGTGATGGCATACATACATTGAAATCCTTTTATTTTCCATGAATGCTTCCTAAGGCACAAGTTATATGTCTATATGTTCTAACAAGTCCTTAGTTATCATGAATGCCATGTCAAACAATGATACCTTTGCTTTGCTTGATGTAGGGGCATGTCATGATAGTGAGGTGCATTCAACTCATATTGGAGAAGTCAAGGATATTCAACTCATTCCTTAGCTTGCAAAACCTCTTCTCATCTAGTGGCTTTGTAAAGATGTCGGCCAATTGATCTTCGGTGCCAATAGGTTGGATAGCAATGTCACCCTTTTGTTGGTGATCTCTAATGAAGTGATGCCTTATGTCAATGTGCTTGGTTCTTGTATGTTGCACCAGATTTTGAGTCATCTTGCAAGCACTCTCATTGTCACAAAACAAAGGCACGTGATGGAAATCAAATCCATAATCCTTCAAAGTTGATCTCATCCATAGCAATTGTGCACAACAACTACCGGCACTAATGTATTCGGCCTCGGCGGTTGAAAGTGTCACACCGGTTTGCTTCTTTGAGGACCAAGACACTAGAGATCTTCCAAGGAATTGACAAGTGCCACTTGTGCTTCTTCTATCAACCTTGCATCCCCATAATCGGAGTCCGAATATCCAATAAGCTCAAAGTTTGACCCCTTGGGATACCATAGCCCAACATTTTGAGTGTGCTTCAAGTACCTCAAAAATTCTTTTGATGCGGTGAGGTGACTCTCTCTAGGTGATGATTGAAATCTTGCACACTTGCCCATACTAAACATCACATCGGGACTAGAAGCGGTCACATAGAGTAAGCTTCCAATCAATGACCTATAGTACCTTTGATCAACCATATTGCCACTTTCATCATTGTCCAATGATCCATTGGTACCCATTGGTGTATTTATGCCCTTGGCATCTTGCAATCCAAACCTCTTGACCATGTCTCTAATGTATTTCCCTTGACTAATGAAGGTGCCATTCTTCATTTGCTTGATTTGAAGACCAAGGAAATATGTAAGCTCTCCAAGCATAGACATTTCAAACTCTTTTGCCATCATCTTGGCAAACTCTTCACAATACTCTTGATTTGTTGATCCAAAGATGATATCATCAACATATATTTGCATGACAAACAAATCCTTCCCAATTTTCTTGGTGAAAAGAGTAGTGTCAACTTTGCCCATCTTGAAGCCTTTCTTGAGTAAGAAGTCTCTCAACCTCTCATACCATGCTCTAGGTGCTTGCTTCAACCCATATAATGCCTTGTTCAACTTGTACACATGGTTGGGACGATGGTAATCTTCAAAACCGGGCGGTTGCTCAACATACACTAGCTCATTGATGAAGCCATTGAGAAAAGCACTTTTGACATCCATTTGATATAACTTGATGTTGTGGGCACATGCATAGGCTAATAGGATTCTAATTGCCTCTAATCTTGCAACTGGAGCATAAGTCTCACCAAAGTCAAGACCCTCTACTTGAGTGTAACCTTGTGCAACTAGTCTTGCTTTGTTTCTCACAACAATACCATCTTCATCTTGCTTGTTCTTGAAAACCCATTTGGTTCCAATGACATTGTAGTCTTTTGGCCTTTCTACTAATTCCCCACACTTTGTTTCTATCAAAGTTGTTTAGCTCCTCTTGCATTGCAATGACCCATTCTTCATCCTTCAAAGCATCATCTATCTTTTTTCGGGCTCCTCTTGTGACACAAAGGCAAAGTGTTCACAAAAGGCCGCTAGCCTTCCTCTTGTTTGTACTCCACTTGCAATGTCACCAACAATTTGATCAATTGGGTGATCTCTAGCTATGCTTGAGCTTTGGAGTATTGGAGCTTGATTGCTTGAGCTTGGTTGACCACTAGTTGTTACTTGAGATGGTGTACTAGCTTGTTGATCTTGTACTTGAGCATCACCAACTTGAGTTGCTTGCACATCATTCTTGCCATCATCAACTTGAGTTGGCCTAATATCACCAATGTCCATACCCTTCATGGCATTTACCAATTGAGTTCCACTAACATCATTGAGGTTTTCATCTTCATCTTGGGACCCATTGGTTTCATCAAATTCAACATCATGGACTTCTTCCAATACACCACTTGAGTTGTTCCACACTCTATATGCTTTGCTTGTGGTGGAATAACCAAGTAGAAACCCCTCATCACACCTCTTATCAAACTTCCCAAGTCTTGCACCCTTCTTCAAGATGTAGCATTTGCATCCAAATACTCTAAAGTATGCAATGGTTGGCTTTCTTCCATTCAATAGCTCATAAGGTGTCTTGTTCATCATGGGATGGCAATACAATCTATTGATGTAGTGACATGCGGTGTTGATTGCTTCGGCCCAAAATGATTGACTCACATTGTATTCACTAAGCATGGATCTTGCCATCTCAATGAGAGTCCTATTCTTCCTCTCAACTAGGCCATTTGACTCCGGTGTGTACTTGGCCGAAAGTTGATGCATGATTCCATAGTCATCACATAGCTCATCAACTCTTGTGTTCTTGAACTCACTTCCATTGTCACTTCTCACTTTCTTTACTATGATATCAAACTCATTGTGCACCCTCTTGAGAAATGTCTTGAACAATGAATACACATCACTCTTGTCATTGAGAAAGAACACCCAAGTGAACCTTGTATAGTCATCTACAATCACAAACCCATACTTGTTTCCACCAATGCTTGTGTATGCGGTTGGGCCAAACAAGTTCAATGTGGATCAAGTCAAATGCCTTGCAAGTACTCATGAAGCTCTTCTTTGGATGAGTGTTGGCAACTTGCTTGCCGGCTTGACATGCACTACATAGCTTGTCCTTCTCAAAGTGAACATCCTTCAAGCCTCTAACTAGATCATGTGTCACTAACTTGTGAGTTGCTTCATGCCAACATGACCAAGTCTTCTATGCCATAGCCAACCCATGCTAGATTGAGATAATAAGCATGTACTAATTTGAGTCTCACTAGCACCAAAATCCACAAGGTAGAGGTTGTCAAATCTAATTCCCTTGAAGATCAAGCTTGAATCTTTTGTATTCACTATCTCAACACTATCTTCACCAAAGATGCACTTGTAACCAAGATCACATATTTGTGCCACCGAAAGTAAATTGTACTTCAATATGTCCACTAGTGCCACATTTGACAATGTCAAGTCATTGGTTATTGCTATCTTGCCTATGCCTTGTATCTTGCCACTTTTGCTATCACCAAATGTAATAGGCTTGCCATTCTCTTGAGTTGAATCAATGATGTTAAATTTCCTTGCATCACCGGTCATATGTTGAGTGCACCCACTATCAAGAATCCAATGGTTGCCCCCAATCTTGTAATTCACCTACAAGAAAATCAATAATATTTAGGTACCCATTTGCCTTTGGGTCCTTGGAGGTTAGCAAGCAAAGCCTTTGGTACCCAAATTGCCTTCTTCTTTGGGCCAACAATGGGTGTATGTTGACACCTGTTATAGCATAATATTACTAGTCAACTAAACTTGGATAAGGGCTTAAAATGAATATCAAACATAAGTCTAGGGGCTTTACTAACATAGTTCCACAAGTTTTGGTGATTTATATATTTTTAGGGACTAAACAGAAAAAGCCTAGAGTTTGCAATATATATGAAGCATAAACATGTTACAAACATATTCCAAGATAGCACCATTGTAAAGAGCTCATTGAGACGATCAAAACGGATATATTGTTTGCTATATTCAGAGTCCAGAATCAAAAGATATCAGTTGCAGAGCAGAGTTCACTAAAACAGTCATACGGACTCCGTTTCCTGCAAAATACTAGTCATTACGAAGCTATCGACGAGACCGACGCACCCACAAAATATGGACTCATAATTCCACAAGGGGACTGGCGGCCGCCAGGCCTTTTTCTCTCCGGCCGCCAGAGTCCCGAGCCCGATCCAGCCCCATCTTCGTAGGTCGGTTTGTAACCGACTTTGAGGTTGTATCTACACCGTTGCCAAGGTCGGTTTGATCCAAGGGCTATCGTTCATCACCAAGGGCTATATAAGAAGACCCCCTGACCCCAGGGCTAAACCCTAATTCATTCTATCTTATTCTATTCATTAACTCTCAGTTGTAGAGGTGTCCCAATGTAAGGATAACCTCTCTCTGAGATTAGTGAATTAGATGTAGATTAGAAGAAGATTAGCAATGTAACTAGAAGTAGATTAGACATATAATTAGAAGTAGATTAGATCTAACTTAGATCTAATCAAGAGTAAAGGAGAGTTGAACTATACTTTGGTTCGAGATGTCTCTGAGCTTGGTATATTTCATATCTTATCTTTGGAAGACTTATGATTCATATATTTATCTTCTCTATTTACTCCTATGATTTTCATATATTTGGTTAAGTATAGTTGTTATGCTTTTGCATGGGATCTCTGCTCGTATTGAGGGCTCTAGTTATGCAAGGTAGCTAGAGTAGTAATCGATAGTGTAGACATGGTGTCTAGGCTATAGGTTACCTGAGGTTGCGCAAATCCCACGGATAGTTGTGGTAGCCCCCTGGGGTGACAGCTCTGTAAGGCCTTTGTAGTCCACCACGTTCGGATTGGTGTTTTCGTAGAGCTTTTGGCAGCCTTCTCCCGACTACCTTCTTCCCAGTCTTTCTCGAGAGTCGGGACGGATCTGCTGCTCCAAAGTGCATTAGTATAGTTGCTATCATAGAACCTAAGTAATAGAGAATTACACAGGAACCTTGATCTCTCCCTTTGACCTCTTGATTAGTTTAGTTACTCCTTGATATCTTAGGTAGGTTAGTATTCTAAGCTTTGATATTTACTTATCCTCTAACAATTACCCCCTCACTATAGTCTAGTGGTTTGCTAAGTTAGTAGATGCATGATTGTGACTTATTAGATTCTTTAGCCAAAGCTTCCCTGTGGATACGATACTCTAGAATACACATCCTAGGGAAAAGCTACAATGGTAGGTGTTACTGTGGCGCTTGCGTAATCCTTCATATTCTTTTAGCACTTAACAAATGCCAACAAGCTTTTTGGCGCCGTTGCGGGGAAGCAATTGCCCTAAAGATTCTAATGATGATCATGATGTCTGCTAATTTAGTATATCACTAGCTTTAGTAGGATTATCCTTGTTCTGTTGAGTTGTGGAATAGACAGACAAAAGATGTCGCTAAGATCTTCCCACAAGATTCCATAAGAAAAGAAAAAAAAGATTGAAGAACCCAGGGTGCCTGATCATTCAAGATTCATCACACATTGGAACCCCGACATCTCAAAGGTATGTATTTAAATATATATTATTCTAACCATGTATAGATTAAAGAAGAAGTCGCCGTCACATAAATTCAATGAAAACATCTCAAGTGACGTACATAGCAGCTGCACAACGTGATAAGTATGATTAAAAGGTGAGAAAGTCTTGCTCATGGACTATAAATTAATTGAGTAATTGACATCTAATTTCTTGCATTGCATTGCATGTTTACTTGATCAACTCATGCATTTACTCCACTTAGTTTATGTTTTTGCTTAGTTGATCCACCGCATGATTAGTTCCTTTGCATCTATTCATGTCATTTGCATCTAAAAAAAAAAAAAAACCTCACCATGATCATGCTCTTTCATCTCTATTTGATAGATCTCTATAGTGCTTTAATGCTACTTATGTTTGCTATAGTGTGCTTTGGTTTGGAAGTACTACATGTGTACTTTCAAAGGCTTTTAAATTAAGCGTGGTGCTTAGGTTAACATGCCTTCCTTAATTGAATTAGACATGGAGTCTAGTTTGGTTATTGAACTAAGAATTGCTTGTGTAGACATTTGTTATTGTGTTGGACTAACCCATGCGCAAAAACTCTCAAATCCAATTCGGGTAAGTCAAGAGATGAACTCTCATATCAGAGATGAAGCAAGGCATATGATGAACTCCAATCTTGTGCAAAAGACGCGACTCATTCATCATTGATGGAAAAATTATAAGTATCAAATCTTTCACGCTCTCTTTTGCTACAAGTTAACTTTGCCTTGATCCATATGCTAAGTGCAGCCGCAAACAAAATGTGTATAATACATGAAAAAATAAAATATGTGCTAAGAGTAATCAAAGAACCACCTTTTTCATTAGCATAGATGAGATCTTATGAACTTTGGACAACAACCCCTGCTTCAACCATATGTTGTATATTCCCTGGGTATGTGTCCACTAACATTTTGCGAGAAAGGTCTATGCTATGTTCATTCGATGAAGAAGAGTGTCACATAACACGATCTAGAAAAGTAATCACTCTAAAGAAGTGGATGGACAAAGCTACAAGCCATAAGAACATCAAAGACAGGTAAGTGAATATAAATCTCATAATTATATACAACTTTTGTCTTATGTTCTAAAGAAAAAAATATATAAATAATAATAATAATAATAATAATATATCTGAGCACATGAAGGCTCATGGTAAAAAGTAACATGTTCCTAGGACAAGTTCCTTTTGGGTATTCTTGGTCACTAATCTTGTAGGAACAAAGGATGAACAACGCCTAAGGACATGGTTATTGCAACACACGATTAGGGGACGGTCCAAAGATTCAAACTTAAGTGCTTGAGTGACAGGGAAGGCTCAAGCATGGGGAGGAAGGTCAACTCCTCTAAACATCATCCGACACTACTCCTCCTCTTCTCAAGCTTCCGTCACTCGACATGCTGGTTTGCAATCCCTCTACTCATTATTACTTTGACTCTCTAAGTTTGAATGTGTTTATAAATGTCATACATCAAAATCAAACTTAAGATTTCATAAAATTTTCAACTAGAGAGAAAGTAATGGTGAGCATATAAAATATCCAATCAAAACTTATTCTTGGCATAAAAGCAACCTTAAGCTCCATGACAGTTCTACCTTTGTTTACAATTACTTGTATTCCTTCGGGTATATGTTGTCAACTAATATTGTAGGAATAAAATCATGAGAGGAGTAAAAAGGTCCAAGTGCAATTTAAAGAACAAGAAGGAAAGGACGATACAATAAAGAGACAAGAGGAGCAAGATACACAAGAGGCCAAAGAAGGAAAGCTTCGAGCAGAAGAAAAGGACCACCACAAGGTGCTACGCTGTCACACTCCAATAATAAGGTAACATCTGAGGTAAGTTGTCATTATTAAAAGCTTTTCCTAAAAGTATGGTTTGTTCATAAATAAAGAATCAAACTTGTTAGAGTAACAACCTTGCATGATCCAATTTCATTAGCTCAACATGTTTTGTTTCTTTTAAGTGTTCCTACCACCATTCTCTTGATCTCTTAGTCCTCATCTTGTAATTTAGAATATTGCTTGCCTTGTTTTGGAAGAACTTATTCATAATCATACCTTTGGTGTTTAGATAAGAAAATGCTCCAAGAGTCAATAAGCTTGATTTGATCTGGGTCGAAAAGTTTTAATCACAAACATTCATGCTCAATCTTCTGATCTTGTTACCCAAGATAGGTTTAAGAAAATGTATAATAAATCAACTCTATTTTGTTTGATGTGCCTACGGTTAGAGAAGAATGAATGAAGTTTTGGTTTTGTTGGTGTTTTCCCACCAACAGAGCCCATGCACTTGATCTCTACCATGACTTTGCAAGCAAGGACACACTTTGAGCAAAAAGGTGGAGAAGCTTATCAGTCTCTCCAAAATTCAACAAGTGAATGTTTTGCAAGCATGCACACTAAACAAGACGCTGCTTACACTTCACTCTAACTCATAAGACCAGCAAAAAGAACATGGGTGATGTTGTCCTTCACCATCTCAAGGAGTACAACCGTCAAGATCAGGTAATACACTCAAGGAAACAACAAGGTAAGACGTCTCGTTTAGAGGACTTAAAACACTGAACCCTCGCCGAAAAGGTAAGATCGGTAGTTATCCATATTTATTTCCTTGCATTGCATAATCATTTTCCTTTAGCATATTGTTGACGGTAACCAACGACAAATTAAATACCGTCAACACAACACCAAAACAACCTAGAAATAGGTATTTCAACTAACATGTTCCAAAGTTTTGGTGTTTATTTGAACTTGCAGGTACAAACTCATGGATGATCACTTTGGGCCAAAAAGGCAAAGAAAAAGAAATAAAATCAACAAATAGAAAAGGCCCAAAGGAGCAAATGGCAAGCCCAAACAGAAATCGCAACAAAACGCGTCGAAACCAGGCCGGGCAAAGACCACCACACAACTTTTTTCGAACAAGGAAGCCCAGCTGCCGAAGCCCGAGCCAAAGCCGACCCGGCAGGGTGCGCGTGCACCACCTGGTGCGGCCGCACCTCGGGCTGAGGCGGTTCAGGCCCAGCTTCGGGAGGCGGTTTGTTACCTTCCAAAACTGGTGAAACCGACGTGGGATGGTCGGTTTGGCGTACATGGAAGGTTTTCCTAGGTCGGTTTGGGTGTTTTTAGCACTTAGGTCCCTCCCCTTGTGTATAAATAGACCCCCTCTCTCCCTCTCAAAAATGAATAAAAATTCAAAGGAGAAACCAGTCCACTTGTGCAAGAGAGTAGAATTAGATCTTCTTCTTCTTCTACTTCTTCTATTCTATCTTCTAATTCTAGGCTCTGTGGTTGAAAACCCCTATCATCACTTACGGGAGTTTGAGCAGCTCTGTGGTTGCCTGACAATTGCAGGCATGACACATGACACGCTGAGGTGGAAGTTGTTTCGTTCTCTCTCACCGAGAGGGTGACTCAATGGTACGCCCATAACGTAGGGTTGGTAAACGGAGAATGGGAAGAACTGCGAAGCAGATTCTGTGTAGCGTTCTACCCGATATCCAGAATCACGGCCCTGCGACAAGAGATACTCAACTTCCGACAAATAGAGGGTGAAACCTTAGGAGCAGCCTGGGACCGGTTTATCACGCTTTACACGATCCGGCCTGCACTGCCCATACCAAACCACGTGCTTTTACAAAGCATTTTTGGCTAGGATTGGACAGGGCAACTGCCCTACTGCTTGATTTAGCTGCCGGAGGGTCGTTTTCACATAAAACCACAGTGGAAGGAGAAGCTCTCCTAAACCGTATTCTTGAGAATACTCCTCCGCTAGAACCCATCCGAGTAGAACCCAAGCAGAAACCAGAGGAAGTCTCTTCGGCGAAAGCCGAACCTGTTAAACCTTTAGAGAGACCCTTGCCTGAACTGAACCAAAGGAGACCGTATGCACGGATCTCCGCTCTTCAAGGTTGACCTTACCGATCAATTCGGTGACACCTCGCAATTACGAACAATGGAAGAAACCACTAGTCCCCGGCTAGCCCTGAACAGCCCCTGGATAAAACTTTCCTCCAGGAGTCTATTAAGGAGCTAACAGCTATAATGAGCACGGAATGGTTGCGAGAGGAAGGGCCCTCTTTCGAAGAGATTCGGATAAGTGGCCCCTCTACACCAATCCATTGCAGATATCAGGGAAGTTTGGTGGAAGTCATGTATAACCCTACTGTGGGGATAAACAAAATGTCTGAAACCTTTGCACAAGCTTGTGTCGAGGAAGCTATTAGAACCCCCACAACACGGACCTTGCGCATAGCACCACGTACCACCATTGAAAGCCGTGAGGTTATACATGAACAAATCTTCCCGCAAAAAGGATGTCAAGTTGTCTCGGACTTTCACGTTTTTGATATCCAAGACTTCGACATCCTAATCGGGCATCCCTTGGAGAAGATTCTTGATCTACCAACATCCGGGATTTAGATGTCAAACTCGGGGAAGAAAAAGCTTTATCCCGCTTTACTCGAGCTAAAAACTCGGTAATGTAACCCTTCCTTGAGTACGACACGCCCGAGGGAGGTCATGGGAGTTATGCTATATGAGAACCCGTAAACAGACCTTGAAAAGACGCCCAATTCTTCATTGAAGAAGAGGACGACTCGGGGGGAACTCATAGAACTTCCCAAAGAGGAAGAGCTAACTCGGCCTCCAGTTGAACTTAAACCCCTACCCCTAGGCCTACGCTATGTCCTCCTAAACGGCGATTCACAAGCACCGGTCATCATAAGCGATAAACTTAGTGACCAGGAGACTACCCAGCTAATAGCCGTTTTAGAGAAACACAGATCGGTCTTCGGGTATTCCCTTCAAGATTTGAAAGGGGTAAGCCCAACACTATGCACACATCGCATTCCTATTGACCCTGATAGTACTCCATCATGCGAACCCCAGCGCAGGCTCAATAATGCAACGCGTGAAGTCGTGAAGAAGGAAGTTCTCAAGCTTCTTCACGCCGGGATTATCTATCCCATACCACACGCGCTGATTGGGTTAGCCCAGTCCAAGTGGTCCCTAAAAAGGGAGGAATGACAGCGCGTTGAGAACGCTTAAAACGAACTCATTCCACAAAGACAAGTCACAGGGTGGAGAATGTGTATCGATTATAGAAAACTTAACAAGGCAATGAAGAAAGATCACTTCCCGCTGCCCTTTATTGATGAAATGTTGGAGCGGTTAGCGAAACACTCTTTCTTCTGTTTCCTTGACGGGTATTCTGGCTACCACCAGATCTCGATCCACCACGATGACCAGAGCAAGACCACGTTCACATGCCCATACGGAACTTATGCCTACCGTAGAATGTCATTTGGGCCGCGGTAACGCACCTTTGCTTCTTTTCAGCGTGCATGATGTCTATCTTCTCGGACATGATCGAAGAAATCATGGAGGTCTTCATGGACGATTTTTCCGTCTATGGTAAGACCTTTGAAAGCTGTCTGAAGAACCTAGACCGGGTCTTGCAGCGATGCCAAGAAAAGGACCTGGTACTTAACTGGGAAAAGTGCCACTTTATGGTCCGAGAAGGCATCGTTTTGGGCACCTCGTGTTCGAGAGGGGATAGAGGTAGACAAAGCTAAGATAGAAGTTATCGAAAAGCTACCACCCCCAGTGAATGTCAAAGGTATCCGTAGTTTCCTAGGCCACGTAGGGTTTTATAGAAGATTCATAAAGGATTTCTCGCAAATCGCTAGACCTCTTACGGCCCCTGCTAGCCAAGGATGTACCCTTTGACTTCACAGATGAGTGCTTGCACACTTTTGAAACCCTAAAGAAAGCACTCATCTCGGCTCCGATCATCCAACCACCGGATTGGTCGTTGCCATTTGAAATCATGTGCGATGCTAGCGACTACGCCGTTGGTGCGGTCCTAGGCCAAACCAAGAACAAAAAGCAGCATGCCATCGCATATGCTAGCAAAACTCGGCGGGAGCCCAAATTAATTACGCCACGCGGCGTAAAAAAAGAGCTCCCGGCAGCAGTCTTTGCTATCGAGAAGTTTCGATCCTACTTAGTGGGCGCAAAAATAATCGTTTATACGCACCATGCTGCCCTTAAGTACCTTCTCACCAAAAAGGATGCGAAACCTCGCCTGATCCGCCCGGATTCTTCTACTCCAAGAATTTGATATAGAAATAAAAGATAAAAAGGGAGTAGAAAATACAGTTGCGGATCATTTGTCGCGTATGCGTAACTAACATGCAGGAACCACCAATCAACGATTACCTGCGACAACATGCTACTCAAGGTGTCGCATTTCAACCCATGGTACGCAAACATTGTGAATTACATGGTTGCGTGGATATGTACCACCCGGGAGAACAAGCGGAAGCTCCAAATGGAGAGCAGGCGGCACCTATGGGATGACCCATATCCGCATTGGGTGTGTGCGGACGGCTTGCCGAGAAGATGCGTACCGGGGAGGAAGGAATGCAGATCATCGAGAAATGTCATGCATCTCCCTACGCCGGACATCTGGGAGTATTTCGCACACAAGCCAAAATTTGGCGTCGCAGATTCTTCCGCCGACGATGTATGACGACACGAAAGAGTTCATCGAAGATGCTACAACCGCCGTAAGACGCGGAACATCACAGCTCGTGATGCAATGCCCCTACACTACAACCTTCAAATAGAAATATTTGATGTGTGGGGCATTGACTACATGGGGCCATTCCAAAGGTCCCATGATTGCGAGTATATCCTGGTGGCAGTGGACTACGTGTCAAAGTGGGTAGAGGCACTACCATGCAGAGCTGCTGACGGCAAGCATGCACGCAAGATGTTCCATGAAATCATCTTCCCCGTTTTAGAATGCCACGCATGGTGATCAGTGACGGAGGATCGCATTTCAAGGACAAATCATTCAAGACATTCTTGAAAGAGCTTGGCACTCAGCACAACATTGCCACCCCCTATCATCCGCAAACCAGCGGGCAAGCCGAGACCTCCAATAAACAAATCAAGAATATCCTGCAGAAGACGGTCAACGAGATGGGGAAAGGCTGGAAGAACAAGCTACCCGATGCTCTCTCGGGCATATCGGACAGCTTACAAAGCCCCCATCGGCATGTCACCCTTACCACCGGGGTCTATGGCAAAACTTGCCATTTACCGCTTGAGCTGGAACATCGAGCTCATTGGGCCATCAAGAAGTGGAATATGGACGCCGACTCGCCGGAAAGAACCATCGAGACAAATCTCTGAACTAGAAGAATGGCGCGAGAAGGCGTACCCGCGGTGGCAAAACTCTACAAAGAGCGCACAAAAAGATGGCATGATCAGCGCATCAAACTCAAGGAATTCACCACGGGAGACAAAGTACTCCTATTCAATTCCCGGGTGAAATTATTCGGCGAAGGAAAGCTGAGAAGCAAATGGAAAGGACCGTACACCATCATCAACACATCGCCACATGGCGCGATCACAATCCAAGATGACGCAGGTGAGACACAAAAGGTAAACGGTCAACGTCTTAAGCTTTTCTTCGAGCCAAGACTGATCTTAACCAAGAGCTCGGCAGAATAGATTTATGCTTTGAGAATTAATTTATGATGACCAGTATATATATATATATAAAAAAATCTATATAAGGTAATAATAAAACATAAAAGTTATCTATGTATTTTTACTTTGTTTTAAATAAAGTATTTACTTATTTATTTTTCTTTTTACTTTGTTTAATTTATGCTGGTCATTTGATACACAAAGGATATTTACTTTTTAAATTAATCAAAGCATAAACTATTTTCAAAATTCAAATTTGAGGATCAATTAGAGATCGGCAAGAAAGGAAACGTTTCTCGCGCGGCAAACCCCGATTCAAAACTTTTCGTAAAAGGAAATGAATGTGGCCGAAAACTCGACCAGGGGGGACGCTGGGTGGTGCGCTGCGCAGCACCACACAGTGCGCCCCCGCACCCTGGCCGGCCCCGCCGATCCGGGATTTCGCCCATTGCTTTCTTCTTTCTCACAACCCGCTTGTAGTGTGGTGCGCCTGCGTGAGATTTTAACCCGCTAAAACAGAGAGGAGAATTTGTCCTATAAAATTCACCCTCCTCCTCTCCATTCTTCACACCTCTCCTTCTTGCTCTTCTCCTCCTCTCAAATTCTCTTCCTCTAAGTCAAGAACAGCAAAGAAGGTTCTCTTTCTCCTATGGCTCTAGTACCATTCAATAGAGAGGAAGCCATGACTTTCGCCTCCAAATACTTAGAGAAGAGGGAAACCCCAGAAAAAGGCCTAGCTTTCCTACCTTCTCCAGCCAAGGTTCCTACACCAAAGAAAAGAAAAGTAGACGGCAAAGAGAATGTCCCCATAGAGGAACCAGTAGTTTATGACGAAGAACTATTAGGGAATCTCTCCAAGCCACTTCCAAAAAGGCGATTCTTGTTTCCCTTATACCTTGGAGCAATTGCCAAACGGACAATGGAGGAAGAAGGTTCCCAAACCACGTGTTCGGGACAGCCAAAAGGATTCTTCGGGGATGACATTGAACCTCAAACGGGTCCTACAATTGAAAGTGTACGAAGAAGATCACGATCTCTCGAACTTTATCCAAACCCTTAGAGGCAGGTTAGCGAGAGAGGTATAGTGCCAATATCCGCCTTAGGAAGAAGCTAGCAGACCTACATGTTAGCATGCACGAGGAGCTCAATCTCGCCGCTAAGGAGTTAGGGGTAGAGCGCTCAGTGGATCTCATTGACCTTTTTGAGTAGAAGTGCTCTACCTCTTTTATCAATAATTAGGCGCGCACTAATTTAATTTTCAGTATTTTCCTTCCTATCATTTTATAATTTCCTCAAGTGCACCCCAGTTTTGAATTATTTATAAATTCAATAAAGTTTTATTATCATATTATTGTCTATATCTCCACTTGTTTTTGTCCTTGTGTACAAAGAAAATAAAAATAGGTACAAAAACAAGTGTGGGGGAGGTTCGCAAGTCAAAGGTACGCAATTTTATTAAAATTAATTTTGACTTGTGAATTTTCTTTAAGTGCTAAAACCTGAACCAAGTTAGCAAAACTCCATCTCTACATCTACCAATTGATACATGGCATGCGTACATTTTATTCCTCGCCAGAATACCAAGCTTCATAAAAACAACTACTCATCCTAAAAAAAAAAACCGATTCATGTGGGTTGCATATGCTCTATCTAGTCTAAGTTGTTGCCAAATATGATATGGTACAAATGGATTTGCTATGACTTCGTCCGTAAGAGAAACTCAACATCCGGGAATCTATTCTTCGAAAAAGAGAAATGTCTTGGGCTATGCTAAAAAAAATGAGATGAAAAATGAACAACGTGTCCGAGGGCGAGTAGAGCCCACATCTCTAAAAAAAAAAAAAGAAAAGAAGAAGAAATGAGATGAAAAATGGGTAAGTGTCCAAGGGGCGAGTAGAGCCCACATCTCTAAAAAAAGAGAGAAAAAGAAAAGAGAGGAAATAAAAGACAAAAAGTCTTGGGCGAGCAGAGCCCACCTCTCCAAAAAAAAAAATTATAGCAATAAAGCCCATGCTTTCTCAAAAATAAAATTTTATCTAAATAAAACCCCGGATAAAAAGTTGATCAAAAAGGATGAATGATAAGCACCTCTGTTATAACCATTCTATCGGCAACCGCCCAAGGCTTTGAGAAAAAGCTAGAAAGCCCCGCTACGATGAAAGGTAATAAAGGGTGGTAAAATGCTCACAAGGCAGGTAAGGCTTGGAATAACATGTATGCAAGCTTACATCTTGGAGATTGAACCACTTTAGTCCTCGTGCCTTCACTTTCGAGGACGAGTAAAGGGCTAAGTGTGGGGGAGTTTGTTGACGGTAACCAACGACAAATTAAATACCGTCAACACAACACCAAAACAACCTAGAAATAGGTATTTCAACTAACATGTTCCAAAGTTTTGGTGTTTATTTGAACTTGCAGGTACAAACTCATGGATGATCACTTTGGGCCAAAAAGACAAAGAAAAGAAATAAAATCAACAAATAGAAAAAGGCCCAAAGGAGCAAATGGCAAGCCCAAACAGAAATCGCAACAAAATGTCGAAACCAGGCCGGGCAAAGACCACCACACAACTTTTTCGTAACAAGGAAGCCCAAATGCCGGTTCGAAAGCCAAACCAACCCCTAGTGGGTGCGCGCGCACCACCTGGTGCGGCCGCACCTGGGCGAGGCGGTTCGGGCCCAAATTCGGAGGCGGTTTGTTACCTTCCAAAAACGGGTGAAACCGACGTGGGATGGTCGGTTTGGCGTACATGGAAGGTTTTCCCTAGGTCGGTTTGGGTGTTTTTTTAGCACTTAGGTCCCACCCCTTGTGTATAAATAGAACCCCTCTCTCCCTCTCAAAAATGAGTAAAAATTCAAAGGAGAAACCAGTCCACTTGTGCAAGAGAGTAGAATTAGATCTTCTTCTTCTTCTACTTCTTCTATTCTATCTTCTAATTCTAGAGAGTGAGAGAGGGAAAGGCTAGAAAGAAGCTTGGTTCTTTCTACCTGAGTTGCTTGGGTTCGCCCCCTCGGTGTTCCGCGGTTCCTAGGAGGACGGAGTGCCGGACTTGTCGGTACCCGCCCGGCTTGTACCTCTGCAAGCTACTTACACTTTGGTAAGAAATCTTGTGATTATCTTGCAGCTACTTAATTTCCTTTGCATATTTCTTAGCTGTTGTAGACTTGCGGGATTGGTAGATCGTTTACGTTAGTTCTTGGTGGAGGGACTCTTTGACCGGGGAACCTTGGCCAACATCAAGAACTGTGACCAATAGTGCAAACGTGGTGTTTGGACTAGCGTTCACCTACCTTTTGTGGCGCATCCCATGGTTGAGGGGTAGGCGGCTTGGTCGTGACAAGCCTTGTCCGTCCCTTGAAATCCCCCACGTTCGGGTGCGGCGCAGTGCTAATTGCCGGACACTTTTTCTTTGAGCGTGGGCGGTGCCCGAAGTGAGTAGACAACGGACTTTAGGAATCACCGCCTTCGAAAACTTAGCCTATAGATACCTCGCTACTCTTAGAAAACAAATCCTTGCCTTAGGTTGACATAGACTAGAAAAGCCACCAAGGCGACCGTCCGTGTGTGAAAAATACGATACCCCGCTACCACCGGGTGAAGTGCTACAACGGTATTTCCGTGCGCTTGCGGATTTCTCTGTGCGTAAGAAACACCAACACATATTTATATTTCTAGCCTTGCATTAGAAAAGAAAAATAAATTTTTGTTTGTTGCATAGACATGAAAAACTCTAAGCCCCATGTGAGTAATTTTGTGGTGTGTAACAACCCACAAGGATATTTACTTTGGGTGGCATAAAAATAAAATAAATATGCATGAATCATCATCCTTATTTGCATAGAAAATCCCAAAAAATATTTAATGTTGCTGAAAGATTTCTAGACGTACATAAGCAACGTGGCTAACCCCTAACGCTTAATCAAGTTCCACTAGCTTTGTTGTCTATTTGAGATTAGCAGATTTCAAGAGGAGAAGGGACATGTTAGGCGCCACACTTGATGCCAACTACCTCAACTTCTACATTATTGAAGGTTACACTCCAATCTAGCTTGGGGGAGTGCAACCCCCATTATCCGTATAAGTATCTTATCTTATTATCTATATTATATTATTATTAGTTAAATATTTTGTTTGCAAGAAAGTTTGTTAAAGAGTTTAGTTTTTATATATAGTCTAAAAAGAGTCTTTTGTTAGAGTGTGGAATAAAAGGATCAAGAGAGAGTGCACACTAAAAGTTTATTTTGCTCAACTAAAAGGAACCTTAAAATTTGCCAACATGGAGATGATGAATAGTTGCTCATGTTATATTTTTTTCTAGTACCTAGCTTTCAAGCTTAATTTCTCTTAAGCTCCATTTGCAAAATTATTTTGATTTGATATTTACTCAAAAAAAAAACCTGAAACCTATGGGTTGCAAATGCTTGCTCTAAAAAATCTAGGTAATTGACGGATATGATATATGATAGTCCGAGCTGCTATTTGATCTTACTCCTAGTGACACTAGATTTCTGGAGATTTATATTTTGAAAATTGAAAATGCACATGATAAGTTCCTGTGTGACAAGAGTGAACCTCCTACCAGAGCCATATATACATGCTAATTAGATTAGGAAAACCTTTTGAAAAAATATATATAGGCTGCTTGTTTTGTATTGAGTTTGTTCAATCTTTTGTCGACCCTTAGAAACTTGTCATGCTGATCATATACACTCGACTCATTTCATTCCACTTTATTCCACTCTATATATACTCCATATACACCTACTATATATATATACCCATCCACTCATTCATTGCTAGCTAATATCTTACAAAAAGCTCCAAAACAATTATACCTCTCAAAAGTTATTGCAAAAAGAGATCCGGGTTGTATTTAAAATAAAAAGAAAGAAAGAGGGGAGATGAAAAATGGACAAAAATCCTAAGGGCGAGTAGAGCCTACCTCCCTAAAAGAGATGAAAAATGAACAAGTGTTCGAGGGCGAGTAGAGCCCACATCTCTAAAAAATAAAGATGAAAAATGGACAAGTGTCCGAGGGTCAAGAGAACCCACATCTTTATAAGAGAGGAAATAACAGACAAAAGTCTAGGGCCAGCAGAGCCCACCTCTCTAAAAAAAAAATAAAGAAAGAAAAAGAAAAGAAAAAGATACAACCCAGATTCTCTATAAAGTTTTCAAAATAAAAAGAGAGAAGATTCCTAAAAGGAGCAAAAGTAAGATTTCCCTCATCTATTCTTTTCATTTCACTACATACTCTACTATATTCCATACCATATATATTCTATCCACCATACACATGCACCACTTGATCAAGTGTGACTTGTATCTTTGGATCCATTGCTTGAATTTACAATATATGCTTAGTAAGTAAAATTATTTTTTCTCCTACCTATAAGCTCCACATATTTAAGCTTTAGATATATATAGGGTGAGAGAGAAGAAGGCATAATATGTTATTGCCTTAGTCAAAATTAATATATTCTATGAGAGAAAGGCAACACTACCTTATTGCCTAAGAAAGGATCCACAAAATACCATAAATGAGAGATTAGAGAGAGTCATACTGAGGAACTTTGAGTTTTATTTAAAAATCAGCAAAAAAACTCTAGAAGGACAGTTGATTAAAAGAGTTTGAGATATAGTACTCGACTTGACTATTCTATCTTTCAATTACCTGAGATTGAAGAAAAGAGTTATAAGCCCCAAAAAGGTAAGAGGTAATTGAGTAAGAAAAAGTTTATTCTTATCTAGAGAGAAATTTTGTTTGAAAGCATGTGTACTCTTAAGGTGTGAAAGCGTTGTAGCAACTCTTCATCCATTGTTAAGTTTGGCTTTGCTAGGGACTAGCAAAGGGTAAGCTTGGGGGAACTTGTTGACACCTGTTATAGCATAATATTACTAGTCAACTAAACTTGGATAAGGGATTAAAATGAATATCAAACATAAGTCTAGAGGCTTTACTAACATAGTTCCACAAATTTTGGTGATTTATATATTTTTAGGGACTAAACAGAAAAAGCCTAGAGTTTGCAATATATATGAAGCATAAACATGTTACAAACATATTCCAAGATAGCACCATTGTAAAGAGCTTGTCGAGACGATCGAAACAGATATATTGTTTGCTATATTCAGAGTCCAGAATCAAAAAAGATATCAGTTGCAGAGCAGAGTTCACTAAAAACAAATCATACGGACTCCGTTTCCTGCAAAATACTAGTCATTACGAAGCTATCGACGAGACCGACGCACCCACAAAATATGGACTCATACTTCCACAAGGGACTGGCGGCCGCCAGGCCTTTTCTCTCCGGCCGCCAGAGTCCTGAGCCCGATCCAGCCCATCTTCGTAGGTCGGTTTGTAACCGACTTTGAGGTTGTATCTACACCGTTGCCAAGGTCGGTTTGATCCAAGGGCTATCGTTCATCGCCAAGGGCTATATAAGAAGACCCCTCTGACCCTGTGGCTAAACCCTAATTCATTCTATCTCATTCTATTCATTAACTCTCGCCAGAGGTGTCCCAATGTAAGGATAACCTCTCTCTGAGATTAGTGAATTAGATGTAAATTAGAAGAAGATTAGCAATGTAACTAGAAGTAGATTAGACATATAATTAGAAGTAGATTAGATCTAACTTAGATCTAATCAAGAGTAAAGGAGAGTTGAACTATACTTTGGTTCTGGAGATGTCTACAGAGCTTGGTATGTTTCATATCTTATCTTTGGAAGACTTATGATTCATATATTTATCTTCTCTATTTACTCCTATGATTTTCATATATTTGGTTAAGTATAGTTGTTATGCTTTTGCATGGGATCTCTGCTCGTATTGAGGGCTCTAGTTATGCAAGGTAGCTAGAGTAGTAATCGATAGTGTAGACATGGTGTCTAGGCTATAGGTTACCTGAGGTTGCGCCCAATCCCACGGATAGTTGTGGTAGCCCCAGGGGTGACAAAATGTAAGGCCTTTCTAGTCCACCATGTTTGGATTGGTGTTTTCGTAGTGCTTTTGGCAGCCTTCTCCCGACTACCTTCTTCTCAGTCTTTCTCGAGAGTCGGGACGGATCTGCTGCTCCAAAGTGCATTAGTATAATTGCTGTCATAGAACCTAAGTAATAGAGAATTACCCAGGAACCTTGATCTCTCCCTTTGACCTCTTGATTAGTTTAGTTACTCCTTGATATCTTAGGTAGGTTAGTATTCTAAGCTTTGATATTTACTTATCCTCTAACAATTACCCC
Source organism: Hyparrhenia diplandra (assembly GCA_015847255.1). Taxonomy (NCBI): domain Eukaryota; kingdom Viridiplantae; phylum Streptophyta; class Magnoliopsida; order Poales; family Poaceae; genus Hyparrhenia; species Hyparrhenia diplandra. Next base: position 29,105 of record JADLZK010009293.1, on the reverse strand, counting down.
CTCACTATAGTCTAGTGGTTTGCTAAGTTAGTAGATGCATGATTGTGACTTATTAGATTCTTTAGCCAAAGCTTCCCTGTGGATACGATACTCTAGAATACTCATTCTAGGGAAAAGCTACAATGGTAGGTGTTCTGTGCGTTTGCAGAATCCTTCATATTCTTTTAGCACTTAACAAATGCCAACAGTGTACCAACAAACTTTGCCTTGACACCCTTCTCACCCTTGGTAAGTAAATAACAAGAATCAAAAGATATGGAATGCACTTTCATTGATTTCTTGTTCATGTTCATTTTAGCACATTTATGCTCATGATGCCCCACTTGCTTGCATCTATTGTAATAAGCACCATTGCTCTTCACAAAGCTAGGCTTTGGAGTAGCAAAGGCCTTCTTGCCTTTCTTGGGGACATAGCCTAAGCCTTCCTTGTTAAGGGAAAACCGTTGGCTACCCAAGCACTTTAGCAAGCGGGCATCCCCACCATATGCCTTACCTAAGGCGTGGGTGAGCTCATCCACCTCTCTTTTGAGAGTCTCATTCTCAACCTTTAGTGATGAATCTAAAATTACTCCATCACTAGTAGTAGAGCTTGAGTGGGTTGATGTGGATATGGAAGGAGATGCTTCTTCAACATCAACCACAAAGGGTTCATCTATGATGTCACATGTTGAACCAACATCCTTCTTGATGATTGAGCAAGCTCTATCATTCTTCTCTAAGAGCAAGGCATGGGCTTTTTGAAGCCTTGTGTGAGCTAGCTTCAATTCCCCATGGTCTTCCTTTAGACCCTCATGGGTGGCCTCTAGCTCCCTAAAGTCTTGCTCAAGAGTTTTTACACTCTTTTGCAAAGCTTTACATTCCTTGTCCTTAATCTTAATCTTAAGCATGATATGAGTTTGCTTAAGCATCTCAAGGAGATCATCTCTAGTGGGTTCATCATCATCATCATCTTCACTATCACTATCATATTTTACTTCATTATCACTTAGTTCATCATGCTCATGCAATGATACCTTAGTGGCCTTAGCCATGAAGCATGAAGGTGATGAACCGAAGAGGGTTGATGTCTTGTGTTGGCCAATTGCACTCATGGCCTTGGGCTTCTCTTCCTCCTCATCGGATGAACCATCACTATCCCATGAGCAAACAAATGCACCATCATTTTTCTTCTTGAAGGTGATTGACTTACTCTTCTTGTTGGTCTTGCCACCCTTGTTTGCCTTGTGCATCTCTTTCTCTTTCTTGATTGGGCAATCGGCAAGAACATGATAAGGACTATCACACTCAAAGCATTTTCTTGGCTCTTCATTGCCCTTGGATGAATCATTTCTTATCTTTTTGAGCCTTGGCCAAACTTCTTGTTCTTCAAAACCTTGTTGAAGTTCCTCACAAACATGGCAAATTCTTGGTCAATCTCATCAAGGTTGACTTCTTCACCATCTTCTTCTTAAGCCTTGGACTTGCCCTTGGCCTTGGATGAGGTAGTGGCGGCCTTGAATGCCACAACCTTCTTGTTCTTGTCCTCTTCCTTCTCTTCCTCATCTTCCATGCCATCAACCTTCTCATCGGTTAGCACTTCACCAAGTAAGTCACTAGGTGTCATGGTGTCCAAAGCACCCCCGAAAGAGAATCTTCCTTAACATGGCAAATCTCTTGGGCAAGCACATCAAGAATTTGTGCCCAAAGTCACGATCTAGTGTCTTCACTCCCAATGCCTTGAGGTCATTCACAATCACTTGGAGCCTATGGAATGTCTTTGGTATGCTCTCATCTTTCTTCATCTTGAAGTTCTCAAATTCACTCTTGAGAACATACAACTTGGCACTCTTCACAACCTTGGTATCTTCATAGGTCTCACAAAGCTTCTCCCACACTTCACTTGCCTTCTGAAGGTCCTTGATGCCCTCAAACACTTTGACATCCATGCCATTGTACAATGTGTTCAATGCCATGGTGTTGCATTGCTTGTTTGACTTGTCGGTGGGACTGAGGTTGGTTGGATCAAGGATGATATAATCCTTCTCGGTCACTTCCCATACTTGGTCATTGATTGATCCCAAGTACATCCTCATGCATCTCTTCCAATAATCAAAATTCTTGACCCCATCAAAGAAAAGAGGCTTTCTTCCAACATGGTTGAACACAACACTAGCCATTGCTTCACACCAAGGTTGTTAAGCCTTCAAATATGGTGACCACGGCTCCGATACCACTTGTAAGGTCCTAGATGGCTAGAGGGGGGGGTGAATAGCCTATAAAAATTTTCTACAAGCTCACTAAAACAAACCGGTTAGAATAAAACACGGCGAAAAGCGGTTTGCACTAGCTCTAATGGTCAAGCAAGCCTTCTAGTGACAAGACTAAATAATTCTATTATCTCTAGAGCACACAAGGTCTATGTCACTATTCTACCTAGTGAGCAATCCTAATAAGGTCCTTATGCTAGCAAGAACAACCTACACAAGCAAGTGCTAGCTCTCTACTCAAGGTAAGCTAGGAAGGTAAATGCAAGAGTGAGAGACTTGTTATACCGATGTGTAGAGGATGTCAACCAATCACCGGAACAATATGAACAATCAATCACTGATGGTGATGATCCACAAGCGGAGACAATGAACAAGTCAATTTGTTCACCCGAGTTCGTTGTACACCGACAACTACTCTCCGCTTGTGCCGACCAACACAAGGATGGTGTTTGAGCTAGGCGGTGCCCTTGCTAGCCTCAACACACCACTCAACAAGTGTGGTACCCAAGACACGAGCAATGTATTCCTTGCACTTTGTCTTCCGACGAGGAGTGCGTAATCCTCTCACAAACCAACCGGAGGTGGCCAAGAAACAATCTCCTCTTCTTGCCAACAACTCCACCAATCACCAAGCCAGGCTAGGAGCGGTGTCTCCAAGAGAAACAAGAGACAAACCGGCTCACAACGGTCCCCAAGCGCCTCTAGATGCAAAGATCAAAGCAAAGAGCACTTGGATCACCTCAACTCACTTGCATGAAGTTCATAAGCGAAGGAAGTGAGGAGGTGGTTGAATTCTCAGCTCAAAGGGCGTTAGAATGTGTAAGAATGACCAAGAGACCTCCCCATGGCCGGCCAAACACATATTTATAAGCCCCCACTCGAAATAGAGCCAAGCTACTTTCAAATCCGCCGAATTTTGTACAAATACGGACGCGCCAGGACGCTCCCAGCGCCCGAGACGCCGCCAGCGCCATGCCAACCGGCACCGGTCACGCCGGCACAACGTCGCCGGACGCCTTGGCGCTTTGCGCCAGACGCGTCAGCGCCGCGTCCGGGCGACCTCCCCCGTGACATGCTTATCGACGCGTCAGCGCCGCCCGGACGCGCCCAGCGCCGCTGTCAGCGCCGCGGTAATCGAAACCGGGCCGACCCTCGCCGTGCGCCGGACGCCGCTCGTTGGGGCCCGCGTCAGCGTGGGGCGCCGGACGCTGCTGCGCGCCGCCCAGCCCCTAACATCGCGCCGGACGCGCCAGCGCTTCACGCCGCCGCGTCGCGCAGCGTCACTTTGCGCCGAAGGTGTCGGGTTATGCGATTCGATTTCGTTCCAACTTCTCACACTTGTCTTGGGTTACCAACACGTCGAAGAACACCCCGACCACTGTGTTAGCATTTTCAAAACGATTTTCCCAAGTGCGAAGTTAGCTCTCTAGGTTAGAATGCATGCAAATGAATTTTGAACCTAGAGGCACCGGAGGATCGATATGTACGATAAGTTTCCCTCTTTATAGTACGGCTTATCGATCCTATAACCACCCACACTCTCTATAGTGTCTTGGGTGTGAAAACAAAAGCCCTATGGTTATACCTTTGCCTTGGGACCTTTGTTCTCCAACTCCACCGAAGTTGTATGTTTGATCATCCTTCGATCACCTCGATCCCTCATCCATGACCACCATGCACCAACTCCGCACAACCAATCTCCATACATGTCACACACTTAGCATCGAGAGATTAGTCCTTAGGTGTCACTAATTAACCAAAACCAAACAAAATATCTTCAGCGGGGAAGCATGAGAGGCACGATCCGGCTCCAGAGCGGAAGGCGTTGTTGGTGCCGCCAAGAAGCTTGAGGGACGCCCGGGTCAACACGGGCGCCGACACTCCTCGCCCCCGAGCTAACGAAAGCAGGTTCCACCAGCACTTCGTCGACGGCGGTTCTTCCGGCAGGCCACGACGGCCGCGAGATCTTCCCCCATGCCGAGGGCTAGTGCGTTGGCAAAGACCGGTGGGAGACCCGACCGAGTCGTAGCTTAGGGACGCTTCGCCGTCTCCTTCGTCGCGCACTAGTTTTGCTTTTTAGTACATCCATTTCAAGCCACCGTTGAAGCCGGTGATTCTTGTCGATTAATACTTTCGTGCGCTTTTCGGTCAATCCTTTTGGCTAAGGAGTGCGGCGTGTAAAACTCTAATTTCTCTTAATAGAATACGTGCCAATGGTACGGTTTTGAAAAAAAAAATGCCCAAGTAAGCCTCTTTCTTCCGCCCACGTTTTTGTCCCCATCATCACGAATTGGCTTGTAGTCCAATGGTAGGGATCTGCTCGATGGGACGCTACCCACCGGGTTCAAATCCCGGTGCTCGCACCTTTTCCTGGATTTTCCCAAGGATTTATCTACGTTATGCATTAAGTGGTAATGACGCCCTGGCCGACGACGGGCGCCTACGGTGACTTCGAGAATCTCCAGATCTGCCGGCCCGCCCAGCCCTTCCTGGAGGTGCTCATAGGGGTAGGGTTTGCGTGCGTGTGTTCACAGGGGTGAGTGTGCGTCGACGTTGTGAGCGCTCAAGGTAGATCGTAATTCTCAAAAAAAAAAAAAAGCGAACAAGTCCATCCAGAGGAGCGGAAGCGGAGAGACCGAGAGAAGCACGCGACTATTGGGGTCTAGTTGAGGCCACAGCTTCTTGTGGGCCTTAAGAGAGAAAATGGGCCAAATCTACGACAGTCCTGGCCCATCAGTATTCCTCCCATTCACTATGCCGGCCCAGTCACGCCCTACGCCGTCAGTGTCGTCCCCGCACCGAGCGCCGCCGCCACTCGCTGTTCCCCCATCTCTCGCCGTCCGCCGCCTCCCTGCCCCACCGGGCCCCAGCCGCCGCAGCGCATCATATTCCGGCCCTCTTGGTCCGCCGCCCCAACAAACTTGCCGGGGAGAGGAGGGCCAAGGAAAGATGGGGTGGAAGGCGGCGGAGAAGCTCATCAGGCACTGGAAGATCCTCCGCGGCGACAACGTAACCTCCCTCGTTCTCCACTACATCCCCTACTCAGTCCTACTTTCTTCTCGTCGCGAGATCTCCACGTTTTCCGTTTACTTTTTGGTTGCCAGGTGATGATTATCAGAGGCAAGGACAAGGGGGAGTCCGGGCTCATTAAACGGGTCATTCGGTCGCAGAATCGCGTCATCGTCGAGGGCAAGAACTTGGTAATGTGCCTGTTATATGTTCGTTCCCAGTTGTTTAGCCCCAGCGTGGAATCCATGTAGAAGATAGCAGTTTTTGGGTTACGTAGGATTGGTGCCAGCTGCATAATTGGCAGTTTAGTTTGTTGGCTTATTGCAGAGTATCTGTGTGCCTGTATGGATTTAATCGAACCTATGCCTCTGTAACAGTGTGTTCTAGGTATTCGTTGAAATTTCCAGACCATTACAATTGAAAGGCAGTGCATCATAAATTGAGCTGGGAGTTCTGACTAGTGTTGCAGATGCACTCATATTTTTAAGGGAATATTGTAGTGTAGGTGATTAGATGATTGCCCAGCCTTTATCCCCATTGCACCGATTTTAGTCTGGTCACATGACTGTGTCTTGTGAATGCTGAATGAATGAATGATACTTCCCCTATAAGTACTACACATCCATAATGGCAAAACAATAGCAAATTGGGAAGGGGAGTAATAGTAAAGTCTCAGCTGAATAGCTGTGCACATTCTGTGTCTATAGATGGATGTTGGCCTTCACACTTTACAAACTGGTTAGAGCTCAGAGAATAGTTGTGGAACTTGAGGGGAACAGTCCAACAAATACCAAATATTTCTATGGTCTTTTATTCAAAAAATTATTCATATGGTTTGTTTAATTGCAGAAGATAGTAAAAGTGTAATTTGCTGCTATATAACTGACCTATTCGTGTTGTACATACTACATACTGCAATGTCCCTTTTCGTGCTTTTGCTGATCCTCTTTGTGGCACACATCGCACACATGCTTACCATATAAGCAGTTAAGTATTTGAAATAACACCATCTAAGTTTCTAGCTGAATTATTACAGGCAATAAGCCCCATAACATGCTCAATAACTCAATAACCTTATAATGTCGTAGCAAATTGGTTTATGATGTGGAATCAACTGTGATGAATACCCAAAGAAGAATGGAGAAACTGTACTTTTATAATATTTCTAAGATCATTATGTGTTTGTATTTGTTAAACATATGTTGCAATTTTGATTGTTTATTCTGGGTACTGTTAACTGCAGCCAGCAATGTTGTTTTCATTGTTTGTGCCTTATCATTCTTCCTGCTCATCAGGATTCCATAAATATCTGAACGACTATCATTTCAGGTTAAGAAACACATTAAGCAAGGGAAGGGCACACAGGTGGTATTTTCTCGATTGAGGCTCCACTTCATGTCTCAAATGTCCAAGTGGTTGATCCGGTCACTGGGTATGAATATGATACTTGACAATGTTTCAGTACCTACAAAGATGTTGCTTTTGTTTGCTTCCTCATTTATTAAATCATTTCTCATTATTTACTGTAGGAAACCATGTAAGATTGGATATAAGTATTTGGAAGATGGGACCAAAGTCAGATACGCTTAGAGGAATGAATGCATCGGGTGCTGTGATACCCCGCCAGAAATTCTGAAGGAGAGAAAGAAACCGAGACCCACATCACGTATGTCTCATAAAAAAGAATTATTTTACACTCATCATATTATCCATATGGTGATCCACATCTCATCTAATATACTTATTACATGGTGCTTTTCATGGCACATTAATTTTCTATAAGTTTGAACTTTGAAGTAATTCAGACTCTTTATGCTTTGTACCTCATACTGATATCAACTGATCATATGTATTGTTTTCTCCTGTTCTTCATACTATCTGGTCCCCAAAAGTCAGAATTTTTCCTCGCAACAACACTTTGTTTTATGTATATTAGGTAACTGAACCTGTGGTTGACATGTCGCTTTGGCTATGATGTCTTTGAGATGCTATACATGTTGGGTGCCTTATCTGTGCTGGAAGGAGATTTGTAAATGAATGAAGCATGGAGCAAAAAATTGATATTTTTCTGCTTTTAGCGTTATTATTGTCAAAAAGATTGATATTTTTCTGCTTTTAGCGTTATTATTGTCGTATTAAATCAAAAGTTGATAGATGTTGCATAAGCATATGAATGTGTAGGAGTAGGAAAAATCGTAGCAATGATTTGCTAAAAAAAGTAGTAGCGAAGCATTTTAGCGTATACTCTTTTGTCATTTTTCTAGGGTCTCAAATACATTCTTTGCCTATTTCTAACTACCTATTTCTTGATGATGAATTGCTCTGACTATTTCTTTCCTTACGCAGCTGGCCCAAAGGATACACCAATTGAGCTTGTGCTGAGAAGACCTACGATGAAAAGGCTGGGATTGGTATGCCCGATCTATAACTCTCCGTCGGTTATGCAGAAAGTTCATTGTATGTGACCAGGCCGAGGCCCATGTGTTAGGCATTGAATGATTGTTGCAGTTAACACCGTACTTCCCTTTGTAATAATATTGATGTATTAGTTACTGGCAATCTAGGAATGAGAGTGGCCATATTAGTACCTTTTCTTTAAGGTGCAGTAGTCATTTCAGTTCGTCAACTATTGCTTGAGGTTCAATTTTGTTCTGGACAGTTTCAGTCAGTTTCATCTCAGAACTATCAAAAGTGAACTATGAAAGTGTGTTCTAGTCCTCAATCTTTTCTTTTCAACTTGACTTTGTCCCTCGTCCTAAGTGGATGACACATCAGTGCCTGGTAGCTGCTCTTAAACAAACTGTGCTTGTGAAATCCCTCCTACTACAGCCCCTGCACTTGGTAGCTATTGTATTGCTCTATTGGGGATCGCGGCAAGCATCCATCTTGGGGTGTGGCGGGAGCACACCAAGAAGTTCTCTGCTCTGTGGGTTGCAGGCTGATGCCCCTTCACTGCAATGCTGAGGATGGCCAGCACTGCAATGGCATACACCGTAGCAGCCTCCGTTGTTGGACAGACTATTGGGTCAAGGGCCGAGAGCATCCGTCTGAGGAATCAAGCGCAAAGGGTGTACTCGTGCAAGAATGGGCATTGCTGCTACGTCGAAATCAAGGCATGGGATCCCCTTGCAACGACGGGCTCAGCTGCTACTGGTAGGGGTTCTCTTGCACCAACCCCAACCATGTGCTTACTGTGTTATGCCTGTGATTCATGCGAATACCCGCAGAGATTATATGCCTGGGCCGGTTCATCTTATAGCATCATGTAATTGTCTTGTTTGTCCCTGAAAACTGATCTATGGTCGAATTGATGATGCATCGATCTGTACTTTGATGTTGTTGTATGATTAAAGGAAAAAGCCTGCATTGTGTTCAACTTTGAATGAACCATCATGCGAGCAGAGTTTTGGGAGCTTTTGTTGTCTGCATGTATGTATGCTGCCAATTGCATACACGGATTAATTAGTTTTGTGAATTAATCAAGCTCTTCCATGATTCCTGAGAACTGATGAGATCATGCATACAGCATTTCTAGCTCGCTTTTGTAAATCAATTCAAGCATGTGCAGAAGCCCAATGAAAATGAAATTTCTACTTCTGTGGTGATCTCCTACTGCCATGCTCTTCTCTTTGCCTGAATTTCGGAACACATAATACTAGAAAAACATAAGAGGAGTTGTACTCCAATAACAATGTTTCCTGAATTTTCTCTTAGCTAGCTTGTGAAGTTAAACAAGGCCATATCTGCTTCTGATCATGTTGAACATTGGTGGCTTGTTGGTCTATTCAAAGAAGAAGAGACTTTTTGGACGAAAGATTTGCATTGTAAGGTAGCTACGGACTTTTTGTGAAATTTAGCCTTTTTTAAAAAGAAATTTCAAATCCATCCCTGATTTAAAACAATTTACGCTGCATATCCCTTTTGGTCGCGACCAATTCGTGGCGTGATTTTTACATGTCGCGCCACCGCATGTGGCGCGACCAGCCGCCCACACGGGCAGGCCGGGCGTTGACCGGTCTGGTGTGGCTGAGCATGGGGCCCGCCGCGTCGCGCCATTGCATGACGGGCTGTGAGTGTGTGAGTGCATGCTGTGCTTATATTTAGATCCATAGAATTTGAGAAAAAAATGTCACACCGATATTATAGCATTTTTTGTTTGTTTGTGGTAATTGTTGTCCTATGATAACCTAACTAGGCTCAAAAGATTCGTCTCGCCGCGTGTACATCAAAACTATATAATTAGTTTTTTTTATTACCTACATTTAGTGCTCCATGCGTGAGTTAAAAGATTTTAATGTGATAGGTAAATAGTGAATTTTGGAGAGAGAATTTTGGAATCTAGTGACGGCAGCATGCCTCGAAGCTCGTGAGTGGCCGTGTGTGAGGAAAAGCCAATAGCCCTGTGAGATTCCAAAATTCTCTCCAAAATTCACTGTCACCTATCACATTAAATCTTTTATCTCATGCATGTAGCACTAAATGTAAGTAAATAAAAAAAGCTAATTATATAGTTTCGATGTATACGACGAGAGGAATCTTTTGAGCCTAGTTAGATTATGGTAAGACAACAATTACCACAAACAAATAAAAAGTGCTATAGAGTATCCGGTCCGACATTTTTTCCCAAATTCCATGAATCCAAACACATCCTATTAAAAGCAAGACAGAGCATGCACTGCGGTACAGCAAGCAACGACAGCAGCTGCCCTGTTTAGATTCCAAAATTCTCTAAAATTCACTATTTACCTATCACATTAAAAATCTTTTAACTCACGCATGGAGCACTAAATATAGGTAATAAAAAAAACTAATTATATAGTTTTGATGTACACGACGAGATCTAATCTTTTGAGCCTAGTTAAGTTATGGTAGGACAAGAATTACCACAAACAAACAAAAAGTGCTAGTTCATGCCGTATCTTGTCATTGTTATACAAGGCTACGTGTGAGGAAAAACAATAGCCCTGTGAGATTCCAAAATTCGCTCTCCAAAATTCACTATTTACCTACCACATTAAATCTTTTATCTCATACATGGAGCACTAAATATAGGTAAATAAAAAACTAATTGTATAGTTTTGATGTACACGATTTAGACGAATCTTTTGAGCCCGGTTAGGTTATGGTAGGACAACAATTCTCACAAACAAACAAAAAGTGATATAATATCCGGTGTGACATTTTTTCCCAAATTCTGTGGATCTAAATATAAGCACAACATACACTCACACACTCACAGCCCGTCGCGCCGCATGCAATGGCGCGACGCGGGGCGGGCCCCATGCTCAGCCACGCCAAAGACCGGTCAACGCCAGCCTGCTAGCGTGGAAGCGCCCGCGCGCGCCACATGCGGTGGCGCAACATGTGTAAAAATCACGCCACCGAAGCCGGGCGCGACCAAAAGGGATATGCAGCGTAAATTGTTTCAAACCCGGGATGGATTTGAAATTTCTTTTTAAAAAAGACTAAATTTTACAAAAGTCCGGTAGCTACACCGTTTCATTACTAGCAATAGGTGGTCTTTGGCTTCAAAGTAACACGTACGATATACATATATACATCCCGCTAGCTATATGTGTTTAAATTTATTCGAATCTTTCTCAAACTAAACCGGCCAATTCATCAGAACAAACAAATAATCTACATCTTACTGAGAGCGATTAGGTCTCGGGATAATTGATTGATTAGATAGCAAAGTGTACAGGTTACACATATATAGGCAAGGATCCCTAGGGTTTATAGAAATACCCAATCAACGGTGATCCTTGCCTAATCTATCATCTATCTTTCTTTCTTAACCCTCGAGGTCGACGTTGAGGATGGTGGTGACATGATTCCGGATGTTGCTGACGACATCGACCTGGGGAGTGAAGTTGGAGAAGGGCGATGACCTCGTGGTACAGTATGGCAGCACAAAGATCCGGAGGGCACCGCCGAGCCCCACCCGGTTGTTCAAGAGTGGTGGTGGCAGCATCGCCGCGCAAGCGCACCTTGGCCGCCGAGCCGGGCTCGGCGGGCGCTCTGGGCGGCGTATCGCAGTCCTTGGCAGCGGCAGCAGCCTTTCTCGGCTTGAAGGGCGCGGGTGATGAGAACATCCTCCTGTCCGGGCTTTTCATCCAACCCAACCTGGGACGAACTCATCAGCGGGCGAGGGAAGCGTCACGGGTGACCTGTCGCTCACGCTAGGCAGCGGCGGTGGCCTCAGCATCTCCATCGGTGACGGCAGACGAGGTGTCTTGGTCGCTGATAGCCCCCTTGTGGGTGCCTGGAGGAGTTCCAGGCATGGGGCGCAACACGGTAGAGGACCGGGCGCTGGGGGGGTGGGCGCAACACAGCGAGGAGTCGACACACGGGGTAGCCAGCGGATGGTGGAAACCTAACCTAGGAAGCTGATACCATGAGAGAGATTAGGTCTCGGGATAATTAATTGATTAGATGGCAAGGTGTATAGGTTACATATATAGGCAAGGATCCCTAGGGTTTATAGAAACACCCTATCAATGGTGATCCTTGCCTAATCTATCATCTATATATCTTAACCCCTAAGGCAGCCCAGCCTAACGGGTTTAACGCCAGCCTAAGGCCATACCACCAGGCGCATATTCTAACACTTACACCCAAAGCAAGATACATGCATGTTTGGTAATTAATTCTGATCTACACTGCTGCAAATTAATAACCTAATTGATTGAGGTATTGTTTGATCTGACATTGACTAGTGCGGACCACGTTCTAAGGACACTCACAGTGAAGAATTTACGTAGAGTCTAACAGTATTACTTACCTCGATGGTATCATAGACTTGGAGTCTTAGTTTTTCACCCTTTCTCTTCCATGAATATACTGTCACATCAGCACAGTACAATAAATATGAAGGTCATAAATGGGCTTAGACTCTATGATAGAGTCTGCATTGTGAGTGCTCTAATACCTCTAGTTCGCCGGCAACCAACCTCATGGGCCTACCAAGACACCAAGTAAGCAGTTGCCAATAGCTCTTGCAGCCTTCAAGCCGGCTCTGTGCTCTTTATCGTAACTGTTCTCTGTTGGGCTTCCCATTGCTCTATGGTAAGGTCAGTCTCAGTGGTGAGTTTCATTGCATTGTTTCCAAGATAGCCATGTCATATAAAATGAAATGAAACTTGGATGAAACCTCTACTCTCAATGGAGAGTTTCATCCTGTGGTTTCATAGGCATTTAATTTCATGACTCAAAGATAGTTGGTATTCGTGCCAAGAGAGTTTCACCGAGATGAAACTTTTCCCTTATCTCTCCTTAGTGTTTCATATAAAAAGTGAACTTTTGCTGATGTGACACCCTATTTAATGTGCATGAAACGCCTATGAAACTTTCGTTAGACTGGCCTAAGCTCACTTAGGCCTTGCTGGCGCCCTATTTCATGCAAAAAGTGAACTCTTGCCTAAAGAAGTCTAACGCCAAAAAAGATTAAATTATTATAATTAAGAAAGAACTTTCTAAACTCATCCTAGCAACTCCGCGGAAACGGAGGATCAGCGAACGGTCCATTTATCACCCCTTGCACGATGATGTTGTATGCCTTGTCAGTTAGGTGCATGCCGTCCCAGTTGGCGAAGCGGCCTGGGTCACCCCAAATCTTTGTCGTGCTATTGCACTCCATGCTGGTGTGGTATGGACCGTCGCCACCGCAGCATGCGACCAGAGGATCACCTATATATATAGCTGCCAACACAACACAAGGAACACAGGAATGAAGTGAACAACAGGTCAGACAATCACATCAACCATGCTAGCTTATCTCATTACATGCATCCAACAGATGGAACTATAGTAGAAATTCTAAACTATAAGTTTCGGTACGTTTGGGGTTGGAATTTGCATTACACATGCTGAACATATTGAGAGAATACAATATATTCAGTATATAACAATAAAGAATTCACATTCATTTTTCCTATCTTCGAAATGTGCCTAAATTTCCCTCAAAAAGAGCCTAACGAATGTAAGTTGAATGTGGGGGGCAAACAAACTCACCAAATTTTCCAGAGTTCTTGATGAATTCTTTTTTTTCCATTAACGGTAAAACCGAATTTCATTACTGTAAGCAACGAAATTACAGAAGTTTAAGGATGTTTCCAGTTTCAACTTAGCCTTTATTCTCACCCAACACCCTTCACCCAGGAACGGTCTAGGGAGCTTACTTAACGTACGCCTACCATTGTAAGAACTAAAGGCCCTCCTCTCTTGACAGGACATACACGCAACAGATACAAGACAGTAGTGAAAAGAACCAGCTTCCTGGCACCCCTTCTGTCAGGACATCTACATCAGGCCCAACCCCGTCCATGGCCAACGACGTGGGAGAGAACCAGCGGCCCAAGTCCACAAGGCCAATCAAGGTGAACGAACGCTATGTCGGAGATGTCTGGGCCCGATAAGCACCTGCGTGTGCGAGCTGAGGCGTATGCCTCTGTATTACTTAAGTGTGCGTTAGCAGCCAGTTGGCTTATCTTTCATGTATTGAACTGAACTCGAACCTCTGAATGGAATTCGTCTCGTCGTTCTCGTGCTCTTCGTGCTTCTCTCGCCCCTGCTCTTCCTCTTCCTCCTCTGATTCCTGAGATTTACCTACTCCTACCCTAACAAGTGGTATCAAAGCCACCGGTCCTTGGATCACCACCGTGCTTCCTCCCCAAATTCCGTGTTCCTGCTGTACCCCATTGATCGCTAGTACTCAATCGGAGAGGGTTGGTCGAGATTGAGTTCGAGGTCTGTGGACTGCAGCTCGAGTTCGATTTCCCGTGATTCCCTCTAGAGTCGCGATTTGTGGAAGCTAGGTCACTGGATTCCCAATCCACCCCCCATCACCACTACACCCCCACCAACGAGCTCGAGGAGCCATGGATCCGAATCGAAGCTCTTGCCCGATGAGATCCGTTCTTCGCTCGCCGATGTCAACAAACGATTCGGCGGTCTCGAGTCTCGCCAAGTCATCGACGGCCGAATCATCCACCCGCCTCGACTCCCTCGAACGCCCGCCAGTGTTTGAGGAAAAGCACAAGGCCATGAAGACCAAGGTGGATGGCCTGTGCACGGAAGTTGGCAAGCTCGCTATGAAGCTCGAGGTCGGCAAAATTTCAAGGTACATGGAGCGCCGATGGTGGATGGGCCTTCCCAAGGCCCTGGGGTGTTAGCGACCATGCTGGCGGCAAGTCAAGGCGCGTCCGCTCCGTCCGCCGCCTCGCGAGCCCTTCTTCATCCTCAAGCCGGCGACGCCCACGAAGAAGTCCGCAGCGACCTCGCCGACATTCGGCCCGCGCGTCGACTTCCGTGCCGCCCCGCGCCCGTCTCAAGGGAACCATGGCCGACCCGCCCTACGGGCACCACGCCGAAAGCAAGGTGGCTTCGAGGTGGTTACCACCCGCCAAGCCACCATCACCTCATGGTATGTCACCCCGTCATACATCTCGAAGATCATCCCCTACCTATACCTCCTCCACGCCCACCGCCAACCTTCCATCATACCAACCACCGGGAGTCGTGGTACTGTGGCGGTCACGGGGTGGCAATCCCGGCGGTTACCCAAGTTTGATTTTCCCCGCTTTTCGGGGGGATCATCCTAAACTTTGGATTAAGCAAGCCGAGCATTACTTTAAGTTGTATCGTGTTGAGTCTGATGTTTGGGTGGATTCGGAACCATGCATTTCTCGACAAAGCCAAACGTTGGTTGTCGCTTATTGAGGATCGATTGATCGCATGCCATGGGCGATTTACGTGCTAAGCCGTTGTCGCGATTTGCACGTGATGAACATGAAATGTTGCTGCGCCGGTTCTTCCAGATTTCTCAGTCTGGGCCGGTTGATGACTACATAGAACAGTTTGTGGGGTTAGTTGATGATCTTACAGCCTATGGCCGCCACCTGCACCCTTTATACTATGTACAGCGTTTCATTGATGGGCTCAAAGATGAACTTAAAGCTGCCGTGTACATGCATCGTCCTTCTTCGCCGATCTTTGCTTGCATTTTGGCTCAATTGCGTGAGGCGAACGCGGGACTACAAAGGAAGCCTGTCCGCATCATTTGGGAACAAGCCAACAGGCCGGTTGGCGGGGTTTGCCTCTCGTGCCACCACCTGCTCGATCTGCCGATGCCGAAGAAGATTGGGTGGGTTTACAAATCACTAATGCTGAAGACAAGTTTCGTGCACTTCGGCTTCCCGACGTGCCCAAGGTCCGTGGTGTACACCGTGGGGCTAAATGGAGCCGGGAACACAAATGTGCGAAACAAGACAGATTGCACTTGGTTCAGAACTGTTGGATATTTTTCCGACATTGATGATGCGGTTGAAGTGGAGGAAAGTGCTCCCGATGCTGAAGTGATGATGCATTTGTCGGGCCGCCGCTTCTGGTGTTTCTTCCCCAAAGACATTTTGTATTGCCGGGCAAAGATTCGAGCGCATGTGTGTCGATACTCATTGATTCTGGGAGTACGCATACTTTCATCAATTCGGTGCTAGCAAGTGAACTGCAAGGAGTGTCTGCATTCAGCCCTCCAATCTCGGTTCAGGTGGCCAACGGTGCAGTGTTATCTTGCTCTTCTCATATGGCTAATGCTTTGTGGTCATCCCGGGGATACCGTTTGAAACTAATCAAGTCATTACCACTGCCTAGTCATGACATGATTTTGGGTATCGATTGGTTGTCAAGTTTCAGCCCCATGCAAGTTGATTGGGTGCGTCAATGGATTTCTATTCCATATCGGGGTCAATGGCGGTGTTATTGGGCACTAATTCTGAGTTGCCGCCGGGATCTATCATTCAATTGTGCGCACTACAAGACTTGGACAATTCATTGCGATCCTGTACCAACTCATCCAGTGTCGCAGCTCTGTTACAAGAATTCAGCACTGTTTGATTCACCATCCGGGTCCGCCTCCTCGGCCCCTTGTGATCACTCTATTCCTTTGATACCCGGGCTCAACCAGTATTTTCTCGGCCTTACCGATATGCTCCAATGCTTAAGACGAGATCGAGAAGCGGTGGACAGTATGCTCCAACAGGGATCATTCAACCCGCTTCTAGCTCGTTTGCATCTCCCGTGCTACTTGTGAAGAAGAAAGACAATACATGGCGCTTTTGCGGCCGACATGACGCGCTTGAATGCGATCCACGGCCAAAGGGAAGTTTCCCAGTGCCCATCATTGAGGAATTGTTGGACGAGTTGTCCGGCGCCGCGTATTTCTCAACCCCGGATCTCCAAGCGGGGTTTCATCGATCCGCATGCAAGACGGTGAAGAGTATAAAACCGCATTCCAAACCCATTGCGGCCAGGTTTGAATTCGGGTTATGTCTTTCGGCTTGACAGCGCCCTGTGCACCTTTCGGGGGCCATGAACTCGACGACCGGCAAATCGGGCTTCGCAAATTCCTGTTGGTGTTTTTCGACGATATTCTTTTATACAACCGACAAATGAGGAACACCCGCACCATCTCGCGACCGGTATTTCGCTTGTTGTCCAAAGATGAGTGGAAACTCAAAATGTCAAAGTGTTCCTTCATGAAGACAGAAATTGCTTATTTGGGGCATGTTATCTCGGCTAATGGTGTCGCCACGGATCCTAAGAAGCTGAAGCAATTGCTGCTTGGCCTCAGCCCACTTCTATCAAAGAGCTACGATCTTTTTCTGGATTAGCCGGTTACTACCGCCGATTTGTCGGCCATTTTGGCTTAATCGCCCGTCCCTTGAATGATTTGTTGAAAAGAATTGCTTATTCCTTCGGACTCCGGCAGACATTCAAATGCTTTCCAAGCTCTCAAGATCGCTTTATGTGAGTCTCCGTCCTGGCTCTGCAAATTTCTCCCGTCCATTTACCATTGAAACGGATGCGTCGTCGATCGCGGGAGTCGGTGCTTGCATCGATGCAGGATGGACACCCACTCGCTTTCCTCGGCCAAGGCACTTGGACCAAAATCTCGGGGCTCTCAGCGTATGAAAAGGAGTACATGGCTATCTTGTTGGCAATTCAGCGGTGGCGCCCCCTATTTGCAATTTCGTGAGTTTGTGATTACGGACGGACCAGCGCAGCCTAACTCAGGGCTTCGATGATCAACGTCTTCACACCCCCATGGCGGCGCGGGTATTCACTAAACCGGGCCCTTCGCACCGCGCATCGTCTATCGCTCAAAAGCGTTCCATCGGGCCGCGGACGCTCTGTCGCGCCACCCAGCTCCTCCACCTGCAAGCTCTTTGTTTCTTACGTGGTGCTGTCCCCGTCATCGGCGGTGGTCTCAAGTTATGTGGATGATGCTTATGCCAGCGAGCTATTGGCCAAATTGGCCTTAAAACCGATGCGCCCCCAACTTCACATTGAATCGGGTTTGTTGAGGTATCGTAATAGATTTGGGTGGGTTCCGATCAAGAATCGCGCCAAAGAACTCATTACTGAAGTTTCACTTCTATCGCTTGGGCCGACATTCCGGCATTCCGCCACCTACGCCGTCAAACAAAGGTTCGCCGCTGACCGATGAAATCGATGTGCGCTTGTTTGTTCGCCGCTGTGTGATCCGTCAACAAGTTTAAATATGATCGATCCCGATCCCCCCTCGACTTCTTCAGCCATTACCGGTGCCTGAATCCGCATGGCAAGTGGTGTCCATGGACTTCATCTCAGGTCTGCCCCTTTCGCATCCTACTTTGCATTATGGTAGTAGTGGATCTGTTCACCAAATACAGCCATTTCATTCCCCTGAGTCACCCCTACACCGCCCCGAAAGTGTTGCCAAAGCATTTATTCAGCATGTCTATTTGCAGATCATGGCCTTCCATACTCCATTGTGTCTGACAGGGATCCTATTTTCACATCCCTACTCTGGTCTGAATTGTTCAAGATGGCTGATGTGAATCTCTGTCGCAGCACTTCGTATCATCCAGAGTCTGACGGACAAACGGAAAGAGTAAATCAGTGCCTGGAAATGTATTTACGTTGCTTTGTGCATGCTTGTCCGACAAAGTGGAGCCAGTGGTTGCATTCTGCTGAGTATTGGTACAACTCCTCTCCACATTCTGCCATTGGTCGTTCACCCTTTGAGGCACTATATGGGTACCAACCGAGGTCACTGATACTGGATCCTTCGATTCCTGTCAACCCTGAATTGCTGAACTGGAGTGCAGGACGTCAATGGATGGATGATTTGCTCAAACAGCATTTGACTCGGGCTAAACTTCGCATGAAGAAGCAAGCTGATCTGAAACGCTCTGAACGATCATTTGCTGTAGGGGACATGGTGTTTCTGAAGCTTCAACCGTATGTTCAAACATCCTTGGCACCAAGATCTCATCAGAAGCTCGTTTCGTTATTTTGGCCCGTACATAAGATCCTGTCACGCATCGGCTCGATGGCCTACAAGCTGGAACTGCCTCCACACTCGGCAGTTCATCCTGTGTTCCATGTATCGCAGCTCAAGCGCATGGTTGGCTCGCACCATCAGGTAACTCCATTGCTGCCTACTGACTTTGCATTCAAATTGGCTCCGGAGAAGATTCTGCAGACCCGTCTGGTGTCTCGTGGCGCTGAGCAAGTCAAACAAATTCTGGTGAAATGGAACAATCTGCCTGATACACTTGCCACCTGGGAAGACTTCGTCGCTCTTCGGCAGGAGTATCCCCCTCGTTCCTCTGCTTGGGGTCAAGCAGAAACCCAAGGGGAGGGAATGTCAGGACATCTACACCAGGCCCAACCCCGTCCATGGCCAACGACGTGGAGAGAACCAGCGGCCCAAGTCCACAAGGCCAATCAAGGTGAACGAACGCTATGTCGGAGATGTCTGGGCCCGATAAGCACCTGCGTGTGCGAGCTGAGGCGTATGCCTCTGTATTACTTAAGCGTGCGTTAGCAGCCAGTTGGCTTATCTTTCATGTATTGAACTGAACTCGAACCTCTGAATGGAATTCGTCTCGTCGTTCTCGTGCTCTTCGTGCTTCTCTCGCCCCTGCTCTTCCTCTTCCTCCTCTGATTCCTGAGATTTACCTACTCCTACCCTAACACCTTCGACTTCATCCTTCATCATGCAGAGAACACAATCAGTTGCTTGTCCTGTTCATTCGCTCGGACTTGCTGCTTGTGGAATGCCAACGCTGTAGACTGGATAATCTCTGCTCCCTTGATGACCTGCGTCTTCATATCATCTTTGAGTAGACTTGTCCAGTATGTCATAAATGATGATATCAGACAGACAATCTCAGTAGGAGACTGTATTTTTTTTCCATCAAAACATATAGAATTTCTTGTACGCCAAATGGACCAAAGAACAGCAGCGAGACCAAAGAAATGCATGTTAGGAGCAGCAGGGAAAATGTTTTGGATCCAAGGCCAAAACTGAGCAATACTGGTTGGTCGACAGCTCACCCCAAAAGTAAAAGCTAGTAAGCTCCATATGTATTTAGCAGAGGCACACTCAAAAAAGATGTGTTCAATGCTTTCTTTTTCAGAACAAAAAGCACACAGTGGAGAACCTTTCCACTTTCTTCTAATCAAATTATCTTTAGTTAAGATTGCTTTTTGATCAATTAACCACATAAAAATCTTAATTTTCAGAGGAATCTTGGCTTTCCATATGGACTTGTTTTTCTGACCATATTCATTCATGCATAAAGCTTTGTAAACTGATTTAACAGAGAACATCCCAGATTTTTCTAGATCCCAAATTGGGTAGTCTTTTTCATTGTTAACAGCACAACGAAAAACAATGTCCTGCAACCTTCTTAGTTGATTTTGCAAGTCTTCATAGAGCCATCTTCTAAAGGATAGCCTCCAGTTTTTTCTTTTCAACTCTGCTACAGTTGCTTGCTGTTCCTTATTCACAATATAAAGTTCAGGAAACTTATCAGCAAGAGTAGCTTGCCCACACCATTTGTCATGCCAAAAGCTGGTGTTCTTACCATTACCAACTCTCATTGATCTGTTCTTAAGATATATATGGATCACTTTTAACAAGTCATTCCAATACACAGGGAATGTTGTGGTTTTTTATTCAGGCTAGTCAACAAGCCTTTTTTTCAGATACTTCTGCTTGACAATATCAGTCCAAAATCCAGAACCTGTCTCTATTTTCCACCACCATTTACAAAGAAGACTTATATTAATTTTCCTAAGGTTTTTAATGCCTAACCCGCCCTTCTCTTTAATTTTCGTGATGACTTCCCACTTCACCAGATGATACTTTCTTTTCAGACTGCCTCCTTGCCAAAAAATCTTTTTTACGGCAATATCCATCTTGTTCAAAACTGTCACAGGCAGCCAGAACATGGACATGGCATAAATTGGGAGGTTGTTGAGACAAGAATTAATCAGGGTTAGTCTCCTCCCAAGGATAAAGAGCTTCCCTTCCAGCCTTCTAATCTCTTCACAATTTTCTCATAAATGGGCATCCAATCTACTACATGTAACCTGGAGCCTCGATACCGGCACACCCAGGTACCTTATAGGCCACTCACCAATAGCACAGTTGAACATGTCGGAATACATGACATTTTTTCCATCATCATGTATAACCATCATTACCTCACTTTTGGAGAAGTTAATTTTGAGACCTGACATATTCTCAAACAAATACAGAAGAACTTTCGGATTAATCGCCTCGTTCATGTCATCTTGCATACACAAAATCGTGTCATCTGCATACTGAAGCACTGCTACTCCATTTTCCACATATTCAGGAATTAATCCTGTCAGCAACTTATTTTTCTGTGCCATGTTGATCATTTTGGCTAACGCATCTGCAGCTATATTAAACAGGAAAGGAGACAGAGGATCTCCTTGCCTGACACCCCTTCTAGATTTAAAATAGCTGCCAATGATGTTGTTAACCTTGACACTGACCGTGCCTGTACTCATCACTGTTTTTATCCAGTTACACCACTTACTCCCAAAACCCCTTTGTTCCGCATGCTTGAATAAGGAATTCCAATTAATTTTATCATTGGCTTTCTCAAAATCTAGTTTGAGTATTAAGCCATTTCTCTTTTCACTTTTGTATCATGCAAAATTTCATGTAGAGCAAAAATTCCATCCATGATGTTTCTATTTCTAATGAAACCCGATTGGCTCCTGTTAATGATCCTTTCCATGACATTCTCCATTCTCAAGGTTAAGGCCTTGGTGAAAACTTTATAGATCACATTGAGCAGGCAAATAGGCCTGTATTGCTTGATATTGTTAGCTTCCTTCACTTTTGGTAAAAGAGAAATTATACCATAATTGAATCTTTCAATATCTAACTTGTTATTGTGGAAATCTTCAAACATTGCAAGCATATCAGATTTAACAAAGTCCCAGCAATGTTGATAGAATTCTATTGGAAAATGGTCAGGGCCAGGGGCAGTATTCTTCTCCATTGAGAAAACTACCCTCCTGATCTCATCTTCAGAGAAACTTTTCTCTAACTCTTCATTCTCCTGCAATGTTACTTTTTCCCTTTCTTCCCAACAATTAGGATCAATGCTGAAATCAGTTTGATCAGATGGACCAAAGAGTTCTTTATAAAAGTCGGTAGCATGTTTTACTAGTGCCTCATCACCTTCAAAGGTCTTATCATTGTGAGATAAAGAAAAAATAGTGTTTTTCCTTCTTTTGCCATTAGCCACTCTATGGAAGAATGCAAAGTGTTGCAGTCCCCCTGCAAGAGCCAATTCTTTGTTAGATCTTTTGTGCCAATAGAGTTCTTCCTCTTCCAATAATCTCATGAGTTCAGTTTGAATAAATGTTTTTCCTTCCCAGATCCAAATGTCCCAATCCTCCATTTTCCTCTTCTTTTTCCAAAATTTCTAGTTCTTTCTCTAGAATCCTCTTGTATTTTCTCTCGGTGTATCCTTTGAGGCTCGACCCCATCCTTTCAAAAACTTCTTGACTCTATCAATTTTTATGCACCATGTGTCGATAGCTGATTTTCCAACCACTTTTCTATTCCATATTTCTTTCACCTTTTCTCCAAATTCTGCATGTTTGAGCCAAGAGGTTTCAAAACGTAACGCCTAGAACCAATATTTTGTTCCAGTGTCTGTTCTCACAATCGAGGATTATGATCGTATATGTATCTCTGGTATTTTCCTCAGGTTGCATAGTGGGAATTCAGATTCCCATGTACTAGAAATCAACACTCTGTCCAACTTCTCCGAGTTGGATCCCGCTTGTTATTACTCCAAGTGTACTTTCCTCCAGCCAAGGGGAGTTCTCTCAGTTCATAGGAATTGATAATGAGATTAAAAAAATGTGAGAAACTATTGACTCAAAATTCTTATTTTTATCAAGACTGAACCTCATAATATTGTAATCACCCCCATTAGGATAGGATGTTTGGCTTTGAAACAAAATCTAGATAATTCAAACCAAGAAATCATCTTTCATGTCATCATGAGCCGGTCCATAAACATTACCAAGGGACCAGCTCTTTTTTAAGTTTTTGTCAAAAACATTAGCCATTATCATATACTCCCCACACTCAAAGTCGCACAACTCAAATCTGTCTTTTCTTACTCCACTCAACATCCCACTGGACTTTCCAATTGGATGGAACCCACATCCACTAAACTCTTGATTGCTATCAATTTTCCCGAAAAATTTATCGAGTAAGACTGTTTCATTGTCTCCTGTAGACCAATGAAGTCAGCCTTATGATCCCAAATCAATTCTTTAACAAAGTCCCTAGGCCCTTTTGGGCCACCCCTCTATAATTCCATATGATAGCTATCATTATAAAACAATTGGTTTGGTTTTCCTTTTTTCTCGAGACACAATCCGGGGCTAACCTTAGATTGTTCTCCATTCTCATTCTCAGAGTTGTCAACAGGACAAGCTTTGAAGGCCAAGGTTTTCCTTCTTCTTCTCTTTTTTTTAATAGAAACACTTTTCTTTGATTTTGGGGTCATGATCAAGATTCAATATCTGAATCATCAGATCCCCATTCTAAAAAACATTGTGTTCCTCCTCACTCTCTATTTCTCCTTCGCTTTTTTTTTGTTGTTCTTCTCGCTATTTCAGCTTGGGCATGCTCATTTAATTTCATCCTAGCATTTTCCAGATCTTTTAGAAGGTTAATTTTTTCAAAGTTAATGGATTGATTATCAACCCCATTTTATTGGCTATATTAGCCACTTGCACATTTGACAGAATTGCAAAGGAATTCTGATGAGGAGAAATTGTACCTTCATAGTTTCTTTCCTTAGCCACTTTCTTCTGAGCTTGATCTTCTACATTCATCTGGGAGACCCCCTTTGCCCTGATTCTTTTACTTTGTCTTACATCTTGCCATTTATACCAGCCTTCTTTGCCTTCTATCTTGGCCTCTTTCTGCCTCATCATTTTCAAGTGACAATCGTGAGCTTCCCAAATTTTGTACCTTTCCGCACTTTTTGCTCATCATCGTATTTGCCTCTTGGAGTTCTTTTTTGTTAATAGCTTCTAGATCTTCATCTTTACTGCTTTTAATCTCTCCTTCACTCACCCTTTTTTTGTGTTCAAGCTGTACTCCTTCTGTTATCATCTCCTCTTGACTAGATAAGATCACTTCAGGCCCCCCTTGGCTGCCTTTGACTGGACTCATAGAAACAGCCCTGATCATCTCTTCCTCCTTTTCTTCTAATATTGTCTCCAGTTGTTTACTGTTTCCCTTTGGGCCCATATAGTCCTCCAGTTGAAAGAAGCATTCTTTTCCTGACTCATTTATGGCCCTCTTAGCATCTACAGTCAGGAGTGAGTCTAGTTTGTGTTGATGCAGATTAGTTCCATATTCATCTATCATCATTCTCATATTGTTCTCATTCAAGAAGTAACTCATCCTATTGACTTGGACTGATTCAAAATCACCAAATTTCATCCTCCCTGATGGAGACATCAGCTCTCCCATGTAGACATTGCCATAGTAGGAGCCATCACTTGATGCAGTTTTTTGTTGTTGATCTTCCTGCTCCGAGGTTGTACCCCTTTGTACACCCTTCCCATTGTTGTCCTTGTCCTTGCTAGGATCAGCTGCATTCATGTCATGTCCTGACTCCTTTATACCATCATTTGTTTCAGTTTCCTGATGTTGATCTTCCTGCTCCAAGATTATACACCTTTGAGTACCCTTCCCATTGTTACCCTTGTAATTGCTAGGACCAGCTGCATTCAAGTTTTGTCCTGATTCCTGAATGGTTTTCTATTTTTTTGGTGATGGTGCATCATCTCTATTACCTTCTCTAACATTTCTCACCCATTGGTTCCCTGCTTGGTTAACATGTCCTTCCTGCACTACTTCCCTCTGAAAAGTATAATCATACCATTGGAAGTCCAGGATTCCATCAACCACTGCAGGCACTTTGGTAATGTCTCTACACCCAATCCTTACTCTGACATAATCATATTTTGTCAAATTCTCCATATCCACTTCCATTGGCATTCCCACCTTGGAAGCTACCAAGCATACATTAGCCATAGATCTCTTATCATATGGAATGTTTGATACTCTGAACCAAGCACTTTCTAGAGGGCCCTTGGATCCAGTGGCAGATTTCCACTTTTCCACCTTAATAACAGCTTCTGGGAAAGTCCTCATCCTCATTTCTATGAAATGACAGACATCCTCAAGAGATTGTACATTTGGAAATCTCAATTGGAATTTTCCTTCTCCAGCCCTTTTTTAGCATACCATCTCCATCTTGATTGTTTTCCGGCCTTTAACTCAAACTCGGCTTCTATATGTCTAGCGATCACTTGTCCCGACGCAACAGCTTACCAAAGCCACAACCGACATATCCTTAATTCCTTCATCATTTTGTGAGCTTTCAATCATATGGAATCCTGTCCATATGCCGAGAAGCCAAAGAATGGGGCATTGTACTCGAGGGCATTTTAGTACTGCCGGACCCTTTCCACATGGCCTTCACCTTTACATCTAGAATGGATCACCGGGATTAGGGCACTCTTCAGATTTGTGGCCTACCCTTCCACACTTTTAGACGGAGCGTAGGTCTGTCAATGTGTTCAGAACCATTGATGTTAGTCCTCAATGCATTTCCAAAGAATATCATCGATCTTCCACCTTCGCTCATTGATTGTTGTTTACGATGTTTCTCCCTCCATGGATTCCTTTGGCATCCGATCCGGGTTGCCCCTTGGCATAATTGGAGGCACTTGTGCGGTCATTTGGAAGCCGTCCGGCTTCCCGTCGATGAAACCCCCACCCCGACCTCTGCCGCCTACATCACCACGGCCTCTAGGAACCCAGCCTCTGTTTCCCTGATCAATCCAGTTGTTACGACCTCTCCCTCGATTACCCTCATACCAACTATTCCGATTTCCATAGGGACGCCTGTTCATGCTTGAAGTAGGCCGCAGAGGAGCCTTGACTACCTCGCACAAATGATCCGGTATCACCTCCAAGAGTTGACCAAATAGTTTGTTTCTATCAATTACTCCACCAAGGGAGTATCCTTAATTTTGATCAGTTTTTGGATTTCACCGATTTGACAACAATCGTATTCGCACATCCTATGATCCCACTACGCGACCAAATATGAGCTTGAGCCTAGCACTCGATCGGGCATCGATGATCACATACCTCGTGTGGAAGCTTCCTCCTCCTCCCACCGTCCTTGTCCCCCGATTCCGCAAAGGGGGAAGCTAGGGTTTCGCCGCCTCCCGGGAAGGGAGCGGCCGCACCGATCTCAACCCGTGTCACCGATGTTACTGGGAGTCGCTCTTACTACCTACCCTTGATCGGTTCGCCCATGGCCCAAAGAATCAGCGACCTCGAAGGGGTCGTGACTTGCTCCCTTGGACCCCCATGCCAGTCCTTCCCACCAACCACCGGAACTCCCGAAACTGCCCTTGAGGCGTCCAGCTCGAGCACAAACTCACATACCCAGATGGGCGAGCGGTGAGACGTGCCAGACTCAGCGCCATGGTTCGTGGTGCGCCACCTTCGCGCCGCCCTCTGGATCCCCCTCTCAGTCGCCTGCGGTCGCCGTCGGGAGGACAGGGACGAGACATCCGGTTTAGAAAGCTGATGCCGATAGCGTTCTAGGAAATGTTCTTGATGAATTCTATGGCGGCACCGTAGTAATCAGCATAAATTACCTTCACATCGGGGTAAAATCTGCTAAGCCTATTGATTTCCCAACGCAGTGCTTGGTTGTGTTTCTAGGTGAAGTTATTTTACCACCTAAGGCACTTGTGGTCTCGTCGGGTTGTCGCTGTGGAACCTGCTCCCAACAACGTACAGGAAAATTGCTGGGGATCACAAACACCTTTGCACCATACTCCACAATAAGGTCCTACATTCCATTCATGTATACAAGTATTATATATAAGCACGTGGAATTCTACTGAAATAGACGAAATCCTTTTGTCATGAGGTTTACCAAAGCACTGAAATATGAGTAGTAGTCGTTGCCACCAAACCCGCCCATTACGGCGAGATCGTAATCTCTCGTAAAATGCTTCTTGGCATCCGGTAGAACAATCATGCATCGGATGAGTTGATTGACACATGCATATATATATTGGGCACGAATT
The DNA here is from genome assembly GCA_015847255.1 of Hyparrhenia diplandra. Lineage (NCBI taxonomy): Eukaryota > Viridiplantae > Streptophyta > Magnoliopsida > Poales > Poaceae > Hyparrhenia > Hyparrhenia diplandra. Next base: position 2,325 of record JADLZK010009293.1, on the reverse strand, counting down.
CATTGGACATACATATTTGTATTGCATATGGATTGGTCTATGTATGTAGTTACCATCTCTAGTAGCTCTAAGGTTCACCAACTTCTCCTCGGCTATAGATTTTCCAAAATGGCCGGGGAAGTAGGCAAGCCCGTGGCGGGAATGGTCACCGGGTGGCTTAGATTGTGGGTGGCGTGTAGGAGGCAAAGGGCCAGGTCAGCAGGAATAGGAGAGGGCGAGCGAGAGGATGGGGGCTTGATGGTGCATCTCACCAAGCAGCCAGGCTACGGCAGGGGGGAGGGAGGAGAGGAAGGGGGCCGGGCAGCCCTAGAGTTTTGGCGAGCTCCAGCGCATCCGCGGCCCCGGAGGGGGGGAGCATGGAATGGCGGGTCGTATGGGCATGGCCACGCAAGGAAGAAGAAGATGCGGCTGCAAAGGCCGCCGAGCCGAGGCCACCTAGGGGTGGTTGGCAGTGTCTCCCACCAAAGATGGTCGGACCCTAGGACGCCCGGTGGCACCTGGCTCGTTGCTGGCGACCGATGTTCTGAACTACCAAGTCCATTACCACTATCTAAATTGATTCCGGTGACATCCCCTCCTATAGCAGTACATTTCTTGAGCAAAACTGAACAGCCAAGATAGCCCTTTGCAGCCCCAATGGCATCCAAAAAAAAAAAAAAAATCCGTGGTGCCGTATTTGACTTTATGTTCAAATTTTCTGTCCCTTTGGAATAATCAGATCCGATCCAACTACATGATACATACATACCACACAGCAAGGATTCGATGAAAACGTATATACATACCATAGAAATCAACGAGGACACGGCCATCGGACATGCGGCCGGTTGCATTCCTGAAAAACGTGTTGCCGTAGGGGAGTTTCGAATCTAGACGGCACCTTCCCGATCCCGAGCATGTGCACGAAATTGCCGGTGTCCATGGTGCGTCTCCGAAGCTGAAGATGCGCTTGTAGCCGCAGCTGCACGACCCTACAAGAGAATTGAGCAGGAGCACAACAGAGACAATGGTGATAACGACAGCCACGGAGATGGAAATGTGATTGTTGCTCATCTTTTGACTTGGAGCACCGCTAGTTCTTTTGCGTCCTTCGATCTGACTCCCTTTGTTGACCAACATTTATAGATCTTCTGAGCAGTAGCAGCCCATTGTTTTTTTGAGTAGTGGTATATCTCTAACAGCCAACAACTGTTCCCTCTCCTTATGAAGTAAGGAAATTATAATATAATAAATAGTTAAATTCTCGTTGACATTTTTAAAGGAAATTAAAGTAGCATCACCTGGCTTAGAATTTTTTAATGTGCATTGATTACACAAGAGTTGTCGTACTGTGCTATAGCACATACTGGGGCCGGTGGTTTATATTTGATTTTGTTACCTAATATTTTGTCTTAATTAATGATGGATCATTATTTGTACAAAATCCTAGGTAACAAAATAAAAGTCAAGCCACCATTTGAACCATCATTAATTTGTGACAAAATTCCAAGCAATAAAAATCAAATCATGGTTGGGCCACAATCAAAGACTTTAAAAATTAACCTGTGCAAGTAGGGGGCGTGTTGGTGATGCATTTGCCCCTACTGTATGAACTGCTCCTATTGACAAAATTCTAGTTAGCAAAAGCAAAATGGCATGTCCTATGTGGCAACACATCATCATGCACGATATCTAAGTCTATCTTCATGCGTCAAGCAGAGTCATAACATTCTGAATCTTGGGAAGATCTTTGTTCTTAGGCTTGTTTCTCTACACTCTAACACACCCTAATCCACATGTATTGAAGGAACTAGGTAAATTCCCCGTGACGTTGCAACCGGAAAACATAATACCATAATAATTCCAATATAAACATGTGATATATATATTAAAAGGCGATGCTTTTGAGCATCATGTTTCACAGTGTTCATTTGTAACCAATCATCAACATTACATGAGATTTGATGAAGAGTTAAATGCAATCAGAGGTCCATGAACTTGCATAGCTGTGTCAATTAGGTCCATCAACTAGCTATCTAGCCTCTCAAACTTGCGAGCTCATTCACCCATGTCCAAATACCAAAACCATTGTTGATGTGGCCTTCCTGTCCCACATCAAACTTCACAATTAGACCCCTAGGAAAGCTTCAATTTGAAGATGGAGCCTTTGGTCACGAACTGGGATGGGAATGAACGGGTTCGCAAGAGCATGGTGGTGGAGTGGTGGTGAGTGTGGTGGGATGGAACACCGAGGGACGGGGAGTAGTGGTGAGTGAGGCCGCCGAGGGTGGGGAGAGAAGGACGAGAGGGGGATGGGAGTCGGTGTTCAATATTCTAGCACTCCAT